>OZ005734.1:199628131-200138506 GCA_963930755.1 Eudasyphora cyanicolor | reverse complement strand
TTAAATATGGCCCGTAGAAGGAAAGGGCGAAATTTTGTTATCACTAATTTTTGGACAAAATTTTCAATTTCCTTAGCAAAACTTAAAATGCAAATATCTCGTTAAATAAGCCCCGTAGAAGGAAAAGGGCGAAATTTTGGTATCACTAGTTTTTGGCCAAAATTTTGAATTTCCTTAGCAAAACTTAAAATGCAAATATCTCGTTAAATAAGCCCCGTTTAGCAAAACTTAAAATGCAAATATCTCGTTAAATAAGCCCCGTAGAAGGAAAAGGGCGAAATTTTGTTATCACTAATTTTTGGCCAAAATTTTCAATTTCCTTAACAAAACTTCAAATGCAAATATCTCGTTAAATAAGCCCCGTAGAAGGAAAAGGGCGAAATTTTGTTATCACTAATTTTTGGCCAAAATTTAGCAAAACTTAAAATGCAAATATCTCGTTAAATAAGCCCCGTAGAAGGAAAAGGGGCGAAACTTTGTTGTTACAAATTTTTGGCCAAAATGTTGAATTTCCTTAGCAAAACTTAAAATGCAAATATCTCGTTAAATAAGCCCCGTAGAAGGAAAAGGGCGAAATTTTGTTATCACTAATTTTTGGCCAAAATTTAGCAAAACTTTAAATGCAAATATCTCGTTAAATAAGCCCCGTAGAAGGAAAAGGGCGAAATTTTGTTATCACTAATTTTTGGCCAAAATTTTCAATTTCCTTTAAAATGCAAATATCTTGTTAAATAAGCCCCGTAGAAGGAAAAGGGCGAAATTTTGTTATCACTAATTTTTGGCCAAAATTTAGCAAAACTTAAAATGCAAATATCTCGTTAAATAAGCCCCGTAGAAGGAAAAGGGCGAAATTTTGTTATCACTAATTTTTGGCCAAAATTTTCAATTTCCTTAGCAAAACTTAAAATGCAAATATCTCGTTAAATAAGCCCCGTAGAAGGAAAAGGGCGAAATTTTGTTATCACTAATTTTTGGCCAAAATTTAGCAAAACTTAAAATGCAAATATCTCGTTAAATAAGCCCCGTAGAAGGAAAAGGGGCGAAACTTTGTTGTTACAAATTGTTGGCCCAAATGTTGAATTTCCTTAGCAAAACTTAAAATGCAAATATCTCGTTAAATAAGCCCCGTAGAAGGAAATGCAAATATCTCGTTAAATAAGTCCCGTAGAAGGAAAAGGGCGAAATTTTGTTATCACTAATTTTTGGCCAAAATTTTCAATTTCCTTAGCAAAATTTAAAATGCAAATATCTCGTTAAATAAGCCCCGTAGAAGGAAAAGGGCGAAATTTTGTTATCACTAATTTTTGGCCAAAATTTAGCAAAACTTAAAATGCAAATATGTCGTTAAATAAGCCCCGTAGAAGGAAAAGGGCAAAATTTTGTTATCACTAATTTTTGGCCAAAATTTTCAATTTCCTTAGCAAAATTTAAAATGCAAATATCTCGTTAAATAAGCCCCGTAGAAGGAAAAGGGCCAAATTTTGTTATCACTAATTTTTGCCCAAAATTTAGCAAAACTTAAAATGCAAATATCTCGTTAAATAAGCCCCGTTTAGCAAAACTTAAAATGCAAATATCTCGTTAAATAAGCCCCGTAGAAGGAAAAGGGCGAAATTTTGTTATCACTAATTTTTGGCCAAAATTTAGCAAAACTTAAAATGCAAATATCTCGTTAAATAAGCCCCGTAGAAGGAAAAGGGGCGAAACTTTGTTGTTACAAATTGTTGGCCCAAATGTTGAATTTCCTTAGCAAAACTTAAAATGCAAATATCTCGTTAAATAAGCCCGTAGAAGGAAATGCAAATATCTCGTTAAATAAGTCCCGTAGAAGGAAAAGGGCGAAATTTTGTTATCACTAATTTTTGGCCAAAATTTTCAATTTCCTTAGCAAAATTTAAAATGCAAATATCTCGTTAAATAAGCCCCGTAGAAGGAAAAGGGCGAAATTTTGTTATCACTAATTTTTGGCCAAAATTTAGCAAAACTTAAAATGCAAATATATCGTTAAATAAGCCCCGTAGAAGGAAAAGGGCAAAATTTTGTTATCACTAATTTTTGGCCAAAATTTTCAATTTCCTTAGCAAAATTTAAAATGCAAATATCTCGTTAAATAAGCCCCGTAGAAGGAAAAGGGCCAAATTTTGTTATCACCAATTTTTGCCCAAAATTTTGCAAAACTTAAAATGCAAATATCTCGTTAAATAAGCCCCGTAGAAGGAAATGCAAATATCTCGTTAAATAAGTCCCGTAGAAGGAAAAGGGCGAAATTTTGTTATCACTAATTTTTGGCCAAAATTTTCAATTTCCTTAGCAAAATTTAAAATGCAAATATCTCGTTAAATAAGCCCCGTAGAAGGAAAAGGGCGAAATTTTGTTATCACTAATTTTTGGCCAAAATTTAGCAAAACTTAAAATGCAAATATGTCGTTAAATAAGCCCCGTAGAAGGAAAAGGGCAAAATTTTGTTATCACTAATTTTTGGCCAAAATTTTCAATTTCCTTAGCAAAATTTAAAATGCAAATATCTCGTTAAATAAGCCCCGTAGAAGGAAAAGGGCCAAATTTTGTTATCACTAATTTTTGCCCAAAATTTAGCAAAACTTAAAATGCAAATATCTCGTTAAATAAGCCCCGTTTAGCAAAACTTAAAATGCAAATATCTCGTTAAATAAGCCCCGTAGAAGGAAAAGGGCGAAATTTTGTTATCACTAATTTTTGGCCAAAATTTAGCAAAACTTAAAATGCAAATATTTCGTTAAATAAGCCCCGTAGAAGGAAAAGGGCGAAACTTTGTTATCACTAATTTTTGGGCAAAATTTTCAATTTCCTTAGCAAAACTTAAAATGCAAATACCTCGTTAAATAAGCCCCGTAGAAGGAAAAGGGCGAAATTTTGTTATCACTAATTTTTGGCCACAATTTAGCAAAACTTAAAATGCAAATATCTCGTTAAATAAGCCCCGTAGAAGGAAAAGGGCGAAATTTTGTTATCACTAATTTTTGGCCAAAATTTTCAATTTCCTTAGCAAAACTTTGGACAAATGTGAATTGTCCAATTATTATTATTGAATTCTCCAATAATTTTGTATTTTATATTATTAATAATTAAGAATTAAATAAATGAATTTCTAGTTTTTTAAGTGTATAGATACCATAGCTAAATATTGTATTAGATTAAGATCTTGAATTATTGTAATAGATTAAGGAATTGGATTCTATTTACTTTCGTTAAGTAAGTTACTTGTCAAATAAAAATTTGTTTGCTCGTCCACTTCACTCTGGACCGGGCAAAGGTGAGCATCTACTCTTCTCTTCTCTAACTTAAATAAAATGCATTTATAACGTTTGAAATCTAAACCTCTTTTATTAATCACTTTGTGCATTCTTCTCTTCTCGTTCTGGGTTGATATTGTTGTCGAGTTAATTTTGTACGAAGAAATAACTCATCAGCAATATTAACGTCAATCATCCTCCTCTACCAAGAGACATTATCTCCACTTGTGCTTGCGAGGAATAAACATACTCCCCTCCACCCGCACTTGTTCAAACTTAAAATGCAAATATCTCGTTAAATGAGCCTCGTATAAGGAAAAGGGAGAAATTTTGTTATCACTAATTTTTGGCCAAAGTCTTAAATTTCCTTAGCAAAACTTAAAATGCAAATATCTCGTTAAATAAGCCCCGTAGAAGGAAAAGGGCGAAATTTTGTTATCACTAACTTTTGGCCAAAATTTTCAATTTCAAAATTTTCAATTTCCTTAGCAAAACTTAAAATGCAAATATCTCGTTAAATAAGCCCCGTAGAAGGAAAAGGGCGAAATTTTTTTATCACAAATTTTTGGCCAAAATTTTAAATTTCCTAAGCAAAACTTAAAATGCTAAACTTATCTCGTTAAATAAGCCCCGTAGTAGGAAAAGGGCGAAATTTTGTTATCACTAATTTTTGGCCAAAATTTTGCAAAACTTAAAATGCAAATATCTCGTTAAATAAGCCCCGTAGAAGGAAAAGGGCGAAATTTTGTTAACTAATTTTTGGCCAAAATTTAGCAAAACTTAAAATGCAAATATCTCGTTAAATAAGCCCCGTAGAAGGAAAAGGGCGAAATGTTGTTATCACTAATTTTTGGCCAAAATTTTCAATTTCCTTAGCAAAACTTAAAATGCAAATATCTCGTTAAATAAGCCCCGTAGAAGGAAAAGGGCGAAATTTTGGTATTACTAGTTTTTGGCCAAAATTTTGAATTTCCTTAGCAAAACTTAAAATGCAAATATCTCGTTAAATAAGCCCCGTTTAGCAATACTTAAAATGTAAATATCTCGTTAAATAAGCCCCGTAGAAGGAAAAGGGCGAAATTTTGTTATCACTAATTTTTGGCCCAATTTTCAATTTCCTTAGCAAAACTTAAAATGCAAATATCTCGTTAAATAAGCCCCGTAGAAGAAAAAGGGCCAAATTTTGTTATCACTAATTTTTGGCCAAAATTTAGCAAAACTTAAAATGCAAATATCTCGTTAAATAAGCCCCGTAGAAGGAAAAGGGCGAAATTTTGTTATCACTAATTTTTGGCCAAAATTTAGCAAAACTTAAAATGCAAATATCTCGTTAAATAAGCCCCGTGAAAGGAAAAGGGCGAAATTTTGTTATCACTAATTTGTGGCCAAAATTTAGCAAAACTTCAAATGCAAATATTTCGTTAAATAAGCCCCGTAGAAGGAAAAGGGCGAAACTTTGTTATCACTAATTTTTGGCCAAAATTTTCAATTTCAAAATTTTCAATTTCCTTAGCAAAACTTAAAATGCAAATATCTCGTTAAATAAGCCCCATAGAAGGAAAAGGGCGAAATTTTGTTAACTAATTTTTGGCCAAAATTTAGCAAAACTTAAAATGCAAATATCTCGTTAAATAAGCCCCGTAGAAGGAAAAGGGCGACATTTTGTTATCACTAATTTTTGGCCAAAATTTTCAATTTCCTTAGCAAAACTTAAAATGCAAATATCTCGTTCAATAAGCCCCGTAGAAGGAAAAGGGCGAAATTTTGTTATCACTAATTTTTGCCCAAAATTTTCAATTTCCTAAGCAAAACTTAAAATGCAAATATCTCGTTAAATAAGCCCCGTAGAGGGAAAAGGGAGAAATTTTGTTATCACCAATTTTTGCCCAAAATTTTGCAAAACTTAAAATGCAAATATCTCGTTAAATAAGCCCCGTAGAAGGAAATGCAAATATCTCGTTAAATAAGTCCCGTAGAAGGAAAAGGGCGAAATTTTGTTATCACTAATTTTTGGCCAAAATTTTCAATTTCCTTAGCAAAATTTAAAATGCAAATATCTCGTTAAATAAGCCCCGTAGAAGGAAAAGGGCGAAATTTTGTTATCACTAATTTTTGGCCAAAATTTAGCAAAACTTAAAATGCAAATATGTCGTTAAATAAGCCCCGTAGAAGGAAAAGGGCAAAATTTTGTTATCACTAATTTTTGGCCAAAATTTTCAATTTCCTTAGCAAAATTTAAAATGCAAATATCTCGTTAAATAAGCCCCGTAGAAGGAAAAGGGCCAAATTTTGTTATCACTAATTTTTGCCCAAAATTTAGCAAAACTTAAAATGCAAATATCTCGTTAAATAAGCCCCGTTTAGCAAAACTTAAAATGCAAATATCTCGTTAAATAAGCCCCGTAGAAGGAAAAGGGCGAAATTTTGTTATCACTAATTTTTGGCCAAAATTTAGCAAAACTTAAAATGCAAATATTTCGTTAAATAAGCCCCGTAGAAGGAAAAGGGCGAAACTTTGTTATCACTAATTTTTGGGCAAAATTTTCAATTTCCTTAGCAAAACTTAAAATGCAAATACCTCGTTAAATAAGCCCCGTAGAAGGAAAAGGGCGAAATTTTGTTATCACTAATTTTTGGCCACAATTTAGCAAAACTTAAAATGCAAATATCTCGTTAAATAAGCCCCGTAGAAGGAAAAGGGCGAAATTTTGTTATCACTAATTTTTGGCCAAAATTTTCAATTTCCTTAGCAAAACTTTGGACAAATGTGAATTGTCCAATTATTATTATTGAATTCTCCAATAATTTTGTATTTTATATTATTAATAATTAAGAATTAAATAAATGAATTTCTAGTTTTTTAAGTGTATAGATACCATAGCTAAATATTGTATTAGATTAAGATCTTGAATTATTGTAATAGATTAAGGAATTGGATTCTATTTACTTTCGTTAAGTAAGTTACTTGTCAAATAAAAATTTGTTTGCTCGTCCACTTCACTCTGGACCGGGCAAAGGTGAGCATCTACTCTTCTCTTCTCTAACTTAAATAAAATGCATTTATAACGTTTGAAATCTAAACCTCTTTTATTAATCACTTTGTGCATTCTTCTCTTCTCGTTCTGGGTTGATATTGTTGTCGAGTTAATTTTGTACGAAGAAATAACTCATCAGCAATATTAACGTCAATCATCCTCCTCTACCAAGAGACATTATCTCCACTTGTGCTTGCGAGGAATAAACATACTCCCCTCCACCCGCACTTGTTCAAACTTAAAATGCAAATATCTCGTTAAATGAGCCTCGTATAAGGAAAAGGGAGAAATTTTGTTATCACTAATTTTTGGCCAAAGTCTTAAATTTCCTTAGCAAAACTTAAAATGCAAATATCTCGTTAAATAAGCCCCGTAGAAGGAAAAGGGCGAAATTTTGTTATCACTAACTTTTGGCCAAAATTTTCAATTTCAAAATTTTCAATTTCCTTAGCAAAACTTAAAATGCAAATATCTCGTTAAATAAGCCCCGTAGAAGGAAAAGGGCGAAATTTTTTTATCACAAATTTTTGGCCAAAATTTTAAATTTCCTAAGCAAAACTTAAAATGCTAAACTTATCTCGTTAAATAAGCCCCGTAGTAGGAAAAGGGCGAAATTTTGTTATCACTAATTTTTGGCCAAAATTTTGCAAAACTTAAAATGCAAATATCTCGTTAAATAAGCCCCGTAGAAGGAAAAGGGCGAAATTTTGTTAACTAATTTTTGGCCAAAATTTAGCAAAACTTAAAATGCAAATATCTCGTTAAATAAGCCCCGTAGAAGGAAAAGGGCGAAATGTTGTTATCACTAATTTTTGGCCAAAATTTTCAATTTCCTTAGCAAAACTTAAAATGCAAATATCTCGTTAAATAAGCCCCGTAGAAGGAAAAGGGCGAAATTTTGGTATTACTAGTTTTTGGCCAAAATTTTGAATTTCCTTAGCAAAACTTAAAATGCAAATATCTCGTTAAATAAGCCCCGTTTAGCAATACTTAAAATGTAAATATCTCGTTAAATAAGCCCCGTAGAAGGAAAAGGGCGAAATTTTGTTATCACTAATTTTTGGCCCAAATTTTCAATTTCCTTAGCAAAACTTAAAATGCAAATATCTCGTTAAATAAGCCCCGTAGAAGAAAAAGGGCCAAATTTTGTTATCACTAATTTTTGGCCAAAATTTAGCAAAACTTAAAATGCAAATATCTCGTTAAATAAGCCCCGTAGAAGGAAAAGGGCGAAATTTTGTTATCACTAATTTTTGGCCAAAATTTAGCAAAACTTAAAATGCAAATATCTCGTTAAATAAGCCCCGTGAAAGGAAAAGGGCGAAATTTTGTTATCACTAATTTGTGGCCAAAATTTAGCAAAACTTCAAATGCAAATATTTCGTTAAATAAGCCCCGTAGAAGGAAAAGGGCGAAACTTTGTTATCACTAATTTTTGGCCAAAATTTTCAATTTCAAAATTTTCAATTTCCTTAGCAAAACTTAAAATGCAAATATCTCGTTAAATAAGCCCCATAGAAGGAAAAGGGCGAAATTTTGTTAACTAATTTTTGGCCAAAATTTAGCAAAACTTAAAATGCAAATATCTCGTTAAATAAGCCCCGTAGAAGGAAAAGGGCGACATTTTGTTATCACTAATTTTTGGCCAAAATTTTCAATTTCCTTAGCAAAACTTAAAATGCAAATATCTCGTTCAATAAGCCCCGTAGAAGGAAAAGGGCGAAATTTTGTTATCACTAATTTTTGCCCAAAATTTTCAATTTCCTAAGCAAAACTTAAAATGCAAATATCTCGTTAAATAAGCCCCGTAGAGGGAAAAGGGAGAAATTTTGTTATCACTAATTTTTGGCCAAAATTTAGCAAAACTTAAAATGCAAATATCTCGTTAAATAAGCCCCGTAGAAGGAAAAGGGCGAAATTTTGTTAACTAATTTTTGGCCAAAATTTAGCAAAACTTAAAATGCAAATATCTCGTTAAATAAACCCCGTAGAAGGAAAAAAGTGAAATTTTGGTATCAGTAGTTTTAGGCCAAAATTTTGAATTTCCTTAGCAAAACTTAAAATACAAATATCTCGTTAAATAAGCCCCGTAGAAGGAAAAGGGCGAAATTTTGTTATCACTAATTTTTGGCCAAAATTTAGCAAAACTTAAAATGCAAATATCTCGTTAAATAAGCCCCGTAGAAGGAAAAGGGCGAAATTTTGTTATCACTAATTTTTGGCCAAAATTTAGCAAAACTTAAAATGCGAATATATCGTTAAATAAGCCCCGTAGAAGGAAAAGGGCGAAATTTTGTTATCACTAATTTTTGGCCAAAATTTTCAATTTCCTAAGCCAAACTTAAAATGCAAATATCTCGTTAAATAAGCCCCGTAGAAGGAAAAGGGCGAAATTTTGTTATCACTAATTTTTGGCCAAAATTTAGCAAAACTTAAAATGCAAATATCTCGTTAAATAAGCCCCGTAGAAGGAAAAGGGCGAAACTTTGTTATTACAAATTTTTGGCCAAAATGTTGAATTTCCTTAGCAAAACTTAAAATGCAAATATCTCGTTAAATAAGCCCCGTAGAAGGAAAAGGGCGAAATTTTGTTATCACTAATTTTTGGCCAAAATTTAGCAAAACTTAAAATGCAAATATCTCGTTAAATAAGCCCCGTAGAAGGAAAAGGGCGAAATTTTGTTATCACAAATTTTTGCCCAAAATTTAGCAAAACTTAAAATGCAAATATCTCGTTAAATAAGCCCCGTAGAAGGAAAAGGGCGAAATTTTGTTATCACTAATTTTTGGCCAAAATTTTAAATTTTCTTAGCAAAATTTAAAATGCAAATATCTCGTTAAATAAGCCCCGTATAAGGAAAAGGGCGAAATTTTGTTATCACTAATTTTTGGCCAAAGTCTTAAATTTCCTTAGTAAAACTTAAAATGCAAATATTTCGTTAAATAAGCCCCGTAGAAGGAAAAGGGCGAAACTTTGTTATCACAAATTTTTGGCCAAAATTTAGCAAAACTTAAAATGCGAATATCTCGTTAAATAAGCCCCGTAGAAGGCCAAAATTTAGCAAAACTTAAAATGCGAATATCTCGTTAAATAAGCCCCGTAGAAGGAAAAGGGCGAAATTTTGTTATCACTAATTTTTGGCCAAAATTTTCAATTTCCTAAGCAAAACTTAAAATGCAAATATCTCGTTAAATAAGCCCCGTAGAAGGAAGAGGGCGAAATTTTGTTATCACTAATTTTTGGCCAAAATTTAGCAAAACTTAAAATGCAAAATGCATATCTCGTTAAATGGCCAAAATTTAGCAAAACTTAAAATGCAAATATCTCGTTAAATAAGCCCCGTAGAAGGAAAAGGGCGAAATTTTGTTATCACTAATTTTTGGCCAAAATTTTGAATTTCCTTAGCAAAACTTAAAATGCAAATATCTCTTTAAATAAGCCCCGTAGAAGGAAAAGGGCGAAATGTCGTTATCACTAATTTTTGGCCAAAATTTAGCAAAACTTAAAATGCAAATATCTCGTTAAATAAGCCCCGTAGAAGGAAAAGGGCGAAATTTTGTTATCACTAATTTTAGGCCAAAATTTAGCAAAACTTAAAATGCAAATATCTCGTTAAATAAGCCCCGTAGAAGGAAAAGGGGGAAATTTTGTTATCACTAATTTTTGGCCAAAATTTTCAATTTCCTTAGCAAAGCTTAAAATGCAAATATCTCGTTAAATAAGCCCCGTAGAAGGAAAAGGGCGAAATTTTGTTATCACTAATTTTTGGCCAAAATTTTGAATTTCCTTAGCAAAACTTAAAATGCAAATATCTCTTTAAATAAGCCCCGTAGAAGGAAAAGGGCGATATTTTGTTATCACTAATTTTTGGCCAAAATTTAGCAAAACTTAAAATGCAAATATCTCGTTAAATAAGCCCCGTAGAAGGAAAAGGGCGAAATTTTGTTATCGCTAATTTTTGGCCAAAATTTAAAATGCAAATATCTCGTTAAATAAGCCCCGTAGAAGGAAAAGGGCGAAATTTTGTTATCACTAATTTTAGGCCAAAATTTAGCAAAACTTAAAATGCAAATATCTCGTTAAATAAGCCCCGTAGAAAGAAAAGGGGGAAATTTTGTTATCACTAATTTTTGGCCAAAATTTTCAATTTCCTTAGCAAAATTTAAAATGCAAATATCTCGTTAAATAAGCCCCGTAGAAGGAAAAGGGCGAAATTTTGTTAAACAATTTTTGGCCAAAATTTAGCAAAACTTAAAATGCAAATATCTCGTTAAATAAACCCCGTAGAATGAAAAGGGCAAAATTTTGTTATCACTAATATTTGGCCAAAATTTTCAATTTCCTTAGCAAAACTTAAAATGCAAATATCTCGTTAAATAAGCCCCGTAGAAGGAAAAGGGCGAAATTTTGTTATCATTAAATTTTTGCCAAAATTTTCAATTTCCTTAGCAAAACTTAAAATGCAAATATCTCGTTAAATAAGCCCCGTAGAAGGAAAAGGGCGAAATTTTGTTATCACTAATTTTTGGCCAAAATTTTGAATTTCCTTAGCAAAACTTAAAATGCAAATATCTCTTTAAATAAGCCCCGTAGAAGGAAAAGGGCGAAATTTTGTTATCACTAATTTGTGGCCAAAATTTAGCAAAACTTAAAATGCAAATATCTCGTTAAATAAGCCCCGTAGAAGGAAAAGGGCAAAATTTTGTTATCACTAATTTTGGGCCAAAATTTAGCAAAACTTAAAATGCAAATATCTCGTTAAATAAGCCCCGTAGAAGGAAAAGGGCGAAATTTTGTTAACTAATTTTTGGCCAAAATTTAGCAAAACTTAAAATGCAAATATTTCGTTAAATAAGCCCCGTAGAAGGAAAAGGGCGAAACTTTGTTATCACTAATTTTTGGGCAAAATTTTCAATTTCCTTAGCAAAACTTAAAATGCAAATACCTCGTTAAATAAGCCCCGTAGAAGGAAAAGGGCGAAATTTTGTTATCACTAATTTTTGGCCACAATTTAGCAAAACTTAAAATGCAAATATCTCGTTAAATAAGCCCCGTAGAAGGAAAAGGGCGAAATTTTGTTAACTAATTTTTGGCCGAAATTTAGCAAAACTTAAAATGCAAATTTCTCGTTAAATAAGCCCCGTAGAAGGAAAAGGGCGAAATTTTGTTATCACTAATTTTTGACAAAAATTTAGCAAAACTTAAAATGCAAATATCTCGTTAAATAAGCCCCGTAGAAGGAAAAGGGCGAAATTTTGTTATCACTAATTTTTGGCCAAAATTTGGCTAAACTTAAAATGCAAATATCTCGTTAAATAAGCCCCGTAGAAGGAAAAGGGCGAAAGTTTGTTATCACAAATTTTTGGCCAAAATTTAGCAAAACTTAAAATGCAAATATATATATGATAACAAAATTTCGCTCTTTTCCTTCTACGGGGCTTAATTTCCTTCTTTTCCCCGTAGAAGGAAAAGGGCGAAATTTTGTTATCACTAATTTGTGGCCAAAATTTAGCAAAACTTAAAATGCAAATATTTCGTTAAATAAGCCCCGTAGAAGGAAAAGGGCGAAACTTTGTTATCACTAATTTTTGGGCAAAATTTTCAATTTCCTTAGCAAAATTTAAAATGCAAATATCTCGTTAAATAAGCCCCGTAGAAGGAAAAGGGCGAAATTTTGTTATCACTAATTTTTGGCCAAAATTTGGCAAAACTTAAAATGCAAATATCTCGTTAAATAAGCCCCGTAGAAGGAAAAGGGCGAAATTTTGTTATCACAAATTTTTGGCCAAAATTTAGCAAAACTTAAAATGCAAATATCTCGTTAAATAAGCCCCGTAGAAGGAAAAGGACGAAATTTTGTTATCACTAATTTTTGGCCACAATTTTCAATTTCCTTAGCAAAATTTAAAATGCAAATATCTCGTTAAATAAGCCCCGTAGAAGGAAAAGGGCGAAATTTTGTTATCACTAATTTTTGGCCAAAATTTGGCTAAACTTAAAATGCAAATATCTCGTTAAATAAGCCCCGTAGAAGGAAAAGGGCGAAAGTTTGTTATCACAAATTTTTGGCCAAAATTTAGCAAAACTTAAAATGCAAATATCTTGTTAAATAAGCCCCGTAGAAGGAAAAGGGCGAAATTTTGTTATCACTAATTTTTGGCCAAAATTTTCAATTTCCTTAGCAAAATTTAAAATGCAAATATCTCGTTAAATAAGCCCCGTATAAGGAAAAGGGTGAAATTTTGTTATCACTAATTTTTGTCAAAGTCTTAAATTTCGTTAGCAAAACTTAAAATGCAAATATCCGTTAAATAAGCCCCGTAGAAGGAAAAGGGCGAAATTTTGTTATCACTAATTTTTGGCCAAAATTTTCAATTTCAAAATTTTCAATTTCCTTAGCAAAACTTAAAATGCAAATATCCGTTAAATAAGCCCCGTAGAAGGAAAAGGGCGAAATTTTGTTATCACAAATTTTTGGCCAAAATTTAGCAAAACTTAAAATGCGAATATCTCGTTAAATAAGCCCCGTAGAAGGAAAAGGGCGAAACTTTGTTATCACTAATTTTTGGCCAAAATTTTCAATTTCAAAATTTTCAATTTCCTTAGCAAAACTTAAAATGCAAATATCCGTTAAATAAGCCCCGTAGAAGGAAAAGGGCGAAATTTTGTTATCACAAATTTTTGGCCAAAATTTAGCAAAACTTAAAATGCGAATATCTCGTTAAATAAGCCCCGTAGAAGGAAAAGGGCGAAATTTTGTTATCACTAATTTTTGGCCAAAATTTAGCAAAACTTAAAATGCGAATATCTCGTTAAATAAGCCCCGTAGAAGGAAAAGGGCGAAATTTTGTTATCACTAATTTTTGTCAAAGTCTTAAATTTCCTTAGCAAAACTTAAAATGCAAATATCCGTTAAATAAGCCCCGTAGAAGGAAAAGGGCCAAATTTTGTTATCACTAATTTTTGGCCAAAATTTTCAATTTCAAAATTTTCAATTTCCTTAGCAAAACTTAAAATGCAAATATCCGTTAAATAAGCCCCGTAGAAGGAAAAGGGCGAAATTTTGTTATCACAAATTTTTGGCCAAAATTTAGCAAAACTTAAAATGCGAATATCTCGTTAAATAAGCCCCGTAGAAGGAAAAGGGCGAAACTTTGTTATCACTAATTTTTGGCCAAAATTTTCAATTTCAAAATTTTCAATTTCCTTAGCAAAACTTAAAATGCAAATATCCGTTAAATAAGCCCCGTAGAAGGAAAAGGGCGAAATTTTGTTATCACAAATTTTTGGCCAAAATTTAGCAAAACTTAAAATGCGAATATCTCGTTAAATAAGCCCCGTAGAAGGAAAAGGGCGAAATTTTTTTATCACTAATTTTTGGCCAAAATTTAGCAAAACTTAAAATGCGAATATCTCGTTAAATAAGCCCCGTAGAAGGAAAAGGGCGAAATTTTGTTATCCCTAAATTTTGGCCAAAATTTTCAATTTCCTTAGCAAAATTTAAAATGCAAATATCTCGTTAAATCAGCCCCGTATAAGGAAAAGGGCGAAATTTTGTTATCACTATTTTTTGTCAAAGTCTTAAATTTCCTTAGCAAAACTTAAAATGCAAATATCCGTTAAATAAGCCCCGTAGAAGGAAAAGGGCGAAATTTTGTTATCACTAATTTTTGGCCAAAATTTTCAATTTCAAAATTTTCAATTTCCTTAGCAAAACTTAAAATGCAAATATCCGTTAAATAAGCCCCGTAGAAGGAAAAGGGCGAAATTTTGTTATCACAAATTTTTGGCCAAAATTTAGCAAAACTTAAAATGCGAATATCTCGTTAAATAAGCCCCGTAGAAGGAAAAGGGCGAAACTTTGTTATCACTAATTTTTGGCCAAAATTTTCAATTTCAAAATTTTCAATTTCCTTAGCAAAACTTAAAATGCAAATATCCGTTAAATAAGCCCCGTAATTTGTTATCACTAAGCGAAATTTTGTTATCACAAATTTTTGGCCAAAATTTAGCAAAACTTAAAATCCGAATATCTCGTTAAATAAGCCCCGTATAAGGAAAAGGGCGAAATTTTGTTATCACAAATTTTTGGCCAAAATTTAGCAAAACTTAAAATGCGAATATCTCGTTAAATAAGCCCCGTAGAAGGAAAAGGGCGAAATTTTGTTATCACTAAATTTTGCCAAAAATTTTCAATTTCCTAAGCAAAACTTAAAATGCAAATATCTCGTTAAATAAGCCCCGTAGAAGGAAAAGGGTGAAATTTTGTTATCACTAATTTTTGGCCAAAATTTAGCAAAACTTAAAATGCTAATATCTCGTTAAATAAGCCCCGTAGAAGGAAAAGGGCGAAATTTTGTTATCACAAATTTTTGGCCAAAATTTTCAATTTCCTAAGCAAAACTTAAAATGCAAATATCTCGTTAAATAAGCCCCGTAGAAGGAAAAGGGCGAAATTTTGTTATCACTAATTTTTGGCCAAAATTTAAAATGCAAATATCTCGTTAAATAAGCCCCGTAGAAGGAAAAGGGCGAAATTTTGTTAACTAATTTTTGGCCAAAATTTAGCAAAACTTAAAATGCAAATATCTCGTTAAATAAGCCCCGTAGAAGGAAAAGGGCAACATTTTGTTATCACTTATTTTTGGCCAAAATTTTCAATTTCCTTAGCAAAACTTAAAATGCAAATATCTCGTTAAATAAGCCCCGTAGAAGGAAAAGGGGGAAAATTTTCAATTTCCTTAGCAAAACTTAAAATGCAAATATCTCGTTAAATAAGCCCCGTAGAAGGAAAAGGGCGAAATTTTGTTATCACAAATTTTTGGCCACAAATTAGCAAAACTTAAAATGCAAATATCTCGTTAAATAAGCCCCGTAGAAGGAAAAGGGCGAAATTTCTTTATCACTAATTTTTGGCCAAAATTTAGAATTTCCTTAGCAAAACTTAAAATGCAAATATCTCGTTAAATAAGCCCCGTAGAAAGAAAAGGGGGAAATTTTGTTATCACTAATTTTTGGCCAAAATTTTCAATTTCCTTAGCAAAACTTAAAATGCAAATATCTCGTTAAATAAGCCCCGTAGAAGGAAAAGGGCGAAATTTTGTTATCACTAATTTTTGGCCAAAATTTTGAATTTCCTTAGCAAAACTTAAAATGCAAATATCTCGTTAAATAAGCCCCGTAGAAGGAAAAGGGCGAAATTTTGTTATCACTAATTTTTGGCCAAAATTTAGTAAAACTTAAACTGCAAATATCTCGTTAAATAAGCCCCGTAGACGGAAAAGGCCGAAATTTTGTTATCTCTATTTTTTGGCCAAAATTTTCAATTTCAAAATTTTCAATTTCCTTAGCAAAACTTAAAATGCAAATATCCGTTAAATAAGCCCCGTAGAAGGAAAAGGGCGAAATTTTGTTATCACAAATTTTTGGCCAAAATTTAGCAAAACTTAAAATGCGAATATCTCGTTAAATAAATGCGAATATCTCGTTAAAATGCGAATATCTCGTTAAATAAGCGTCCTTCTACGGGGCTTATTAAATAAGCCCCGTAGAAGGAAAAGGGCGAAATTTCTTTATCACTAATTTTTGGCCAAAATTTAGAATTTCCTTAGCAAAACTTAAAATGCAAATATCTCGTTAAATAAGCCCCGAAGAAAGAAAAGGGGGAAATTTTGTTATCACTAATTTTTGGCCAAAATTTTCAATTTCGTTAGCAAAACTTAAAATGCAAATATCCGTTAAATAAGCCCCGTAGAAGGAAAAGGGCGAAATTTTGTTATCACTAATTTTTGGCCAAAATTTTCAATTTCAAAATTTTCAATTTCCTTAGCAAAACTTAAAATGCAAATATCCGTTAAATAAGCCCCGTAGAAGGAAAAGGGCGAAATTTTGTTATCACAAATTTTTGGCCAAAATTTAGCAAAACTTAAAATGCGAATATCTCGTTAAATAAATGCGAATATCTCGTTAAAATGCGAATATCTCGTTAAATAAGCGTCCTTCTACGGGGCTTATTAAATAAGCCCCGTAGAAGGAAAAGGGCGAAATTTTGTTATCACTAATTTGTGGCCAAAATTTAGCAAAACTTAAAATGCAAATATTTCGTTAAATAAGCCCCGTAGAAGGAAAAGGGCGAAACTTTGTTATCACTAATTTTTGGGCAAAATTTTCAATTTCCTTAGCAAAATTTAAAATGCAAATATCTCGTTAAATAAGCCCCGTAGAAGGAAAAGGGCGAAATTTTGTTATCACTAATTTTTGGCCAAAATTTGGCAAAACTTAAAATGCAAATATCTCGTTAAATAAGCCCCGTAGAAGGAAAACGACGAAATTTTGTTATCACTAATTTTTGGCCAAAATTTTCAATTTCCTTAGCAAAATTTAAAATGCAAATATCTCGTTAAATAAGCCCCGTAGAAGGAAAAGTGCGAAATTCTGTTATCACTAATTTTTGGCCAAAATTTGGCTAAACTTAAAATGCAAATATCTCGTTAAATAAGCCCCGTAGAAGGAAAAGGGCGAAAGTTTGTTATCACAATTTTTTGGCCAAAATTTAGCAAAACTTAAAATGCAAATATCTTGTTAAATAAGCCCCATAGAAGGAAAAGGGCGATATTTTGTTATCACTAATTTTTGGCCAAAATTTTCAATTTCCTTAGCAAAATTTAAAATGCAAATATCTCGTTAAATAAGCCCCGTATAAGGAAAAGGGTGAAATTTTGTTATCACTAATTTTTGTCA
Organism: Eudasyphora cyanicolor; assembly: GCA_963930755.1. Lineage (NCBI taxonomy): Eukaryota > Metazoa > Arthropoda > Insecta > Diptera > Muscidae > Eudasyphora > Eudasyphora cyanicolor. The sequence continues at coordinate 200,121,458 of OZ005734.1, read as the reverse complement.
AAGTCTTAAATTTCGTTAGCAAAACTTAAAATGCAAATATCCGTAAATAAGCACCGTAGAAGGAAAAGGGCGAAATTTTGTTATCACTAATTTTTGGCCAAAATTTTCAATTTCAAAATTTTCAATTTCCTTAGCAAAACTTAAAATGCAAATATCCGTTAAATAAGCCCCGTAGAAGGAAAAGGGCGAAATTTTGTTATCACAAATTTTTGGCCAAAATTTAGCAAAACTTAAAATGCGAATATCTCGTTAAATAAGCCCCGTAGATGGAAAAGGGCGAAACTTTGTTATCACTAATTTTTGGCCAAAATTTAGCAAAACTTAAAATGCGAATATCTAGTTAAATAAGCCCCGTAGAAGGAAAAGGGCGAAATTTTTTTATCACTAATTTTTGGCCAAAATTTAGCAAAACTTAAAATGCGAATATCTCGTTAAATAAGCCCCGTAGAAGGAAAAGGGCGAAATTTTGTATCACTAAATTTTGGCCAAAATTTTCAGTTTCCTTAGCAAAATTTAAAATGCAAATATCTCGTTAAATCAGCCCCGTATAAGGAAAAGGGCGAAACTTTGTTATCACTAATTTTTGGCCAAAATTTAGCAAAACTTAAAATGCGAATATCTAGTTAAATAAGCCCCGTAGAAGGAAAAGGGCGAAATTTTTTTATCACTAATTTTTGGCCAAAATTTAGCAAAACTTAAAATGCGAATATCTCGTTAAATAAGCCCCGTAGAAGGAAAAGGGCGAAATTTTGTTATCACTAAATTTTGGCCAAAATTTTCAATTTCCTTAGCAAAATTTAAAATGCAAATATCTCGTTAAATCAGCCCCGTATAAGGAAAAGGGCGAAATTTTGTTATCACTATTTTTTGTCAAAGTCTTAAATTTCCTTAGCAAAACTTAAAATGCAAATATCCGTTAAATAAGCCCCGTAGAAGGAAAAGGGCGAAATTTTGTTATCACTGATTTTTGGCCAAAATTTTCAATTTCAAAATTTTCAATTTCCTTAGCAAAACTTAAAATGCAAATATCCGTTAAATAAGCCCCGTAGAAGGAAAAGGGCGAAATTTTGTTATCACAAATTTTTGGCCAAAATTTAGCAAAACTTAAAATGCGAATATCTCGTTAAATAAGCCCCGTAGAAGGAAAAGGGCGAAACTTTGTTATCACTAATTTTTGGCCAAAATTTTCAATTTCAAAATTTCCAATTTCCTTAGCAAAACTTAAAATGCAAATATCCGTTAAATAAGCCCCGTAGAAGGAAAAGGGCGAAATTTTGTTATCACAAATTTTTGGCCAAAATTTAGCAAAACTTAAAATGCGAATATCTCGTTAAATAAGCCCCGTAGATGGAAAAGGGCGAAACTTTGTTATCACTAATTTTTGGCCAAAATTTAGCAAAACTTAAAATGCGAATATCTAGTTAAATAAGCCCCGTAGAAGGAAAAGGGCGAAATTTTTTTATCACTAATTTTTGGCCAAAATTTAGCAAAACTTAAAATGCGAATATCTCGTTAAATAAGCCCCGTAGAAGGAAAAGGGCGAAATTTTGTATCACTAAATTTTGGCCAAAATTTTCAGTTTCCTTAGCAAAATTTAAAATGCAAATATCTCGTTAAATCAGCCCCGTATAAGGAAAAGGGCGAAACTTTGTTATCACTAATTTTTGGCCAAAATTTAGCAAAACTTAAAATGCGAATATCTAGTTAAATAAGCCCCGTAGAAGGAAAAGGGCGAAATTTTTTTATCACTAATTTTTGGCCAAAATTTAGCAAAACTTAAAATGCGAATATCTCGTTAAATAAGCCCCGTAGAAGGAAAAGGGCGAAATTTTGTTATCACTAAATTTTGGCCAAAATTTTCAATTTCCTTAGCAAAATTTAAAATGCAAATATCTCGTTAAATCAGCCCCGTATAAGGAAAAGGGCGAAATTTTGTTATCACTATTTTTTGTCAAAGTCTTAAATTTCCTTAGCAAAACTTAAAATGCAAATATCCGTTAAATAAGCCCCGTAGAAGGAAAAGGGCGAAATTTTGTTATCACTGATTTTTGGCCAAAATTTTCAATTTCAAAATTTTCAATTTCCTTAGCAAAACTTAAAATGCAAATATCCGTTAAATAAGCCCCGTAGAAGGAAAAGGGCGAAATTTTGTTATCACAAATTTTTGGCCAAAATTTAGCAAAACTTAAAATGCGAATATCTCGTTAAATAAGCCCCGTAGAAGGAAAAGGGTGAAATTTTGTTATCACTAATTTTTGGCCAAAATTTAGCAAAACTTAAAATGCTAATATCTCGTTAAATAAGCCCCGTAGAAGGAAAAGGGCGAAATTTTGTTATCACTAATTTTTGGCCAAAATTTTCAATTTCCTAAGCAAAACTTAAAATGCAAATATCTCGTTAAATAAGCCCCGTAGAAGGAAAAGGGCGAAATTTTGTTATCACTAATTTTTGGCCAAAATTTAAAATGCAAATATCTCGTTAAATAAGCCCCGTAGAAGGAAAAGGGCGAAATTTTGTTAACTAATTTTTGGCCAAAATTTAGCAAAACTTAAAATGCAAATATCTTGTTAAATAAGCCCCGTAGAAGGAAAAGGGCAACATTTTGTTATCACTAATTTTTGGCCAAAATTTTCAATTTCCTTAGCAAAACTTAAAATGCAAATATCTCGTTAAATAAGCCCCGTAGAAGGAATAGGGGGAAATTTTGTTATCACTAATTTTTGGCCAAAATTTTCAATTTCCTTAGCAAAACTTAAAATGCAAATATCTCGTTAAATAAGCCCCGTAGAAGGAAAAGGGCGAAATTTTGTTATCACAAATTTTTGGCCACAAATTAGCAAAACTTAAAATGCAAATATCTCGTTAAATAAGCCCCGTAGAAGGAAAAGGGCGAAATTTCTTTATCACTAATTTTTGGCCAAAATTTAGAATTTCCTTAGCAAAACTTAAAATGCAAATATCTCGTTAAATAAGCCCCGTAGAAAGAAAAGGGGGAAATTTTGTTATCACTAATTTTTGGCCAAAATTTTCAATTTCCTTAGCAAAACTTAAAATGCAAATATCTCGTTAAATAAGCCCCGTAGAAGGAAAAGGGCGAAATTTTGTTATCACTAATTTTTGGCCAAAATTTTGAATTTCCTTAGCAAAACTTAAAATGCAAATATCTCGTTAAATAAGCCCCGTAGAAGGAAAAGGGCGAAATTTTGTTATCACTAATTTTTGGCCAAAATTTAGTAAAACTTAAACTGCAAATATCTCGTTAAATAAGCCCCGTAGACGGAAAAGGCCGAAATTTTGTTATCTCTATTTTTTGGCCAAAATTTTGAATTTCTTTGGCAGAACTTAAAATGCAAATATCTCGTTATATAAGCCCCGTAGAAGGAAAAGGGCGAAATTTTGTTTCACTAATTTTTGTCCAAAATTCAACAAAACTTAAAATGCAAATATCTCGTTAATTAAGCCCCGTAGAAGGAAAAGTGCGAAATTTTGTTATCACAAATTTTTGGCCACAAATTAGCAAAACTTAAAATGCAAATATCTCGTTAAATAAGCCCCGTAGAAAGAAAATGGCGAAATTTTGTTATCACTAATTTTTGGCCAAAATTTTGAATTTCCTTAGCAAAACTTAAAATGCAAATATCTCGTTAAATAAGCCCCGTAGAAGGAAAAGGGCGAAATTTTGTTATCACAAATTTTTGCCAAAATTTTGCAAAACTTAAAATGCAAATATCTCGTTAAATAAGCCCCGTAGAAGGAAAAGGGCGAAATTTTGTTATGACTAATTTTTGGCCAAAATTTTGAATTTCCTTAGCAAAATCTCGTTAAATAAGCCCCGTAGAAAGAAAAGGGCGAAATTTTGTTATCACTAATTTTTGGCCAAAATTTTCAATTTCCTTAGCAAAACTTAAAATGCAAATATCTCGTTAAATAAGCCCCGTAGAAGGAAAAGGGCGAAATTTTGTTATCACTAATTTTTGGCCAAAATTTTGAATTTCCTTAGCAAAACTTAAAATGCAAATATCTCGTTAAATAAGCCCCGTAGAAGGAAAAGGGCGAAATTTTGTTATCACTAATTTTTGGCCAAAATTTAGTAAAACTTAAACTGCAAATATCTCGTTAAATAAGCCCCGTAGACGGAAAAGGCCGAAATTTTGTTATCTCTATTTTTTGGCCAAAATTTTCAATTTCAAAATTTTCAATTTCCTTAGCAAAACTTAAAATGCAAATATCCGTTAAATAAGCCCCGTAGAAGGAAAAGGGCGAAATTTTGTTATCACAAATTTTTGGCCAAAATTTAGCAAAACTTAAAATGCGAATATCTCGTTAAATAAATGCGAATATCTCGTTAAAATGCGAATATCTCGTTAAATAAGCGTCCTTCTACGGGGCTTATTAAATAAGCCCCGTAGAAGGAAAAGGGCGAAATTTCTTTATCACTAATTTTTGGCCAAAATTTAGAATTTCCTTAGCAAAACTTAAAATGCAAATATCTCGTTAAATAAGCCCCGAAGAAAGAAAAGGGGGAAATTTTGTTATCACTAATTTTTGGCCAAAATTTTCAATTTCGTTAGCAAAACTTAAAATGCAAATATCCGTTAAATAAGCCCCGTAGAAGGAAAAGGGCGAAATTTTGTTATCACTAATTTTTGGCCAAAATTTTCAATTTCAAAATTTTCAATTTCCTTAGCAAAACTTAAAATGCAAATATCCGTTAAATAAGCCCCGTAGAAGGAAAAGGGCGAAATTTTGTTATCACAAATTTTTGGCCAAAATTTAGCAAAACTTAAAATGCGAATATCTCGTTAAATAAATGCGAATATCTCGTTAAAATGCGAATATCTCGTTAAATAAGCGTCCTTCTACGGGGCTTATTAAATAAGCCCCGTAGAAGGAAAAGGGCGAAATTTTGTTATCACTAATTTGTGGCCAAAATTTAGCAAAACTTAAAATGCAAATATTTCGTTAAATAAGCCCCGTAGAAGGAAAAGGGCGAAACTTTGTTATCACTAATTTTTGGGCAAAATTTTCAATTTCCTTAGCAAAATTTAAAATGCAAATATCTCGTTAAATAAGCCCCGTAGAAGGAAAAGGGCGAAATTTTGTTATCACTAATTTTTGGCCAAAATTTGGCAAAACTTAAAATGCAAATATCTCGTTAAATAAGCCCCGTAGAAGGAAAACGACGAAATTTTGAAATTTTGGCCAAAATTTTCAATTTCCTTAGCAAAATTTAAAATGCAAATATCTCGTTAAATAAGCCCCGTAGAAGGAAAAGTGCGAAATTCTGTTATCACTAATTTTTGGCCAAAATTTGGCTAAACTTAAAATGCAAATATCTCGTTAAATAAGCCCCGTAGAAGGAAAAGGGCGAAAGTTTGTTATCACAATTTTTTGGCCAAAATTTAGCAAAACTTAAAATGCAAATATCTTGTTAAATAAGCCCCATAGAAGGAAAAGGGCGATATTTTGTTATCACTAATTTTTGGCCAAAATTTTCAATTTCCTTAGCAAAATTTAAAATGCAAATATCTCGTTAAATAAGCCCCGTATAAGGAAAAGGGTGAAATTTTGTTATCACTAATTTTTGTCAAAGTCTTAAATTTCGTTAGCAAAACTTAAAATGCAAATATCCGTAAATAAGCACCGTAGAAGGAAAAGGGCGAAATTTTGTTATCACTAATTTTTGGCCAAAATTTTCAATTTCAAAATTTTCAATTTCCTTAGCAAAACTTAAAATGCAAATATCCGTTAAATAAGCCCCGTAGAAGGAAAAGGGCGAAATTTTGTTATCACAAATTTTTGGCCAAAATTTAGCAAAACTTAAAATGCGAATATCTCGTTAAATAAGCCCCGTAGATGGAAAAGGGCGAAACTTTGTTATCACTAATTTTTGGCCAAAATTTAGCAAAACTTAAAATGCGAATATCTAGTTAAATAAGCCCCGTAGAAGGAAAAGGGCGAAATTTTTTTATCACTAATTTTTGGCCAAAATTTAGCAAAACTTAAAATGCGAATATCTCGTTAAATAAGCCCCGTAGAAGGAAAAGGGCGAAATTTTGTATCACTAAATTTTGGCCAAAATTTTCAGTTTCCTTAGCAAAATTTAAAATGCAAATATCTCGTTAAATCAGCCCCGTATAAGGAAAAGGGCGAAACTTTGTTATCACTAATTTTTGGCCAAAATTTAGCAAAACTTAAAATGCGAATATCTAGTTAAATAAGCCCCGTAGAAGGAAAAGGGCGAAATTTTTTTATCACTAATTTTTGGCCAAAATTTAGCAAAACTTAAAATGCGAATATCTCGTTAAATAAGCCCCGTAGAAGGAAAAGGGCGAAATTTTGTTATCACTAAATTTTGGCCAAAATTTTCAATTTCCTTAGCAAAATTTAAAATGCAAATATCTCGTTAAATCAGCCCCGTATAAGGAAAAGGGCGAAATTTTGTTATCACTATTTTTTGTCAAAGTCTTAAATTTCCTTAGCAAAACTTAAAATGCAAATATCCGTTAAATAAGCCCCGTAGAAGGAAAAGGGCGAAATTTTGTTATCACTGATTTTTGGCCAAAATTTTCAATTTCAAAATTTTCAATTTCCTTAGCAAAACTTAAAATGCAAATATCCGTTAAATAAGCCCCGTAGAAGGAAAAGGGCGAAATTTTGTTATCACAAATTTTTGGCCAAAATTTAGCAAAACTTAAAATGCGAATATCTCGTTAAATAAGCCCCGTAGAAGGAAAAGGGCGAAACTTTGTTATCACTAATTTTTGGCCAAAATTTTCAATTTCAAAATTTCCAATTTCCTTAGCAAAACTTAAAATGCAAATATCCGTTAAATAAGCCCCGTAATTTGTTATCACTAAGCGAAATTTTGTTATCACAAATTTTTGGCCAAAATTTAGCAAAACTTAAAATGCGAATATCTCGTTAAATAAGCCCCGTAGAAGGAAAAGGGTGAAATTTTGTTATCACTAATTTTTGGCCAAAATTTAGCAAAACTTAAAATGCTAATATCTCGTTAAATAAGCCCCGTAGAAGGAAAAGGGCGAAATTTTGTTATCACTAATTTTTGGCCAAAATTTTCAATTTCCTAAGCAAAACTTAAAATGCAAATATCTCGTTAAATAAGCCCCGTAGAAGGAAAAGGGCGAAATTTTGTTATCACTAATTTTTGGCCAAAATTTAAAATGCAAATATCTCGTTAAATAAGCCCCGTAGAAGGAAAAGGGCGAAATTTTGTTAACTAATTTTTGGCCAAAATTTAGCAAAACTTAAAATGCAAATATCTTGTTAAATAAGCCCCGTAGAAGGAAAAGGGCAACATTTTGTTATCACTAATTTTTGGCCAAAATTTTCAATTTCCTTAGCAAAACTTAAAATGCAAATATCTCGTTAAATAAGCCCCGTAGAAGGAATAGGGGGAAATTTTGTTATCACTAATTTTTGGCCAAAATTTTCAATTTCCTTAGCAAAACTTAAAATGCAAATATCTCGTTAAATAAGCCCCGTAGAAGGAAAAGGGCGAAATTTTGTTATCACAAATTTTTGGCCACAAATTAGCAAAACTTAAAATGCAAATATCTCGTTAAATAAGCCCCGTAGAAGGAAAAGGGCGAAATTTCTTTATCACTAATTTTTGGCCAAAATTTAGAATTTCCTTAGCAAAACTTAAAATGCAAATATCTCGTTAAATAAGCCCCGTAGAAAGAAAAGGGGGAAATTTTGTTATCACTAATTTTTGGCCAAAATTTTCAATTTCCTTAGCAAAACTTAAAATGCAAATATCTCGTTAAATAAGCCCCGTAGAAGGAAAAGGGCGAAATTTTGTTATCACTAATTTTTGGCCAAAATTTTGAATTTCCTTAGCAAAACTTAAAATGCAAATATCTCGTTAAATAAGCCCCGTAGAAGGAAAAGGGCGAAATTTTGTTATCACTAATTTTTGGCCAAAATTTAGTAAAACTTAAACTGCAAATATCTCGTTAAATAAGCCCCGTAGACGGAAAAGGCCGAAATTTTGTTATCTCTATTTTTTGGCCAAAATTTTGAATTTCTTTGGCAGAACTTAAAATGCAAATATCTCGTTATATAAGCCCCGTAGAAGGAAAAGGGCGAAATTTTGTTTCACTAATTTTTGTCCAAAATTCAACAAAACTTAAAATGCAAATATCTCGTTAATTAAGCCCCGTAGAAGGAAAAGTGCGAAATTTTGTTATCACAAATTTTTGGCCACAAATTAGCAAAACTTAAAATGCAAATATCTCGTTAAATAAGCCCCGTAGAAAGAAAATGGCGAAATTTTGTTATCACTAATTTTTGGCCAAAATTTTGAATTTCCTTAGCAAAACTTAAAATGCAAATATCTCGTTAAATAAGCCCCGTAGAAGGAAAAGGGCGAAATTTTGTTATCACAAATTTTTGCCAAAATTTTGCAAAACTTAAAATGCAAATATCTCGTTAAATAAGCCCCGTAGAAGGAAAAGGGCGAAATTTTGTTATGACTAATTTTTGGCCAAAATTTTGAATTTCCTTAGCAAAATCTCGTTAAATAAGCCCCGTAGAAAGAAAAGGGCGAAATTTTGTTATCACTAATTTTTGGCCAAAATTTTGAATTTCCTTAGCAAAATTTAAAATGGAAATATCTCGTTAAATAAGCCCCGTAGAAGGAAAAGGGCGAAATTTTGTTATCACTAATTTTTGGCCAAAATTCAGCAAAACTTAAAATGCAAATATCTCGTTAAATAAGCCCCGTAGAAGGAAAAGAGCGAAATTTCTTTATCACTAATTTTTGGCCAAAATTTAGAATTTGGTTAGCAAAATCTCGTTAAATAAGCCCCGTAGAAAGAAAAGGGCGAAATTTTGTTATCACTAATTTTTGGCCAAAATTTAGAATTTCCTTAGCAAATGCAAATATCTTGTTAAATAAGCCCCGTAGAAGGAAAAGGGCGAAATTTTGTTATCACTAATTTTTGGCCAAAATTTTCAATTTCCTTAGCAAATTTTAAAACGCAAATATCTCGTTAAATATGCCCCGTAGAAGGAAAACGGCGAAATTTTGTTATCACTAATTTCTGGCCAAAATTTTGAATTTCCTTAGCAAAACCTAAAATGCAAATATCTTGTTAAATAAGCCCCGTAGAAGGAAAAGGACGAAATTTTGTTATCACTAATTTTTGGCCAAAATTTAGCAAAACTTAAAATACAAATATCTCGTTAAATAAGCCCCGTAGAAGGGAAAGGGCGAAATTTTATTATCACTAATTTTTGGCCAAAATTTAGCAAAACTTAAAATACAAATATCTCGTTAAATAAGCCCCGTAGAAGGAAAAAGGCGAAATTTTGTTATCACTAGTTTTTGGCCAAAATTTTGAATTTCCTTAGCAAAACTTAAAATGCAAATATCTCGTTAAATAAGCCCCGTAAAAGGGCGAAATTTTATTATCACCAATTTTTGGCCAAAATTTAGCAAAACTTAAAATACAAATATCTCGTTAAATAAGCCCCGTAGAAGGAAAAGGGCGAAATTTTGTTATCACTAATTTTTGGCCAAAATTTTCAATTTCCTTAGCAAAACTTAAAATGCAAATATCTCGTTAAATAAGACCCGTAGAAGGAAAAGGGCGAAATTTTGTTATCACTAATTTTTGGCCAAAATTTTCAATTTCCTTAGCAAAACATTAAATGCAAATATCTCGTTAAATAAGCCCCGTAGAAGGAAAAGGGCGAAATTTTGTTATCACCAATTTTTGGCCAAAATTTTCAATTTCCTTAGCAAAACTTAAAATGCAAATATGTCGCTAAATAAGCCCCGTAGATGGATAAGGCCGAAATTTTGTTATCACTAATTTTTGGCCAAAATTTTCAATTTCCTTAGCAAAACTTAAAATGCAAATATCTCGTTAAATAAGCCCCGTGGAAGGAAAACGGCGAAATTTTGTTATCACTAATTTCTGGCCGAAATTTTCAATTTCCTTAGCAAAACTTAAAATGCAAATATGTCGTTAAATAAGCCCCGTAGAAGGATAAGGCCGAAATTTTGTTATCACTAATTTTTGGCCAAAATTTTCAATTTCCTTAGCAAAACTTAAAATGCAAATATCTCGTTAAATAAGCCCCGTGGAAGGAAAACGGCGAAATTTTGTTATCACTAATTTCTTGCCAAAATTTTCAATTTCCTTAGCAAAATTTAAAATGGAAATATCTCGTTAAATAAGCCCCGTAGAAGGAAAAGGCAAAATTTTGTTATCACTAATTTTTGGCCAAAATTTTGAATTTCCTTAGCAAAATTTAAAATGGAAATATCTCGTTAAATAAGCCCCGTAGAAGGAAAAGGGCGAAATTTTGTTATCACTAATTTTTGGCCAAAATTTAGCAAAACTTAAAATGCAAATATCTCGTTAAATAAGCCCCGTAGAAGGAAAAGAGCGAAATTTCTTTATCACTAATTTTTGGCCAAAATTTAGAATTTGCTTAGCAAAATCTCGTTAAATAAGCCCCGTAGAAAGAAAAGGGCGAAATTTTGTTATCACTAATTTTTGGCCAAAATTTAGCAAAACTTAAAATACAAATATCTCGTTAAATAAGTCCCGTAGAAGGAAAAGGGCGAAATTTTATTATTACTAATTTTTGGCCAACATTTAGCAAAACTTAAAATACAAATATCTCGTTAAATACGCCCCGTAGAAGGAAAAAGGCGAAATTTTGTTATCACTAATTTTTGGCCAAAATTTTGAATTTCCTTAGCAAAACTTAAAATGCAAATATCTCGTTAAATAAGCCCCATAAAAGGGCGAAATTTTATTATCACTAATTTTTGGCCAAAATTTAGCAAAACTTAAAATACAAATATCTCGTTAAATAAGCCCCGTAGAAGGAAAAGGGCGAAATTTTGTTATCACTAATTTTTGGCCAAAATTTTCAATTTCCTTAGCAAAACATAAAATGCAAATATCTCGTCAAATAAGCCCCGTAGAAGGAAAAGGGCGAAATTTTGTTATCACCAATTTTTGGCCAAAAATTTCAATTTCCTTAGCAAAACTTAAAATGCAAATATGTCGTTAAATAAGCCCCGTAGATGGATAAGGCCGAAATTTTGTTATCACTAATTTTTGGCCAAAATTTTCAATTTCCTTAGCAAAACTTAAAATGCAAATATCTCGTTAAATAAGCCCCGTAGAAGGAAAAGGGCGAAATTTTGTTATCACGAATTTTTGGCCAAAATTTAGAATTTCCTTAGCAAAACTTAAAATGCAAATATCTCGTTAAATAAGCCACGTAGAAGGAAAAGGGCGAAATTTTGTTATCACTAATTTTTGGCCAAAATTTTCAATTTCCTTAGCAAAACTTAAAATGCAAATATCTCGTTAAATAAGCCCCGTGGAAGGAAAACGGCGAAATTTTGTTATCACTAATTTCTGGCCAAAATTTTCAATTTCCTTAGCAAAACTTAAAATGCAAATATGTCGTTAAATAAGCCCCGTAGAAGGATAAGGCCGAAATTTTGTTATCACTAATTTTTGGCCAAAATTTTCAATTTCCTTAGCAAAACTTAAAATTCAAATATCTCGTTAAATAAGCCCCGTGGAAGGAAAACGGCGAAATTTTGTTATCACTAATTTCTGGCCAAAATTTTCAATTTCCTTAGCAAAACTTAAAATGCAAATATCTCGTTAAATAAGCCCCGTAGAAGGAAAAGGGCGAAATTTTGTTATCACTAATTTTTGGCCAAAATTTAGAATTTCCTTAGCAAAACTTAAAATGCAAATATCTCGTTAAATAAGCCACGTAGAAGGAAAAGGGCGAAATTTTGTTATCACTAATTTTTGGCCAAAATTTTCAATTTCCTTAGCAAAACATAAAATGCAAATATCTCGTTAAATAAGCCCCGTAGAAGGAAAAGGGCGAAATTTTGTTATCACCAATTTTTGGCCAAAATTTTCAATTTCCTTAGCAAAACTTAAAATGCAAATATGTCGTTAAATAAGCCCCGTAGATGGATAAGGCCGAAATTTTGTTATCACTAATTTTTGGCCAAAATTTTCAATTTCCTTAGCAAAACTTAAAATGCAAATATCTCGTTAAATAAGCCCCGTAGAAGGAAAAGGGCGAAATTTTGTTATCACTAATTTTTGCGAAAATTTTGCAACATTAAAATGCATATATCTTGTTAAATAAGCCCCGTAGAAGGAAAACGGTGAAATTTTGTTATCACTAATTTCTGGCCAAAATTTTCAATTTCCTTAGCAAAACTTAATATGCAAATATCTCGTTAAATAAGCCCCGTAATAAGGCGAAATTTTATTATCACTAATTTTGGCCAAAATTTAGCAAAACTTAAAATACAAATATCTCGTTAAATAAGCCCCGTAGAAGGAAAAGGGCGAAATTCTGTTATCACTAATTTTTGGCCAAAATTTTCAATTTCATTAGCAAATTTAAAATGCAAATATCTCGTTAAATAAGACCCGTAGAAGGAAAAGGGCGAAATTTTGTTATCACCAATTTTTGGCCAAAATTTTCAATTTCATTAGCAAATTTAAAATGCAAATATCTCGTTAAATAAGCCCCGTAGAAGGAAAAGGGCGAAATTTTGTTATCACCAATTTTTGGCCAAAATTTTCAATTTCCTTAGCAAAATTTAAAATGCAAATATGTCGTTAAATAAGCCCCGTAGAAGGAAAACGGCGAAATTTTGTTATCACTAATTTTTGGCCAAAATTTTCAATTTCCTTAGCAAAACATAAAATGCAAATATCTCGTTAAATAAGCCCCGTAGAAGGAAAAGGGCGAAATTTTGTTATCACTAATTTTTGCCAAAATTTTGCAAAACTTAAAATGCAAATATAACTCGTTAAATAAGCCCCGTAGAAGGAAAACGGCGAAATTTTGTTATCACTAATTTCTGGCCAAAATTTTCAATTTCCTTAGCAAAACATAAAATGCAAATATCTCGTTAAATAAGACCCGTAGAAGGAAAAGGGCGAAATTTTGTTATCACTAATTTTTGGCCAAAATTTTCAATTTCCTTAGCAAAACTTAAAATGCAAATATGTCGTTAAATAAGCCCCGTAGAAGGAAAAGGCCGAAATTTTGTTATCACTAATTTTTGGCCAAAATTTTCAATTTCCTTAGCAAAACTTAAAATGCAAATATCTCGTTAAATAAGACCCGTAGAAGGAAAAGGCCGAAATTTTGTTATCACTAATTTTTGGCCAAAATTTTCAATTTCCTTAGCAAAACTTAAAATGCAAATATGTCGTTAAATAAGCCCCGTAGAAGGAAAAGGCCGAAATTTTGTTATCACTAATTTCTGGCCAAAATTTAGAATTTCCTTAGCAAAACTTAAAATGCAAATATCTCGTTAAATAAGCCACGTAGAAGGAAAAGGGCGAAATTCTGTTATCACTAATTTTTGGCCAAAATTTTCAATTTCATTAGCAAAACTTAAAATGCAAATATGTCGTTAAATAAGCCCCGTAGAAGGAAAAGGCCGAAATTTTGTTATCACTAATTTCTGGCCAAAATTTTCAATTTCCTTAGCAAAACTTAAAATGCAAATATCTCGTTAAATAAGCCCCGTAGAAGGAAAAGGGCGAAATTTTGTTATCACTAATTTTTGGCCAAAATTTAGAATTTCCTTAGCAAAACTTAAAATGCAAATATCTCGTTAAATAAGCCACGTAGAAGGAAAAGGGCGAAATTCTGTTATCACTAATTTTTGGCCAAAATTTTCAATTTCATTAGCAAAACTTAAAATGCAAATATCTCGTTAAATAAGACCCGTAGAAGGAAAAGGGCGAAATTTTGTTATCACTAATTTTTGGCCAAAATTTAGAATTTCCTTAGCAAAACTTAAAATGCAAATATCTCGTTAAATAAGCCACGTAGAAGGAAAAGGGCGAAATTCTGTTATCACTAATTTTTGGCCAAAATTTTCAATTTCATTAGCAAAACTTAAAATGCAAATATCTCGTTAAATAAGCCCCGTAGAAGGAAAAGGGCGAAATTTTGTTATCACTAATTTTTGCCAAAATTTTGCAACATTAAAATGCAAATATCTTGTTAAATAAGCCCCGTAGAAGGAAAACGGTGAAATTTTGTTATCACTAATTTCTGGCCAACATTTTCAATTTCCTTAGCAAAACTTAATATGCAAATATCTCGTTAAATAAGCCCCGTAATAAGGCGAAATTTTATTATCACTAATTTTGGCCAAAATTTAGCAAAACTTAAAATACAAATATCTCGTTAAATAAGCCCCGTAGAAGGAAAAGGGCGAAATTCTGTTATCACTAATTTTTGGCCAAAATTTTCAATTTCATTAGCAAAACTTAAAATGCAAATATCTCGTTAAATAAGACCCGTAGAAGGAAAAGGGCGAAATTTTGTTATCACTAATTTTTGGCCAAAATTTTCAATTTCCTTAGTAAAACATAAAATGCAAATATCTCGTTAAATAAGCCCCGTAGAAGGAAAAGGGCGAAATTTTGTTATCACCAATTTTTGGCCAAAATTTTCAATTTCCTTAGCAAAATTTAAAATGCAAATATGTCGTTAAATAAGCCCCGTAGAAGGAAAAGGCCGAAATTTTGTTATCACTAATTTTTGGCCAAAATTTTGCAAAACTTAAAATGCAAATATCTCGTTAAATAAGCCCCGTAGAAGGAAAAGGGCGAAATTTTGTTATCACTAATTTTTGGCCAAAATTTTCAATTTCCTTAGCTAAACTTAAAATGCAAATATCTCGTTAAATAAGCTCCGTAGAAGGAAAACGGCGAAATTTTGTTATCACTAATTTTTGGCCAAAATTTTCAATTTCCTTAGCAAAACATAAAATGCAAATATCTCGTTAAATAAGCCCCGTAGAAGGAAAAGGGCGAAATTTTGTTATCACTAATTTTTGCCAAAATTTTGCAAAACTTAAAATGCAAATATAACTCGTTAAATAAGCCCCGTAGAAGGAAAACGGCGAAATTTTGTTATCACTAATTTCTGGCCAAAATTTTCAATTTCCTTAGCAAAACATAAAATGCAAATATCTCGTTAAATAAGACCCGTAGAAGGAAAAGGGCGAAATTTTGTTATCACTAATTTTTGGCCAAAATTTTCAATTTCCTTAGCAAAACATGAAATGCAAATATCTCGTTAAATAAGCCCCGTAGAAGGAAAAGGGCGAAATTTGGTTATCACCAATTTTTGGCCAAAATTTTCAATTTCCTTAGCAAAACTTAAAATGCAAATATGTCGTTAAATAAGCCCCGTAGAAGGAAAAGGCCGAAATTTTGTTATCACTAATTTTTGGCCAAAATTTTCAATTTCCTTAGCAAAACTTAAAATGCAAATATCTCGTTAAATAAGCCCCGTAGAAGGAAAAGGGCGAAATTTTGTTATCACTAATTTTTGCAAAACTTAAAATGCAAATATCTCGTTAAATAAGCCCCGTAGAAGGAAAACGGCGAAATTTTGTTATCACTAATTTCTGGCCAAAATTTTCAATTTCCTTAGCAAAACTTAAAATGCAAATATCTCGTTAAATAAGACCCGTAGAAAGAAAAGGCCGAAATTTTGTTATCACTAATTTTTGGCCAAAATTTTCAATTTCCTTAGCAAAACTTAAAATGCAAATATGTCGTTAAATAAGCCCCGTAGAAGGAAAAGGCCGAAATTTTGTTATCACTAATTTTTGGCCAAAATTTTCAATTTCCTTAGCAAAACTTAAAATGCAAATATCTTGTTAAATAAGCCCCGTAGAAGGAAAACGGCGAAATTTTGTTATCACTAATTTCTGGCCAAAATTTTCAATTTCCTTAGCAAAACTTAAAATGCAAATATCTCGTTAAATAAGCCCCGTAGAAGGAAAAGGGCGAAATTTTATTATCACTAATTTTTGGCCAAAATTTAGAATTTCCTTAGCAAAATGCAAATATCTCGTTAAATAAGCCCCGTAGAAGGAAAAGGGCGAAATTTTATTATCACTAATTTTTGCCAAAATTTTGCAAAACTTAAAATGCAAATATCTCGTTAAATAAGCCCCGTAGAAGGAAAAGGGCGAAATTTTGTTATCACCAATTTTTGGCCAAAATTTTGAATTTCCTTAGCAAAATCTCGTTAAATAAGCCCCGTAGAAAGAAAAGGGCGAAATTTTGTTATCACTAATTTTTGGCCAAAATTTAGAATTTCCTTAGCAAAACTTAAAATGCAAATATCTCGTTAAATAAGCCCCGTAGAAGGAAGAGGCCGAAATTTTGTTATCACTAATTTTTGCCCAAAATTTAGAATTTCCTTAGCAAAACTTAAAATGCAAATATCTCGTTAAATAAGCCCCGTAGAAGGAAAAGGGTGAAATTTTGTTATCACTAATTTTTGGCCAAAATTTAGAATTTCCTTAGCAAAAGTTGAAATGCAAATATCTCGTTAAATAAGCCACGTAGAAGGAAAAGGGCGAAATTTTGTTATCACTAATTTTTGGCCAAAATTTTCAATTTCCTTAGCAAAACATAAAATGCAAATATCTCGTTAAATAAGCCCCGTAGAAGGAAAAGGGCGAAATTTTGTTATCACCAATTTTTGGCCAAAATTTTAAATTTCCTTAGCAAAACTTAAAATGCAAATATGTCGTTAAATAAGCCCCGTAGATGGATAAGGCCGAAATTTTGTTATCACTAATTTTTGGCCAAAATTTTCAATTTCCTTAGCAAAACTTAAAATGCAAATATCTCGTTAAATAAGCCCCGTAGAAGGAAAAGGGCGAAATTTTGTTATCACTAATTTTTGGCCAAAATTTTCAATTTCCTTAGCTAAACTTAAAATGCAAGTATAACTCGTTTAATAAGCCCCGTAGAAGGAAAACGGCGAAATTTTGTTATCACTAATTTCTGGCCAAAATTTTCAATTTCCTTAGCAAAACATAAAATGCAAATATCTCGTTAAATAAGACCCGTAGAAGGAAAAGGGCGAAATTTTGTTATCACTAATTTTTGGCCAAAATTTTCAATTTCCTTAGCTAAACTTAAAATGCAAATATCTCGTTAAATAAGCCCCGTAGAAGGAAAACGGCGAAATTTTGTTATCACTAATTTTTGGCCAAAATTTTCAATTTCCTTAGCAAAACATAAAATGCAAATATCTCGTTAAATAAGCCCCGTAGAAGGAAAAGGGCGAAATTTTGTTATCACTAATTTTTGCCAAAATTTTGCAAAACTTAAAATGCAAATATAACTCGTTAAATAAGCCCCGTAGAAGGAAAACGGCGAAATTTTGTTATCACTAATTTCTGGCCAAAATTTTCAATTTCCTTAGCAAAACATAAAATGCAAATATCTCGTTAAATAAGACCCGTAGAAGGAAAAGGGCGAAATTTTGTTATCACTAATTTTTGGCCAAAATTTTCAATTTCCTTAGCAAAACATGAAATGCAAATATCTCGTTAAATAAGCCCCGTAGAAGGAAAAGGGCGAAATTTGGTTATCACCAATTTTTGGCCAAAATTTTCAATTTCCTTAGCAAAACTTAAAATGCAAATATGTCGTTAAATAAGCCCCGTAGAAGGAAAAGGCCGAAATTTTGTTATCACTAATTGTTGGCCAAAATTTTCAATTTCCTTAGCAAAACTTAAAATGCAAATATCTCGTTAAATAAGCCCCGTAGAAGGAAAAGGGCGAAATTTTGTTATCACTAATTTTTGCAAAACTTAAAATGCAAATATCTCGTTAAATAAGCCCCGTAGAAGGAAAACGGCGAAATTTTGTTATCACTAATTTCTGGCCAAAATTTTCAATTTCCTTAGCAAAACTTAAAATGCAAATATCTCGTTAAATAAGACCCGTAGAAGGAAAAGGCCGAAATTTTGTTATCACTAATTTTTGGCCAAAATTTTCAATTTCCTTAGCAAAACTTAAAATGCAAATATGTCGTTAAATAAGCCCCGTAGAAGGAAAAGGCCGAAATTTTGTTATCACTAATTTCTGGCCAAAATTTTCAATTTCCTTAGCAAAACTTAAAATGCAAATATCTCGTTAAATAAGCCCCGTAGAAGGAAAAGGGCGAAATTTTGTTATCACTAATTTTTGGCCAAAATTTAGAATTTCCTTAGCAAAACTTAAAATGCAAATATCTCGTTAAATAAGCCACGTAGAAGGAAAAGGGCGAAATTTTGTTATCACTAATTTTTGGCCAAAATTTTCAATTTCCTTAGCAAAACATAAAATGCAAATATCTCGTTAAATAAGCCCCGTAGAAGGAAAAGGGCGAAATTTTGTTATCACCAATTTTTGGCCAAAATTTTCAATTTCCTTAGCAAAACTTAAAATGCAAATATGTCGTTAAATAAGCCCCGTAGATGGATAAGGCCGAAATTTTGTTATCACTAATTTTTGGCCAAAATTTTCAATTTCCTTAGCAAAACTTAAAATGCAAATATCTCGTTAAATAAGCCCCGTAGAAGGAAAAGGGCGAAATTTTGTTATCACTAATTTTTGCCAAAATTTTGCAACATTAAAATGCAAATATCTTGTTAAATAAGCCCCGTAGAAGGAAAACGGTGAAATTTTGTTATCACTAATTTCTGGCCAAAATTTTCAATTTCCTTAGCAAAACTTAATATGCAAATATCTCGTTAAATAAGCCCCGTAATAAGGCGAAATTTTATTATCACTAATTTTGGCCAAAATTTAGCAAAACGTAAAATACAAATATCTCGTTAAATAAGCCCCGTAGTAGGAAAAGGGCGAAATTCTGTTATCACAAATTTTTGGCCAAAATTTTCAATTTCATTAGCAAAACTTAAAATGCAAATATCTCGTTAAATAAGACCCGTAGAAGGAAAAGGGCGAAATTTTGTTATCACTAATTTTTGGCCAAAATTTTCAATTTCCTTAGTAAAACATAAAATGCAAATATCTCGTTAAATAAGCCTCGTAGAAGGAAAAGGGCGAAATTTTGTTATCACCAATTTTTGGCCAAAATTTTCAATTTCCTTAGCAAAATTTAAAATGCAAATATGTCGTTAAATAAGCCCCGTAGAAGGAAAAGGCCGAAATTTTGTTATCACTAATTTTTGGCCAAAATTTTGCAAAACTTAAAATGCAAATATCTCGTTAAATAAGCCCCGTAGAAGGAAAACGGCAAAATTTTGTTATCACTAATTTCTGGCCAAAATTTTCAATTTCCTTAGCTAAACTTAAAATGCAAATATCTCGTTAAATAAGCCCCGTAGAAGGAAAACGGCGAAATTTTGTTATCACTAATTTTTGGCCAAAATTTTCAATTTCCTTAGCTAAACTTAAAATGCAAATATCTCGTTAAATAAGCCCCGTAGAAGGAAAACGGCGAAATTTTGTTATCACTAATTTTTGGCCAAAATTTTCAATTTCCTTAGCAAAACATAAAATGCAAATATCTCGTTAAATAAGCCCCGTAGAAGGAAAAGGGCGAAATTTTGTTATCACTAATTTTTGCCAAAATTTTGCAAAACTTAAAATGCAAATATAACTCGTTAAATAAGCCCCGTAGAAGGAAAACGGCGAAATTTTGTTATCACTAATTTCTGGCCAAAATTTTCAATTTCCTTAGCAAAACATAAAATGCAAATATCTCGTTAAATAAGACCCGTCGAAGGAAAAGGGCGAAATTTTGTTATCACTAATTTTTGGCCAAAATTTTGAATTTCCTTAGCAAAACATGAAATGCAAATATCTCGTTAAATAAGCCCCGTAGAAGGAAAAGGGCGAAATTTGGTTATCACCAATTTTTGGCCAAAATTTTCAATTTCCTTAGCAAAACTTAAAATGCAAATATGTCGTTAAATAAGCCCCGTAGAAGGAAAAGGCCGAAATTTTGTTATCACTAATTTTTGGCCAAAATTTTCAATTTCCTTAGCAAAACTTAAAATGCAAATATCTCGTTAAATAAGCCCCGTAGAAGGAAAAGGGCGAAATTTTGTTATCACTAATTTTTGCAAAACTTAAAATGCAAATATCTCGTTAAATAAGCCCCGTAGAAGGAAAACGGCGAAATTTTGTTATCACTAATTTCTGGCCACAATTTTCAATTTCCTTAGCAAAACTTAAAATGCAAATATCTCGTTAAATAAGACCCGTAGAAGGAAAAGGCCGAAATTTTGTTATCACTAATTTTTGGCCAAAATTTTCAATTTCCTTAGCAAAACTTAAAATGCAAATATCTCTTTAAATAAGCCCCGTAGAAGGAAAAGGGCGAAATTTTGTTATTACTAATTTTTGCCAAAATTTTGCAAAAGTTAAAATGCAAATATCTCGTTAAATAAGCCCCGTAGAAGGAAAAGGGCGAAATTTTGTTATCACTAATTTTTGACCAAAATTTTGAATTTCCTTAGCAAAACTTAAAATGCAAATATCTCGTTAAATAAGCCCCGTAGAAGGAAAAGGGCGAAATTTTGTTATCACTAATTTTTGCCAAAATTTTGCAAAACTTAAAATGCAAATATCTCGTTAAATAAGCCCCGTAGAAGGAAAAGGGCGAAATTTTGTTATCACTAATTTCGCCAAAATTTTCAATTTCCTTAGGAAAACTTAAAATGCAAATATCTCGTTAAATAAGCCCCGTAGAAGGAAAAGGGCGAAATTTTGTTATCACTAATTTTTGACCAACATTTTCAATTTCCTTAGCAAAACTTAAAATGCAAATATCTCGTTAAATAAGCCCCGTAGATGGAAAATGGCGAAATTTTGTTATCACTAATTTTTGGCCAAAATTTTGAATTTCATTAGCAAAACTTAAAATGCAAATATCTCGTTAAATAAGCCCCGTAAAAGGGCGAAATTTTATTATCACTAATTTTGGGCCAAAATTTAGCAAAACTTAAAATACAAATATCTCGTTAAATAAGCCCCGTAGAAGGAAAAGGGCGAAATTTTGTTATCACTAATGTTTGGCCTAAATTTTGAATTTCCTTAGCAAAACTTAAAATGCAAATATCTCGTTAAATGAGCCCCGTAGAAGGAAAAGGGCGAAATTTTGTTATCACTAATTTTTGGCCAAAATTTTCAATTTCCTTAGCAAAACTTAAAATGCAAATATCTCGTTAAATAAGCCCGTAGAAGGAAAAGGGCGAAATTTTGTTATCACTAATTTTTGGCCAAAATTTTCAATTTCCTTAGCAAAACTTAAAATGCAAATATCTCGTTAAATAAGCCCCGTAGAAGGAAAAGGGCGAAATTTTGTTATCACTAATTTTTGGCCAATAGTTTGAATTTCATTAGCAAAACTTAAAATGCAAATATCTCGTTAAATAAGCCCCGTAAAAGGGCGAAATTTTATTATCACTAATATTTGGCCAAAATTTAGCAAAACTTAAAATACAAATATCTCGTTAAATAAGCCCCGTAGAAGGAAAAGGGCGAAATTTTATTATCACTAATTTTTGGCCAAAATTTTCAATTTCCTTAGCAAAACTTAAAATTCAAATATCTCGTTAACTAAGCCCCGTAGAAGGAAAAGGGCGAAATTTTGTTATCACCAATTTTTGGCCAAAATTTTCAATTTCCTTAGCAAAACTTAAAATGCAAATATGTCGTTAAATAAGGCCCGTAGAAGGAAAAGGCCAAAATTTTGTTATCACTAATTTTTGGCCAAAATTTTCAATTTCCTTAGCAAAACTTAAAATGCAAATATCTCGTTAAATAAGCCCCGTAGAAGGAAAAGGGCGAAATTTTGTTATCACTAATTTTTGGCCAAAAATTTTCAATTTCCTTAGCAAAACTTAAAATGCAAATATCTCGTTAAATAAGCCCCGTAGAAGGAAAAGGGCGAAATTTTGTTATCACTAATTTCTGGCCAAAATTTTCAATTTCCTTAGCAAAACTTAAAATGCAAATATCTCGTTAAATAAGCCCCGTAGAAGGAAAAGGGCGAAATTTTGTTATCACTAATTTCTGGCCAAAATTTTCAATTTCCTTAGCAAAACTTAAAATGCAAATATCTCGTTAAATAAGCCCCGTAGAAGGAAAAGGGCGAAATTTTGTTATCACTAATTTCTGGCCAAAATTTTCAATTTCCTTAGCAAAACTTAAAATGCAAATATCTCGTTAAATAAGCCCCGTAGAAGGAAAAGGGCGAAATTTTGATATCACTAATTTTTGGCCAAAAATTTTCAATTTCCTTAGCAAAATTTAAAATGCAAATATCTCGTTAAATAAGCCCCGTAGAAGGAAAAGGGCGAAATTTTGTTATCACTAATTTTTGCCAAAATTTTGCAAAACTTAAAATGCAAATATCTCGTTAAATAAGCCCCGTAGAAGGAAAACGGCGAAATTTTGTTATCACTAATTTCTGGCCAAAATTTTCAATTTCCTTAGCTAAACTTAAAATGCAAATATCTCGTTAAATAAGCCCCGTAGAAGGAAAAGGGCGAAATTTTGTTATCACTAATTTTTGGCCAAAATTTTCAATTTCCTTAGCTAAACTTAAAATGCAAATATCTCGTTAAATAAGCCCCGTAGAAGGAAAACGGCGAAATTTTGTTATCACTAATTTCTGGCCAAAATTTTCAATTTCCTTAGCAAAACTTAAAATGCAAATATCTCGTTAAATAAGCCCCGTAGAAGAAAAAGGGCGAAATTTTGTTATCACTAATTTTTGGCCAAAATTTTCAATTTCCTTAGCAAAACATAAAATGCAAATATCTCGTTAAATAAGCCCCGTAGAAGGAAAAGGGCGAAATTTTGTTATCACCAATTTTTGGCCAAAATTTTCAATTTCCTTAGCAAAACTTAAAATGCAAATATGTCGTTAAATAAGCCCCGTAGAAGGAAAAGGCCGAAATTTTGTTATCACCAATTTTTGGCCAAAATTTTCATTTTCCTTAGCAAAACTTAAAATGCAAATATCTCGTTAAATAAGCCCCGTAGAAGGAAAAGGGCGAAATTTTGTTATCACTAATTTTTGGCCAAAATTTTCAATTTCCTTAGCAAAACTTAAAATGCAAATATCTCGTTAAATAAGCCCCGTAGAAGGAAAGGACGAAATTTTGTTATCACTAATTTTTGGCCAAAATTTTCAATTTCCTTAGCAAAACATAAAATGCAAATATCTCGTTAAATAAGCCCCGTAGAAGGAAAACGGCGAAATTTTGTTATCACTAATTTCTGGCCAAAATTTTCAATTTCCTTAGCAAAACTTAAAATGCAAATATCTCGTTAAATAAGCCCCGTAGAAGGAAAAGGGCGAAATTTTGTTATCACTAATTTTTGGCCAAAATTTTCAATTTCCTTAGCTAAACTTAAAATGCAAATATCTCGTTAAATAAGCCCCGTAGAAGGAAAAGGGCGAAATTTTGTTATCACTAATTTTTGGCCAAAATTTTCAATTTCCTTAGCTAAACTTAAAATGCAAATATCTCGTTAAATAAGCCCCGTAGAAGGAAAACGGCGAAATTTTGTTATCACTAATTTTTGGCCAAAATTTTCAATTTCCTTAGCAAAACATAAAATGCAAATATCTCGTTAAATAAGCCCCGTAGAAGGAAAAGGGCGAAATTTTGTTATCACTAATTTTTGCCAAAATTTTGCAAAACTTAAAATGCAAATATAACTCGTTAAATAAGCCCCGTAGAAGGAAAACGGCGAAATTTTGTTATCACTAATTTCTGGCCAAAATTTTCAATTTCCTTAGCAAAACATAAAATGCAAATATCTCGTTAAATAAGACCCGTAGAAGGAAAAGGGCGAAATTTTGTTATCACTAATTTTTGGCCAAAATTTTAAATTTCCTTAGCAAAACATGAAATGCAAATATCTCGTTAAATAAGCCCCGTAGAAGGAAAAGGGCGAAATTTGGTTATCACCAATTTTTGGCCAAAATTTTCAATTTCCTTAGCAAAACTTAAAATGCAAATATGTCGTTAAATAAGCCCCGTAGAAGGAAAAGGCCGAAATTTTGTTATCACTAATTTTTGGCCAAAATTTTCAATTTCCTTAGCAAAACTTAAAATGCAAATATCTCGTTAAATAAGCCCCGTAGAAGGAAAAGGGCGAAATTTTGTTATCACTAATTTCTGCAAAATTTTTGCAAAACTTAAAATGCAAATATCTCGTTAAATAAGCCCCGTAGAAGGAAAACGGCGAAATTTTGTTATCACTAATTTCTGGCCAAAATTTTCAATTTCCTTAGCAAAACTTAAAATGCAAATATCTCGTTAAATAAGCCCCGTAGAAGGAAAAGGCCGAAATTTTGTTATCACTAATTTTTGGCCAAAATTTTCAATTTCCTTAGCAAAACTTAAAATGCAAATATGTCGTTAAATAAGCCCCGTAGAAGGAAAAGGCCGAAATTTTGTTATCACTAATTTTTGGCCAAAATTTTCAATTTCCTTAGCAAAACTTAAAATGCAAATATCTTGTTAAATAAGCCCCGTAGAAGGAAAACGGCGAAATTTTGTTATCACTAATTTCTGGCCAAAATTTTCAATTTCCTTAGCAAAACTTAAAATGCAAATATCTCGTTAAATAAGCCCCGTAGAAGGAAAAGGGCGAAATTTTATTATCACTAATTTTTGGCCAACATTTAGAATTTCCTTAGCAAAACTTAAAATGCAAATATCTCGTTAAATAAGCCCCGTAGAAGGAAAAGGGCGAAATTTTGTTATCACTAATTTTTGCCAAAATTTTGCAAAACTTAAAATGCAAATATCTCGTTAAATAAGCCCCGTAGAAGGAAAAGGGCGCAATTTTGTTATCACCAATTTTTGGCCAAAATTTTGAATTTCCTTAGCAAAATCTCGTTAAATAAGCCCCGTAGAAAGAAAAGGGCGAAATTTTGTTATCACTAATTTTTGGCCAAAATTTAGAATTTCCTTAGCAAAACTTAAAATGCAAATATCTCGTTAAATAAGCCCCGTAGAAGGAAAAGGGCGAAATTTTGTTATCACTAATTTTTGGCCAAAATTTAGCAAAACTTAAAATGCAAATATCTCGTTAAATAAGCCCCGTAGAAGGAAGAGGCCGAAATTTTGTTATCACTAATTTTTGCCCAAAATTTAGAATTTCCTTAGCAAAACTTAAAATGCAAATATCTCGTTAAATAAGCCCCGTAGAAGGAAAAGGGCGAAATTTTGTTATCACCAATTTTTGGCCAAAATTTTCAATTTCCTTAGCAAAACTTAAAATGCAAATATCTCGTTAAATAAGCCCCGTAGAAGGAAAATGCGGAAATTTTGTTATCACTAATTTTTGGCCAAAATTTAGAATTTCCTTAGCAAAACTTAAAATGCAAATATCTCGTTAAATAAGCCCCGTAGAAGGAAAAGGGCGAAATTTTGTTATTACTAATTTTTGCCAAAATTTAGAATTTCCTTAGCAAAACTTAAAATGCAAATATCTCGTTAAATAAGCCCCGTAGAAGGAAAAGGGCGAAATTTTGTTATTACTAATTTTTGCCAAAATTTTGCAAAACTTAAAATGCAAATATCTCGTTAAATAAGCCCCGTAGAAGGAAAAGGGCGAAATTTTGTTATCACTAATTTCGCCAAAATTTTCAATTTCCTTAGGAAAACTTAAAATGCAAATATCTCGTTAAATAAGCCCCGTAGAAGGAAAATGCGGAAATTTTGTTATCACTAATTTTTGGCCAAAATTTAGAATTTCCTTAGCAAAACTTAAAATGCAAATATCTCGTTAAATAAGCCCCGTAGAAGGAAAAGGCCGAAATTTTGTTATCACTAATTTTTGCCCAAAATTTAGAATTTCCTTAGCAAAACTTAAAATGCAAATATCTCGTTAAATAAGCCCCGTAGAAGGAAAAGGGCGAAATTTTGTTATTACTAATTTTTGCCAAAATTTTGCAAAACTTAAAATGCAAATATCTCGTTAAATAAGCCCCGTAGAAGGAAAAGGGCGAAATTTTGTTATCACTAATTTCGCCAAAATTTTCAATTTCCTTAGGAAAACTTAAAATGCAAATATCTCGTTAAATAAGCCCCGTAGAAGGAAAAGGGCGAAATTTTGTTATCACTAATTTTTGGCCAACATTTTCAATTTCCTTAGCAAAACTTAAAATGCAAATATCTCGTTAAATAAGCCCCGTAGATGGAAAATGGCGAAATTTTGTTATCACTAATTTTTGGCCAAAATTTTGAATTTCATTAGCAAAACTTAAAATGCAAATATCTCGTTAAATAAGCCCCGTAAAAGGGCGAAATTTTATTATCACTAATTTTTGGCCAAAATTTAGCAAAACTTAAAATACAAATATCTCGTTAAATAAGCCCCGTAGAAGGAAAAGGGCGAAATTTTGTTATCACTAATGTTTGGCCTAAATTTTGAATTTCCTTAGCAAAACTTAAAATGCAAATATCTCGTTAAATGAGCCCCGTAGAAGGAAAAGGGCGAAATTTTGTTATCACTAATTTTTGGCCAAAATTTTCAATTTCCTTAGCAAAACTTAAAATGCAAATATCTCGTTAAATAAGCCCCGTAGAAGGAAAAGGGCGAAATTTTGTTATCACTAATTTTTGGCCAAAATTTTCAATTTCCTTAGCAAAACTTAAAATGCAAATATCTCGTTAAATAAGCCCCGTAGAAGGAAAAGGGCGAAATTTTGTTATCACTAATTTTTGGCCAATAGTTTGAATTTCATTAGCAAAACTTAAAATGCAAATATCTCGTTAAATAAGCCCCGTAAAAGGGCGAAATTTTATTATCACTAATATTTGGCCAAAATTTAGCAAAACTTAAAATACAAATATCTCGTTAAATAAGCCCCGTAGAAGGAAAAGGGCGAAATTTTGTTATCACTAATTTTTGGCCAAAATTTTCAATTTCCTTACCAAAACTTAAAATTCAAATATCTCGTTAACTAAGCCCCGTAGAAGGAAAAGGGCGAAATTTTGTTATCACCAATTTTTGGCCAAAATGTTCAATTTCCTTAGCAAAACTTAAAATGCAAATATGTCGTTAAATAAGGCCCGTAGAAGGAAAAGGCCAAAATTTTGGTATCACTAATTTTTGGCCAAAATTTTCAATTTCCTTAGCAAAACTTAAAATGCAAATATCTCGTTAAATAAGCCCCGTAGAAGGAAAACGGCGAAATTTTGTTATCACTAATTTCTGGCCAAAATTTTCAATTTCCTTAGCAAAACTTAAAATGCAAATATCTCGTTAAATAAGCCCCGTAGAAGGAAAAGGGCGAAATTTTGTTATCACTAATTTTTGGCCAAAAATTTTCAATTTCCTTAGCAAAACTTAAAATGCAAATATCTCGTTAAATAAGCCCCGTAGAAGGAAAAGGGCGAAATTTTGTTATCACTAATTTTTGCCAAAATTTTGCAAAACTTAAAATGCAAATATCTCGTTAAATAAGCCCCGTAGAAGGAAAACGGCGAAATTTTGTTATCACTAATTTCTGGCCAAAATTTTCAATTTCCTTAGCAAAACTTAAAATGCAAATATCTCGTTAAATAAGCCCCGTAGAAGGAAAAGGGCGAAATTTTGTTATCACCAATTTTTGGCCAAAATTTTCAATTTCCTTAGGAAAACTTAAAATGCAAATATCTCGTTAAATAAGCCCCGTAGAAGGAAAAGGGCGAAATTTTGTTATCACTAATTTTTGGCCAACATTTTCAATTTCCTTAGCAAAACTTAAAATGCAAATATCTCGTTAAATAAGCCCCGTAGATGGAAAATGGCGAAATTTTGTTATCACTAATTTTTGGCCAAAATTTTGAATTTCATTAGCAAAACTTAAAATGCAAATATCTCGTTAAATAAGCCCCGTAAAAGGGCGAAATTTTATTATCACTAATTTTTGGCCAAAATTTAGCAAAACTTAAAATACAAATATCTCGTTAAATAAGCCCCGTAGAAGGAAAAGGGCGAAATTTTGTTATCACTAATGTTTGGCCTAAATTTTGAATTTCCTTAGCAAAACTTAAAATGCAAATATCTCGTTAAATGAGCCCCGTAGAAGGAAAAGGGCGAAATTTTGTTATCACTAATTTTTGGCCAAAATTTTCAATTTCCTTAGCAAAACTTAAAATGCAAATATCTCGTTAAATAAGCCCCGTAGAAGGAAAAGGGCGAAATTTTGTTATCACTAATTTTTGGCCAAAATTTTCAATTTCCTTAGCAAAACTTAAAATGCAAATATCTCGTTAAATAAGCCCCGTAGAAGGAAAAGGGCGAAATTTTGTTATCACTAATTTTTGGCCAATAGTTTGAATTTCATTAGCATAACTTAAAATGCAAATATCTCGTTAAATAAGCCCCGTAAAAGGGCGAAATTTTATTATCACTAATATTTGGCCAAAATTTAGCAAAACTTAAAATACAAATATCTCGTTAAATAAGCCCCGTAGAAGGAAAAGGGCGAAATTTTGTTATCACTAATTTTTGGCCAAAATTTTCAATTTCCTTAGCAAAACTTAAAATTCAAATATCTCGTTAACTAAGCCCCGTAGAAGGAAAAGGGCGAAATTTTGTTATCACCAATTTTTGGCCAAAATTTTCAATTTCCTTAGCAAAACTTAAAATGCAAATATGTCGTTAAATAAGGCCCGTAGAAGGAAAAGGCCAAAATTTTGTTATCACTAATTTTTGGCCAAAATTTTCAATTTCCTTAGCAAAACTTAAAATGCAAATATCTCGTTAAATAAGCCCCGTAGAAGGAAAAAGCGCGAAATTTTGTTATCACTAATTTTTGGCCAAAAATTTTCAATTTCCTTAGCAAAACTTAAAATGCAAATATCTCGTTAAATAAGCCCCGTAGAAGGAAAAGGGCGAAATTTTGTTATCACTAATTTTTGCCAAAATTTTGCAAAACTTAAAATGCAAATATGTCGTTAAATAAGGCCCGTAGAAGGAAAAGGCCAAAATTTTGGTATCACTAATTTTTGGCCAAAATTTTCAATTTCCTTAGCAAAACTTTAAATGCAAATATCTCGTTAAATAAGCCCCGTAGAAGGAAAACGGCGAAATTTTGTTATCACTAATTTCTGGCCAAAATTTTCAATTTCCTTAGCAAAACTTAAAATGCAAATATCTCGTTAAATAAGCCCCGTAGAAGGAAAACGGCGAAATTTTGTTATCACTAATTTTTGGCCAAAATTTAGAATTTCCTTAGCAAAACTTAAAATGCAAATATCTCGTTAAATAAGCCCCGTAGAAGGAAAAAGCCGAAATTTTGTTATCACTAATTTTTGGCCAAAATTTTCAATTTCCTTAGCAAAACATAAAATGCAAATATCTCGTTAAATAAGCCCCGTAGAAGGAAAACGGCGAAATTTTGTTATCACTAATTTTTGGCCAAAATTTTCAATTTCCTTAGCAAAACTTAAAATGCAAATATCTCGTTAAATAAGCCCCGTAGAAGGAAAAGGCCGAAATTTTGTTATCACTAATTTTTGGCCAAAATTTTCAATTTCCTTAGCAAAACTTAAAATGCAAATATCTCGTTAAATAAGACCCGTAGAAGGAAAAGGGCGAAATTTTGTTATCACTAATTTTTGGCCAAAATTTAGAATTTCCTTAGCAAAACTTAAAATGCAAATATCTCGTTAAATAAGCCCCGTAGAAGGAAAAGGCCGAAATTTTGTTATCACTAATTTTTGGCCAAAATTTTCAATTTCCTTAGCAAAACTTAAAATGCACATATCTCGTTAAATAAGCCCCGTAGAAGGAAAAGGCCGAAATTTTGTTAACTAATTTTTGGGCGAAATTTAGCAAAACTTAAAATGCAAATATCTCGTTAAATAAGCCCCGTAGAAGGAAAAGGGCGAAATTTTGTTATCACTAATTTTTGGCCAAAATTTAGCAAAACTTAAAATGCAAATTTCTCGTTAAATAAGCCCCGTAGAAGGAAAAGGGCGAAATTTTGCTATCACTAATTTTTGGCCTAAATTTTCAATTTCCCTACCAAAACTTAAAATGCAAATATCTCGTTAAATAAGGCCCGTAGAAGGAAAAGGGCGAAATTTTGTTATCACTAATTTTTGGCCAAAATTTTCAATTTCCTTAGCAAAACATAAAATGCAAATATCTCGTTAAATAAGCCCCGTAGAAAGAAAAGGGCGAAATTTGGTTATCACTAATTTTTGGCCAAAATTTAGCAAAACTTAAAATACAAATATCTCGTTAAATAAGCCCCGTAGAAGGAAAAGGGCGAAATTTTATTATCACTAATTTTTGGCCAAAATTTAGCAAAACTTAAAATACAAATATCTCGTTAAATAAGCCCCGTAGAAGGAAAAAGGCGAAATTTTGTTATCACTAATTTTTGGCCAAAATTTTGAATTTCCTTAGCAAAACTTAAAATGCAAATATCTCGTTAAATAAGCCCCGTAAAAGGGCGAAATTTTATTATCACTAATTTTTGGCCAAAATTTAGCAAAACTTAAAATACAAATATCTCGTTAAATAAGCCCCGTAGAAGGAAAAGGGCGAAATTTTGTTATCACTAATTTTTGGCCAAAATTTTCAATTTCCTTAGCAAAACATAAAATGCAAATATCTCGTTAAATAAGCCCCGTAGAAGGAAAACGGCGAAATTTTGTTATCACTAATTTCTGGCCAAAATTTTCAATTTCCTTAGCAAAACTTAAAATGCAAATATCTCGTTAAATAAGCCCCGTAGAAGGAAAAGGGCGAAATTTTGCTATCACTAATTTTTGGCCAAAATTTTCAATTTCCTTAGCAAAACATAAAATGCAAATATCTCGTTAAATAAGCCCCGTAGAAAGAAAAGGGCGAAATTTGGTTATCACTAATTTTTGGCCAAAATTTAGCAAAACTTAAAATACAAATATCTCGTTAAATAAGCCCCATAGAAGGAAAAGGGCGAAATTTTATTATCACTAATTTTTGGCCAAAATTTAGCAAAACTTAAAATACAAATATCTCGTTAAATAAGCCCCGTAGAAGGAAAAAGGCGAAATTTTGTTATCACTAATTTTTGGCCAAAATTTTGAATTTCCTTAGCAAAACTTAAAATGCAAATATCTCGTTAAATAAGCCCCGTAAAAGGGCGAAATTTTATTATCACTAATTTTTGGCCAAAATTTAGCAAAACTTAAAATACAAATATCTCGTTAAATAAGCCCCGTAGAAGGAAAAGGGCGAAATTTTGTTATCACTAATTTTTGGCCAAAATTTTCAATTTCCTTAGCAAAACTTAAAATGCAAATATCTCGTTAAATAAGACCCGTAGAAGGAAAAGGGCGAAATTTTGTTATCACTAATTTTTGGCCAAAATTTTCAATTTCCTTAGCAAAACATAAAATGCAAATATCTCGTTAAATAAGCCCCGTAGAAGGAAAAGGGCGAAATTTTGTTATCACCAATTTTTGGCCAAAATTTTCAATTTCCTTAGCAAAACTTAAAATGCAAATATGTCGTTAAATAAGCCCCGTAGAAGGATAAGGCCGAAATTTTGTTATCACTAATTTTTGGCCAAAATTTTCAATTTCCTTAGCAAAACTTAAAATGCAAATATCTCGTTAAATAAGCCCCGTGGAAGGAAAACGGCGAAATTTTGTTATCACTAATTTCTGGCCAAAATTTTCAATTTCCTTAGCAAAACTTAATATGCAAATATCTCGTTAAATAAGCCCCGTAATAAGGCGAAATTTTATTATCACTAATTTTGGCCAAAATTTAGCAAAACTTAAAATAAAAATATCTCGTTAAATAAGCCCCGTAGAAGGAAAAGGGCGAAATTCTGTTATCACTAATTTTTGGCCAAAATTTTCAATTTCCTTAGCAAAACTTAAAATGCAAATATCTCGTTAAATAAGACCCGTAGAAGGAAAAGGGCGAAATTTTGTTATCACTAATTTTTGGCCAAAATTTAGAATTTCCTTAGCAAAACTTAAAATGCAAATATCTCGTTAAATAAGCCACGTAGAAGGAAAAGGGCGAAATTTTGTTATCACTAATTTTTGGCCAAAATTTTCAATTTCCTTAGCAAAACATAAAATGCAAATATCTCGTTAAATAAGCCCCGTGGAAGGAAAACGGCGAAATTTTGTTATCACTAATTTCTGGCCAAAATTTTCAATTTCCTTAGCAAAACTTAATATGCAAATATCTCGTTAAATAAGCCCCGTAATAAGGCGAAATTTTATTATCACTAATTTTGGCCAAAATTTAGCAAAACTTAAAATAAAAATATCTCGTTAAATAAGCCCCGTAGAAGGAAAAGGGCGAAATTCTGTTATCACTAATTTTTGGCCAAAATTTTCAATTTCCTTAGCAAAACTTAAAATGCAAATATCTCGTTAAATAAGACCCGTAGAAGAAAAAGGGCGAAATTTTGTTATCACTAATTTTTGGCCAAAATTTTCAATTTCCTTAGCAAAACATAAAATGCAAATATCTCGTTAAATAAGCCCCGTAGAAGGAAAAGGGCGAAATTTTGTTATCACCAATTTTTGGCCAAAATTTTCAATTTCCTTAGCAAAATTTAAAATGAAAATATGTCGTTAAATAAGCCCCGTAGAAGGAAAAGGCCGAAATTTTGTTATCACTAATTTTTGCCAAAATTTTGCAAAACTTAAAATGCAAATATCTCGTTAAATAAGCCCCGTAGAAGGAAAACGGCGAAATTTTGTTATCACTAATTTCTGGCCAAAATTTTCAATTTCCTTAGCAATACTTAAAATGCAAATATCTCGTTAAATAAGCCCCGTAGAAGGAAAAGGGCGAAATTTTGTTATCACTAATTTTTGGCCAAAATTTTCAATTTCCTTAGCAAAACAAAATGCAAATATCTTGTTAAATAAGCCCCGTAGAAGGAAAAGGGAGAAATTTTGTTATCACTAATTTTTGCCAAAATTTTGCAAAACTTAAAATGCAAATATCTCGTTAAATAAGACCCGTAGAAGGAAAAGGGCGAAATTTTGTTATCACTAATTTTTGGCCAAAATTTTCAATTTCCTTAGCAAAACATGAAATGCAAATATCTCGTTAAATAAGCCCCGTAGAAGGAAAATGGCGAAATTTGGTTATCACCAATTTTTGGCCAAAATTTTCAATTTCCTTAGCAAAACTTAAAATGCAAATATGTCGTTAAATAAGCCCCGTAGAAGGCAAAGGCCGAAATTTTGTTATCACTAATTTTTGGCCAAAATTTTCAATTTCCTTAGCAAATCTTAAAATGCAAATATCTCGTTAAATAAGCCCCGTAGAAGAAAAACGGCGAAATTTTGTTATCAATAATTTTTGGCCAAAATTTTGAATTTCCTTAGCAAAACTTAAAATGCAAATATCTCGTTAAATAAGCCCCGTAAAAGGGCGAAATTTTATTATCACTAATTTTTGGCCAAAATTTAGCAAAACTTAAAATACAAATATCTCGTTAAATAAGCCCCGTAGAAGGAAAAGGGCGAAATTTTGTTATCACTAATTTTTGGCCAAAATTTTGAATTTCCTTAGCAAAACTTAAAATGCAAATATCTCGTTAAATAAGCCCCGTAAAAGGGCGAAATTTTATTATCACTAATTTTTGGCCAAAATTTAGCAAAACTTAAAATACAAATATCTCGTTAAATAAGCCCCGTAGAAGGAAAAGGGCGAAATTTTGTTATCACTAATTTTTGGCCAAAATTTTCAATTTCCTTAGCAAAACATAAAATGCAAATATCTCGTTAAATAAGCCCCGTAGAAGGAAAACGGCGAAATTTTGTTATCACTAATTTCTGGCCAAAATTTTCAATTTCCTTAGCAAAACTTAAAATGCAAATATCTCGTTAAATAAGCCCCGTAGAAGGAAAAGGGCGAAATTTTGCTATCACTAATTTTTGGCCAAAATTTTCAATTTCCTTAGCAAAACATAAAATGCAAATATCTCGTTAAATAAGCCCCGTAGAAAGAAAAGGGCGAAATTTGGTTATCACTAATTTTTGGCCAAAATTTAGCAAAACTTAAAATACAAATATCTCGTTAAATAAGCCCCATAGAAGGAAAAGGGCGAAATTTTATTATCACTAATTTTTGGCCAAAATTTAGCAAAACTTAAAATACAAATATCTCGTTAAATAAGCCCCGTAGAAGGAAAAAGGCGAAATTTTGTTATCACTAATTTTTGGCCAAAATTTTGAATTTCCTTAGCAAAACTTAAAATGCAAATATCTCGTTAAATAAGCCCCGTAAAAGGGCGAAATTTTATTATCACTAATTTTTGGCCAAAATTTAGCAAAACTTAAAATACAAATATCTCGTTAAATAAGCCCCGTAGAAGGAAAAGGGCGAAATTTTGTTATCACTAATTTTTGGCCAAAATTTTCAATTTCCTTAGCAAAACTTAAAATGCAAATATCTCGTTAAATAAGACCCGTAGAAGGAAAAGGGCGAAATTTTGTTATCACTAATTTTTGGCCAAAATTTTCAATTTCCTTAGCAAAACATAAAATGCAAATATCTCGTTAAATAAGCCCCGTAGAAGGAAAAGGGCGAAATTTTGTTATCACCAATTTTTGGCCAAAATTTTCAATTTCCTTAGCAAAACTTAAAATGCAAATATGTCGTTAAATAAGCCCCGTAGAAGGATAAGGCCGAAATTTTGTTATCACTAATTTTTGGCCAAAATTTTCAATTTCCTTAGCAAAACTTAAAATGCAAATATCTCGTTAAATAAGCCCCGTGGAAGGAAAACGGCGAAATTTTGTTATCACTAATTTCTGGCCAAAATTTTCAATTTCCTTAGCAAAACTTAATATGCAAATATCTCGTTAAATAAGCCCCGTAATAAGGCGAAATTTTATTATCACTAATTTTGGCCAAAATTTAGCAAAACTTAAAATAAAAATATCTCGTTAAATAAGCCCCGTAGAAGGAAAAGGGCGAAATTCTGTTATCACTAATTTTTGGCCAAAATTTTCAATTTCCTTAGCAAAACTTAAAATGCAAATATCTCGTTAAATAAGACCCGTAGAAGGAAAAGGGCGAAATTTTGTTATCACTAATTTTTGGCCAAAATTTAGAATTTCCTTAGCAAAACTTAAAATGCAAATATCTCGTTAAATAAGCCACGTAGAAGGAAAAGGGCGAAATTTTGTTATCACTAATTTTTGGCCAAAATTTTCAATTTCCTTAGCAAAACATAAAATGCAAATATCTCGTTAAATAAGCCCCGTGGAAGGAAAACGGCGAAATTTTGTTATCACTAATTTCTGGCCAAAATTTTCAATTTCCTTAGCAAAACTTAATATGCAAATATCTCGTTAAATAAGCCCCGTAATAAGGCGAAATTTTATTATCACTAATTTTGGCCAAAATTTAGCAAAACTTAAAATAAAAATATCTCGTTAAATAAGCCCCGTAGAAGGAAAAGGGCGAAATTCTGTTATCACTAATTTTTGGCCAAAATTTTCAATTTCCTTAGCAAAACTTAAAATGCAAATATCTCGTTAAATAAGACCCGTAGAAGAAAAAGGGCGAAATTTTGTTATCACTAATTTTTGGCCAAAATTTTCAATTTCCTTAGCAAAACATAAAATGCAAATATCTCGTTAAATAAGCCCCGTAGAAGGAAAAGGGCGAAATTTTGTTATCACCAATTTTTGGCCAAAATTTTCAATTTCCTTAGCAAAATTTAAAATGAAAATATGTCGTTAAATAAGCCCCGTAGAAGGAAAAGGCCGAAATTTTGTTATCACTAATTTTTGCCAAAATTTTGCAAAACTTAAAATGCAAATATCTCGTTAAATAAGCCCCGTAGAAGGAAAACGGCGAAATTTTGTTATCACTAATTTCTGGCCAAAATTTTCAATTTCCTTAGCAATACTTAAAATGCAAATATCTCGTTAAATAAGCCCCGTAGAAGGAAAAGGGCGAAATTTTGTTATCACTAATTTTTGGCCAAAATTTTCAATTTCCTTAGCAAAACAAAATGCAAATATCTTGTTAAATAAGCCCCGTAGAAGGAAAAGGGAGAAATTTTGTTATCACTAATTTTTGCCAAAATTTTGCAAAACTTAAAATGCAAATATCTCGTTAAATAAGACCCGTAGAAGGAAAAGGGCGAAATTTTGTTATCACTAATTTTTGGCCAAAATTTTCAATTTCCTTAGCAAAACATGAAATGCAAATATCTCGTTAAATAAGCCCCGTAGAAGGAAAATGGCGAAATTTGGTTATCACCAATTTTTGGCCAAAATTTTCAATTTCCTTAGCAAAACTTAAAATGCAAATATGTCGTTAAATAAGCCCCGTAGAAGGCAAAGGCCGAAATTTTGTTATCACTAATTTTTGGCCAAAATTTTCAATTTCCTTAGCAAATCTTAAAATGCAAATATCTCGTTAAATAAGCCCCGTAGAAGAAAAACGGCGAAATTTTGTTATCAATAATTTTTGGCCAAAATTTTCAATTTCCTTAGCAAAACTTAAAATGCAAATATCTCGTTAAATAAGCCCCGTAGAAGGAAAAGGCCGAAATTTTGTTATCATTAATTTTTTGCCAAAATTTTCAATTTCCTTAGCAAAACTTAAAATGCAAATATGTCGTTAAATAAGCCCCGTAGAAGGAAAAGGCCGAAATTTTGTTATCACTTATTTTTGGCCAAAATCTTCAATTTCCTTAGCAAAACTTAAAATGCAAATATCTTGTTAAATAAGCCCCGTAGAAGGAAAACGGCGAAATTTTGTTATCACTAATTTCTGGCCAAAATTTTCAATTTCCTTAGCAAAACTTAAAATGCAAATATCTCGTTAAATAAGCCCCGTAGAAGGAAAAGGGCGAAATTTTATTATCACTAATTTTTGGCCAAAATTTAGAATTTCCTTAGCAAAACTTAAAATGCAAATATCTCGTTAAATAAGCCCCGTAGAAGGAAAAGGGCGAAATTTTGTTATCACTAATTTTTGCCAAAATTTTGCAAAACTTAAAATGCAAGTATCTCGTTAAATAAGCCCCGTAGAAGGAAAAGGGCGAAATTTTGTTATCACCAATTTTTGGCCAAAATTTTGAATTTCCTTAGCAAAATCTCGTTAAATAAGCCCCGTAGAAAGAAAAGGGCGAAATTTTGTTATCACTAATTTTTGGCCAAAATTTAGAATTTCCTTAGCAAAACTTAAAATGCAAATATCTCGTTAAATAAGCCCCGTAGAAGGAAAAGGGCGAAATTTTGTTATCACTAATTTTTGGCCAAAATTTAGCAAAACTTAAAATGCAAATATCTCGTTAAATAAGCCCCGTAGAAGGAAAAGGGCGAAATTTTGTTATCACTAATTTCTGGCCAAAATTTTCAATTTCCTTAGCAAAACTTAAAATGCAAATATCTCGTTAAATAAGCCCCGTAGAAGGAAAAGGGCGAAATTTTATTATCACTAATTTTTGGCCAAAATTTAGAATTTCCTTAGCAAAACTTAAAATGCAAATATCTCGT
Source organism: Eudasyphora cyanicolor (assembly GCA_963930755.1). Lineage (NCBI taxonomy): Eukaryota > Metazoa > Arthropoda > Insecta > Diptera > Muscidae > Eudasyphora > Eudasyphora cyanicolor. Next base: position 200,084,116 of record OZ005734.1, on the reverse strand, counting down.
TAAATAAGCCCCGTAGAAGGAAAAGGGCGAAATTTTGTTATCACTAATTTTTGCCAAAATTTTGCAAAACTTAAAATGCAAGTATCTCGTTAAATAAGCCCCGTAGAAGGAAAAGGGCGAAATTTTGTTATCACCAATTTTTGGCCAAAATTTTGAATTTCCTTAGCAAAATCTCGTTAAATAAGCCCCGTAGAAAGAAAAGGGCGAAATTTTGTTATCACTAAATTTTGGCCAAAATTTAGAATTTCCTTAGCAAAACTTAAAATGCAAGTATCTCGTTAAATAAGCCCCGTAGAAGGAAAAGGGCGAAATTTTGTTATCACCAATTTTTGGCCAAAATTTTGAATTTCCTTAGCAAAATCTCGTTAAATAAGCCCCGTAGAAAGAAAAGGGAGAAATTTTGTTATCACTAATTTTTGGCCAAAATTTAGAATTTCCTTAGCAAAACTTAAAATGCAAATATCTCGTTAAATAAGCCCCGTAGAAGGAAGAGGCCAAATTTCACCAATTTTTGGCCAAAATTTTCAATTTCTTTAGCAAAACTTAAAATGCAAATATGTCGTTAAATAAGCCCCGTAGAAGGAAAGCGGCGAAATTTTGTTATCACTAATTTTTGGCCAAAATTTAGAATTTCCTTAGCAAAACTTAAAATGCAAATATCTCGTTAAATAAGCCCCGTAGAAGGAAAAGGGCGAAATTTTGTTATCACTAATTTTTGCCAAAATTTTGCAAAACTTAAAATGCAAATATCTCGTTAAATAAGCCCCGTAGAAGGAAAAGGGCGAAATTTTGTTATCACTAATTTCGCCAAAATTTTCAATTTCCTTAGGAAAACTTAAAATGCAAATATCTCGTTAAATAAGCCCCGTAGAAGGAAAAGGGCGAAATTTTGTTATCACTAATTTTTGGCCAACATTTTCAATTTCCTTAGCAAAACTTGAAATGCAAATATCTCGTTAAATAAGCCCCGTAGATGGAAAATGGCGAAATTTTGTTATCACTAATTTTTGGCCAAAATTTTGAATTTCATTAGCAAAACTTAAAATGCAAATATCTCGTTAAATAAGCCCCGTAAAAGGGCGAAATTTTATTATCACTAATTTTTGGCCAAAATTTAGCAAAACTTAAAATACATATATCTCGTTAAATAAGCCCCGTAGAAGGAAAAGGGCGAAATTTTGTTATCACTAATGTTTGGCCTAAATTTTGAATTTCCTTAGCATTACATAAAATGCAAATATCTCGTTAAATAAGACCCGTAGAAGGAAAAGGGCGAAATTTTGTTATCACTAATTTTTGGCCAAAATTTTCAATTTCCTTAGCAAAACTTAAAATGCAAATATCTCGTTAAATAAGACCCGTAGAAGGAAAAGGGCGAAATTTTGTTATCACCAATTTTTGGCCAAAATTTTCAATTTCATTAGCAAAACTTAAAATGCAAATATCTCGTTAAATAAGCCCCGTAGATGGAAAATGGCGAAATTTTGTTATCACTAATTTTTGGCCAAAATTTTGAATTTCATTAGCAAAACTTAAAATGCAAATATCTCGTTAAATCAGCCCCGTAAAAGGGCGAAATTTTGTTATCACTAATTTTTGACAAAATTTTGCAAAACTTAAAATGCAAATATCTCGTTAAATAAGCCCCGTAGAAGGAAAAGGGCGAAATTTTGTTATCACTAATTTTTGGCCTAAACTTTGAATTTCCTTAGCAAAACTTAAAATGCAAATATCTCGTTAAATGAGCCCCATAGAAGGAAAAGGGCGAAATTTTGTTAACACTAATTTTTGGCCAAAATTTTTAATTTCCTTAGCAAAACTTAAAATGCAAATATCTCGTTAAATAAGCCCCGTAGAAGGAAAAGGGCGAAATTTTGTTATCACTAATTTTTGGCCAAAATTTTCAATTTCCTTACCAAAACTTAAAATGCAAATATCTCGTTAAATAAGCCCCGTATTAGGAAAAGGGCGAAATTTTGTTATCACTAATTTTTGGCCAATATTTTGAATTTCATTAGCAAAACTTAAAATGCAAATATCTCGTTAAATAAGCCCCGTAAAAGGGCGAAATTTTATTATCACTAATTTTTGGCCAAAATTTAGCAAAACTTAAACTACAAATATCTCGTTAAATAAGCCCCGTAGAAGGAAAAGGGCGAAATTTTGTTATCACTAATTTTTGGCCTAAATTTTCAATTTCCTTAGCAAAACATAAAATGCAAATATCTCGTTAAATAAGCCCCGTAGAAGGAAAACGGCGAAATTTTGTTATCACTAATTTCTGGCCAAAATTTTCAATTTCCTTAGCAAAACTTAAAATGCAAATATCTCGTTAAATAAGCCCCGTAGAAGGAAAAGGGCAAAATTTTGCTATCACTAATTTTTGGCCAAAATTTTCAATTTCCTTAGCAAAACATAAAATGCAAATATCTCGTTAAATAAGCCCCGTAGAAGGAAAAGGGGGAAATTTTGTTATCACTAATTTTTGGCCAAAATTTTCAATTTCCTTAGCAAAACTTAAAATGCAAATATCTCGTTAAATAAGCCCCGTAGAAGGAAAAGGGCGAAATTTTGTTATCACAAATTTTTGGCCAAAATTTTCAATTTCCTAAGCAAAACTTAAAATGCAAATATCTCGTTAAATAAGCCCTGTAGAAGGAAAAGGGCGAAATTTTGTTAACTAATTTTTGGGCGAAATTTAGCAAAACTTAAAATGCAAATATCTCGTTAAATAAGCCCCGTAGAAGGAAAAGGGTGAAATTTTGGTATCAGTAGTTTTTGGCCAAAATTTTGAATTTCCTTAGCAAAATTTAAAATGCAAATATCTCGTTAAATAAGCCCCGTAGAAGGAAAAGGGCGAAATTTTTTTATCACTAATTTTTGGCCAAAATTTAGCAAAACTTAAAATGCAAATTTCTCGTTAAATAAGCCCCGTAGAAGGAAAAGGGCGAAATTTTGCTATCACTAAATTTTGGCCTAAATTTTCAATTTCCTTACCAAAACTTAAAATGCAAATATCTCGTTAAATAAGGCCCGTAGAAGGAAAAGGGCGAAATTTTGTTATCACTAATTTTTGGCCAAAATTTTCAATTTCCTTAGCAAAACTTAAAATGCAAATATCTCGTTAAATAAGCCCCGTAGAAGGAAAAGGGCAAAATTTTGCTATCACTAATTTTTGGCCAAAATTTTCAATTTCCTTAGCAAAACATAAAATGCAAATATCTCGTTAAATAAGCCCCGTAGAAGGAAAAGGGGGAAATTTTGTTATCACTAATTTTTGGCCAAAATTTTAAATTTCCTTAGCAAAACTTAAAATGCAAATATCTCGTTAAATAAGCCCCGTAGAAGGAATAGGGCAAAATTTTGCTATCACTAAATTTTGGCCTAAATTTTCAATTTCCTTACCAAAACTTAAAATGCAAATATCTCGTTAAATAAGGCCCGTAGAAGGAAAAGGGCGAAATTTTGTTATCACTAATTTTTGGCCAAAATTTTCAATTTCCTTAGCAAAACTTAAAATGCAAATATCTCGTTAAATAAGCCCCGTAGAAGGAAAAGGGGGAAATTTGGTTATCACTAATTTTTGGCCAACATTTTCAATTTCCTAAGCAAAACTTAAAATGCAAATATCTCGTTAAATAAGCCCCGTAGAAGGAAAAGGGCGAAATTTTGTTAACTAATTTTTGGGCGAAATTTAGCAAAACTTAAAATGCAAATATCTCGTTAAATAAGCCCCGTAGAAGGAAAACGGCGAAATTTTGTTATCACTAATTTCTGGCCAAAATTTTCAATTTCCTTAGCAAAACATAAAATGCAAATATCTCGTTAAATAAGACCCGTAGAAGGAAAAGGGCGAAATTTTGTTATCACTAATTTTTGGCCAAAATTTTCAATTTCCTTAGCAAAACATGAAATGCAAATATCTCGTTAAATAAGCCCCGTAGAAGGAAAAGGGCGAAATTTGGTTATCACCAATTTTTGGCCAAAATTTTCAATTTCCTTAGCAAAACTTAAAATGCAAATATGTCGTTAAATAAGCCCCGTAGAAGGAAAAGGCCGAAATTTTGTTATCACTAATTTTTGGCCAAAATTTTCAATTTCCTTAGCAAAACTTAAAATGCAAATATCTCGTTAAATAAGCCCCGTAGAAGGAAAAGGGCGAAATTTTGTTATCACTAATTTTTGCAAAATTTTTGCAAAACTTAAAATGCAAATATCTCGTTAAATAAGCCCCGTAGAAGGAAAACGGCGAAATTTTGTTATCACTAATTTCTGGCCAAAATTTTCAATTTCCTTAACAAAACTTAAAATGCAAATATCTCGTTAAATAAGCCCCGTAGAAGGAAAAGGCCGAAATTTTGTTATCACTAATTTTTGGCCAAAATTTTCAATTTCCTTAGCAAAACTTAAAATGCAAATATGTCGTTAAATAAGCCCCGTAGAAGGAAAAGGCCGAAATTTTGTTATCACTAATTTTTGGCCAAAATTTTCAATTTCCTTAGCAAAACTTAAAATGCAAATATCTTGTTAAATAAGCCCCGTAGAAGGAAAACGGCGAAATTTTGTTATCACTAATTTCTGGCCAAAATTTTCAATTTCCTTAGCAAAACTTAAAATGCAAATATCTCGTTAAATAAGCCCCGTAGAAGGAAAAGGGCGAAATTTTATTATCACTAATTTTTGGCCAACATTTAGAATTTCCTTAGCAAAACTTAAAATGCAAATATCTCGTTAAATAAGCCCCGTAGAAGGAAAAGGGCGAAATTTTGTTATCACTAATTTTTGCCAAAATTTTGCAAAACTTAAAATGCAAATATCTCGTTAAATAAGCCCCGTAGAAGGAAAAGGGCGCAATTTTGTTATCACCAATTTTTGGCCAAAATTTTGAATTTCCTTAGCAAAATCTCGTTAAATAAGCCCCGTAGAAAGAAAAGGGCGAAATTTTGTTATCACTAATTTTTGGCCAAAATTTAGAATTTCCTTAGCAAAACTTAAAATGCAAATATCTCGTTAAATAAGCCCCGTAGAAGGAAAAGGCCGAAATTTTGTTATCACTAATTTTTGGCCAAAATTTAGCAAAACTTAAAATGCAAATATCTCGTTAAATAAGCCCCGTAGAAGGAAGAGGCCGAAATTTTGTTATCACTAATTTTTGCCCAAAATTTAGAATTTCCTTAGCAAAACTTAAAATGCAAATATCTCGTTAAATAAGCCCCGTAGAAGGAAAAGGGCGAAATTTTGTTATCACCAATTTTTGGCCAAAATTTTCAATTTCCTTAGCAAAACTTAAAATGCAAATATCTCGTTAAATAAGCCCCGTAGAAGGAAAATGCGGAAATTTTGTTATCACTAATTTTTGGCCAAAATTTAGAATTTCCTTAGCAAAACTTAAAATGCAAATATCTCGTTAAATAAGCCCCGTAGAAGGAAAAGGGCGAAATTTTGTTATTACTAATTTTTGCCAAAATTTTGCAAAACTTAAAATGCAAATATCTCGTTAAATAAGCCCCGTAGAAGGAAAAGGGCGAAATTTTGCTATCACTAATTTTTGGCCTAAATTTTCAATTTCCCTACCAAAACTTAAAATGCAAATATCTCGTTAAATAAGGCCCGTAGAAGGAAAAGGGCGAAATTTTGTTATCACTAATTTTTGGCCAAAATTTTCAATTTCCTTAGCAAAACATAAAATGCAAATATCTCGTTAAATAAGCCCCGTAGAAAGAAAAGGGCGAAATTTGGTTATCACTAATTTTTGGCCAAAATTTAGCAAAACTTAAAATACAAATATCTCGTTAAATAAGCCCCGTAGAAGGAAAAGGGCGAAATTTTATTATCACTAATTTTTGGCCAAAATTTAGCAAAACTTAAAATACAAATATCTCGTTAAATAAGCCCCGTAGAAGGAAAAAGGCGAAATTTTGTTATCACTAATTTTTGGCCAAAATTTTGAATTTCCTTAGCAAAACTTAAAATGCAAATATCTCGTTAAATAAGCCCCGTAAAAGGGCGACATTTTATTATCACTAATTTTTGGCCAAAATTTAGCAAAACTTAAAATACAAATATCTCGTTAAATAAGCACCGTAGAAGGAAAAAGGCGAAATTTTGTTATCACTAATTTTTGGCCAAAATTTTGAATTTCCTTAGCAAAACTTAAAATGCAAATATCTCGTTAAATAAGCCCCGTAAAAGGGCGAAAATTTATTATCACTAATTTTTGGCCAAAATTTAGCAAAACTTAAAATGCAAATTTCTCGTTAAATAAGCCCCGTAGAAGGAAAAGGGCGAAATTTTGCTATCACTAATTTTTGGCCTAAATTTTCAATTTCCCTACCAAAACTTAAAATGCAAATATCTCGTTAAATAAGGTCCGTAGAAGGAAAAGGGCGAAATTTTGTTATCACTAATTTTTGGCCAAAATTTTCAATTTCCTTAGCAAAACATAAAATGCAAATATCTCGTTAAATAAGCCCCGTAGAAGGAAAACGGCGAAATTTTGTTATCACTAATTTCTGGCCAAAATTTTCAATTTCCTTAGCAAAACTTAAAATGCAAATATCTCGTTAAATAAGCCCCGTAGAAGGAAAAGGGCGAAATTTTGCTATCACTAATTTTTGGCCAAAATTTTCAATTTCCTTAGCAAAACATAAAATGCAAATATCTCGTTAAATAAGCCACGTAGAAAGAAAAGGGCGAAATTTGGTTATCACTAATTTTTGGCCAAAATTTAGCAAAACTTAAAATACAAATATCTCGTTAAATAAGCCCCATAGAAGGAAAAGGGCGAAATTTTATTATCACTAATTTTTGGCCAAAATTTAGCAAAACTTAAAATACAAATATCTCGTTAAATAAGCCCCGTAGAAGGAAAAAGGCGAAATTTTGTTATCACTAATTTTTGGCCAAAATTTTGAATTTCCTTAGCAAAACTTAAAATGCAAATATCTCGTTAAATAAGCCCCGTAAAAGGGCGAAATTTTATTATCACTAATTTTTGGCCAAAATTTAGCAAAACTTAAAATACAAATATCTCGTTAAATAAGCCCCGTAGAAGGAAAAGGGCGAAATTTTGTTATCACTAATTTTTGGCCAAAATTTTCAATTTCCTTAGCAAAACTTAAAATGCAAATATCTCGTTAAATAAGACCCGTAGAAGGAAAAGGGCGAAATTTTGTTATCACTAATTTTTGGCCAAAATTTTCAATTTCCTTAGCAAAACATAAAATGCAAATATCTCGTTAAATAAGCCCCGTAGAAGGAAAAGGGCGAAATTTTGTTATCACCAATTTTTGGCCAAAATTTTCAATTTCCTTAGCAAAACTTAAAATGCAAATATGTCGTTAAATAAGCCCCGTAGAAGGATAAGGCCGAAATTTTGTTATCACTAATTTTTGGCCAAAATTTTCAATTTCCTTAGCAAAACTTAAAATGCAAATATCTCGTTAAATAAGCCCCGTGGAAGGAAAACGGCGAAATTTTGTTATCACTAATTTCTGGCCAAAATTTTCAATTTCCTTAGCAAAACCTAATATGCAAATATCTCGTTAAATAAGCCCCGTAATAAGGCGAAATTTTATTATCACTAATTTTGGCCAAAATTTAGCAAAACTTAAAATAAAAATATCTCGTTAAATAAGCCCCGTAGAAGGAAAAGGGCGAAATTCTGTTATCACTAATTTTTGGCCAAAATTTTCAATTTCCTTAGCAAAACTTAAAATGCAAATATCTCGTTAAATAAGACCCGTAGAAGGAAAAGGGCGAAATTTTGTTATCACTAATTTTTGGCCAAAATTTAGAATTTCCTTAGCAAAACTTAAAATGCAAATATCTCGTTAAATAAGCCACGTAGAAGGAAAAGGGCGAAATTTTGTTATCACTAATTTTTGGCCAAAATTTTCAATTTCCTTAGCAAAACATAAAATGCAAATATCTCGTTAAATAAGCCCCGTGGAAGGAAAACGGCGAAATTTTGTTATCACTAATTTCTGGCCAAAATTTTCAATTTCCTTAGCAAAACTTAATATGCAAATATCTCGTTAAATAAGCCCCGTAATAAGGCGAAATTTTATTATCACTAATTTTGGCCAAAATTTAGCAAAACTTAAAATAAAAATATCTCGTTAAATAAGCCCCGTAGAAGGAAAAGGGCGAAATTCTGTTATCACTAATTTTTGGCCAAAATTTTCAATTTCCTTAGCAAAACTTAAAATGCAAATATCTCGTTAAATAAGACCCGTAGAAGAAAAAGGGCAAAATTTTGTTATCACTAATTTTTGGCCAAAATTTTCAATTTCCTTAGCAAAACATAAAATGCAAATATCTCGTTAAATAAGCCCCGTAGAAGGAAAAGGGCGAAATTTTGTTATCACCAATTTTTGGCCAAAATTTTCAATTTCCTTAGCAAAATTTAAAATGAAAATATGTCGTTAAATAAGCCCCGTAGAAGGAAAAGGCCGAAATTTTGTTATCACTAATTTTTGCCAAAATTTTGCAAAACTTAAAATGCAAATATCTCGTTAAATAAGCCCCGTAGAAGGAAAACGGCGAAATTTTGTTATCACTAATTTCTGGCCAAAATTTTCAATTTCCTTAGCAATACTTAAAATGCAAATATCTCGTTAAATAAGCCCCGTAGAAGGAAAAGGGCGAAATTTTGTTATCACTAATTTTTGGCCAAAATTTTCAATTTCCTTAGCAAAACAAAATGCAAATATCTTGTTAAATAAGCCCCGTAGAAGGAAAAGGGAGAAATTTTGTTATCACTAATTTTTGCCAAAATTTTGCAAAACTTAAAATGCAAGTATCTCGTTAAATAAGCCCCGTAGAAGAAAAACGGCGAAATTTTGTTATCAATAATTTTTGGCCAAAATTTTCAATTTCCTTAGCAAAACTTAAAATGCAAATATCTCGTTAAATAAGCCCCGTAGAAGGAAAACGGCGAAATTTTGTTATCACTAATTTCTGGCCAAAATTTTCAATTTCCTTAGCAATACTTAAAATGCAAATATCTCGTTAAATAAGCCCCGTAGAAGGAAAACGGCGAAATTTTGTTATCACTAATTTCTGGCCAAAATTTTCAATTTCCTTAGCAATACTTAAAATGCAAATATCTCGTTAAATAAGCCCCGTAGAAGGCAAAGGCCGAAATTTTGTTATCACTAATTTTTGGCCAAAATTTTCAATTTCCTTAGCAAAACTTAAAATGCAAATATCTCGTTAAATAAGCCCCGTAGAAGGAAAAGGGCGAAATTTTGTTATCACTAATTTTTGCAAAATTTTTGCAAATCTTAAAATGCAAATATCTTGTTAAATAAGCCCCGTAGAAGAAAAACGGCGAAATTTTGTTATCAATAATTTTTGGCCAAAATTTTCAATTTCCTTAGCAAAACTTAAAATGCAAATATCTCGTTAAATAAGCCCCGTAGAAGGAAAAGGCCGAAATTTTGTTATCACTAATTTTTTGCCAAAATTTTCAATTTCCTTAGCAAAACTTAAAATGCAAATATGTCGTTAAATAAGCCCCGTAGAAGGAAAAGGCCGAAATTTTGTTATCACTAATTTTTGGCCAAAATCTTCAATTTCCTTAGCAAAACTTAAAATGCAAATATCTTGTTAAATAAGCCCCGTAGAAGGAAAACGGCGAAATTTTGTTATCACTAATTTCTGGCCAAAATTTTCAATTTCCTTAGCAAAACTTAAAATGCAAATATCTCGTTAAATAAGCCCCGTAGAAGGAAAAGGGCGAAATTTTATTATCACTAATTTTTGGCCAAAATTTAGAATTTCCTTAGCAAAACTTAAAATGCAAATATCTCGTTAAATAAGCCCCGTAGAAGGAAAAGGGCGAAATTTTGTTATCACTAATTTTTGCCAAAATTTTGCAAAACTTAAAATGCAAGTATCTCGTTAAATAAGCCCCGTAGAAGGAAAAGGGCGAAATTTTGTTATCACCAATTTTTGGCCAAAATTTTGAATTTCCTTAGCAAAATCTCGTTAAATAAGCCCCGTAGAAAGAAAAGGGCGAAATTTTGTTATCACTAATTTTTGGCCAAAATTTAGAATTTCCTTAGCAAAACTTAAAATGCAAATATCTCGTTAAATAAGCCCCGTAGAAGGAAAAGGGCGAAATTTTGTTATCACTAATTTTTGGCCAAAATTTAGCAAAACTTAAAATGCAAATATCTCGTTAAATAAGCCCCGTAGAAGGAAAAGGGCGAAATTTTGTTATCACTAATTTCTGGCCAAAATTTTCAATTTCCTTAGCAAAACTTAAAATGCAAATATCTCGTTAAATAAGCCCCGTAGAAGGAAAAGGGCGAAATTTTATTATCACTAATTTTTGGCCAAAATTTAGAATTTCCTTAGCAAAACTTAAAATGCAAATATCTCGTTAAATAAGCCCCGTAGAAGGAAAAGGGCGAAATTTTGTTATCACTAATTTTTGCCAAAATTTTGCAAAACTTAAAATGCAAGTATCTCGTTAAATAAGCCCCGTAGAAGGAAAAGGGCGAAATTTTGTTATCACCAATTTTTGGCCAAAATTTTGAATTTCCTTAGCAAAATCTCGTTAAATAAGCCCCGTAGAAAGAAAAGGGCGAAATTTTGTTATCACTAAATTTTGGCCAAAATTTAGAATTTCCTTAGCAAAACTTAAAATGCAAGTATCTCGTTAAATAAGCCCCGTAGAAGGAAAAGGGCGAAATTTTGTTATCACCAATTTTTGGCCAAAATTTTGAATTTCCTTAGCAAAATCTCGTTAAATAAGCCCCGTAGAAAGAAAAGGGAGAAATTTTGTTATCACTAATTTTTGGCCAAAATTTAGAATTTCCTTAGCAAAACTTAAAATGCAAATATCTCGTTAAATAAGCCCCGTAGAAGGAAGAGGCCAAATTTCACCAATTTTTGGCCAAAATTTTCAATTTCTTTAGCAAAACTTAAAATGCAAATATGTCGTTAAATAAGCCCCGTAGAAGGAAAGCGGCGAAATTTTGTTATCACTAATTTTTGGCCAAAATTTAGAATTTCCTTAGCAAAACTTAAAATGCAAATATCTCGTTAAATAAGCCCCGTAGAAGGAAAAGGGCGAAATTTTGTTATCACTAATTTTTGCCAAAATTTTGCAAAACTTAAAATGCAAATATCTCGTTAAATAAGCCCCGTAGAAGGAAAAGGGCGAAATTTTGTTATCACTAATTTCGCCAAAATTTTCAATTTCCTTAGGAAAACTTAAAATGCAAATATCTCGTTAAATAAGCCCCGTAGAAGGAAAAGGGCGAAATTTTGTTATCACTAATTTTTGGCCAACATTTTCAATTTCCTTAGCAAAACTTGAAATGCAAATATCTCGTTAAATAAGCCCCGTAGATGGAAAATGGCGAAATTTTGTTATCACTAATTTTTGGCCAAAATTTTGAATTTCATTAGCAAAACTTAAAATGCAAATATCTCGTTAAATAAGCCCCGTAAAAGGGCGAAATTTTATTATCACTAATTTTTGGCCAAAATTTAGCAAAACTTAAAATACATATATCTCGTTAAATAAGCCCCGTAGAAGGAAAAGGGCGAAATTTTGTTATCACTAATGTTTGGCCTAAATTTTGAATTTCCTTAGCATTACATAAAATGCAAATATCTCGTTAAATAAGACCCGTAGAAGGAAAAGGGCGAAATTTTGTTATCACTAATTTTTGGCCAAAATTTTCAATTTCCTTAGCAAAACTTAAAATGCAAATATCTCGTTAAATAAGACCCGTAGAAGGAAAAGGGCGAAATTTTGTTATCACCAATTTTTGGCCAAAATTTTCAATTTCATTAGCAAAACTTAAAATGCAAATATCTCGTTAAATAAGCCCCGTAGATGGAAAATGGCGAAATTTTGTTATCACTAATTTTTGGCCAAAATTTTGAATTTCATTAGCAAAACTTAAAATGCAAATATCTCGTTAAATCAGCCCCGTAAAAGGGCGAAATTTTGTTATCACTAATTTTTGACAAAATTTTGCAAAACTTAAAATGCAAATATCTCGTTAAATAAGCCCCGTAGAAGGAAAAGGGCGAAATTTTGTTATCACTAATTTTTGGCCTAAACTTTGAATTTCCTTAGCAAAACTTAAAATGCAAATATCTCGTTAAATGAGCCCCATAGAAGGAAAAGGGCGAAATTTTGTTAACACTAATTTTTGGCCAAAATTTTTAATTTCCTTAGCAAAACTTAAAATGCAAATATCTCGTTAAATAAGCCCCGTAGAAGGAAAAGGGCGAAATTTTGTTATCACTAATTTTTGGCCAAAATTTTCAATTTCCTTACCAAAACTTAAAATGCAAATATCTCGTTAAATAAGCCCCGTATTAGGAAAAGGGCGAAATTTTGTTATCACTAATTTTTGGCCAATATTTTGAATTTCATTAGCAAAACTTAAAATGCAAATATCTCGTTAAATAAGCCCCGTAAAAGGGCGAAATTTTATTATCACTAATTTTTGGCCAAAATTTAGCAAAACTTAAACTACAAATATCTCGTTAAATAAGCCCCGTAGAAGGAAAAGGGCGAAATTTTGTTATCACTAATTTTTGGCCTAAATTTTCAATTTCCTTAGCAAAACATAAAATGCAAATATCTCGTTAAATAAGCCCCGTAGAAGGAAAACGGCGAAATTTTGTTATCACTAATTTCTGGCCAAAATTTTCAATTTCCTTAGCAAAACTTAAAATGCAAATATCTCGTTAAATAAGCCCCGTAGAAGGAAAAGGGCAAAATTTTGCTATCACTAATTTTTGGACAAAATTTTCAATTTCCTTAGCAAAACATAAAATGCAAATATCTCGTTAAATAAGCCCCGTAGAAGGAAAAGGGGGAAATTTTGTTATCACTAATTTTTGGCCAAAATTTTCAATTTCCTTAGCAAAACTTAAAATGCAAATATCTCGTTAAATAAGCCCCGTAGAAGGAAAAGGGCGAAATTTTGTTATCACAAATTTTTGGCCAAAATTTTCAATTTCCTAAGCAAAACTTAAAATGCAAATATCTCGTTAAATAAGCCCTGTAGAAGGAAAAGGGCGAAATTTTGTTAACTAATTTTTGGGCGAAATTTAGCAAAACTTAAAATGCAAATATCTCGTTAAATAAGCCCCGTAGAAGGAAAAGGGTGAAATTTTGGTATCAGTAGTTTTTGGCCAAAATTTTGAATTTCCTTAGCAAAATTTAAAATGCAAATATCTCGTTAAATAAGCCCCGTAGAAGGAAAAGGGCGAAATTTTTTTATCACTAATTTTTGGCCAAAATTTAGCAAAACTTAAAATGCAAATTTCTCGTTAAATAAGCCCCGTAGAAGGAAAAGGGCGAAATTTTGCTATCACTAAATTTTGGCCTAAATTTTCAATTTCCTTACCAAAACTTAAAATGCAAATATCTCGTTAAATAAGGCCCGTAGAAGGAAAAGGGCGAAATTTTGTTATCACTAATTTTTGGCCAAAATTTTCAATTTCCTTAGCAAAACTTAAAATGCAAATATCTCGTTAAATAAGCCCCGTAGAAGGAAAAGGGCAAAATTTTGCTATCACTAATTTTTGGCCAAAATTTTCAATTTCCTTAGCAAAACATAAAATGCAAATATCTCGTTAAATAAGCCCCGTAGAAGGAAAAGGGGGAAATTTTGTTATCACTAATTTTTGGCCAAAATTTTAAATTTCCTTAGCAAAACTTAAAATGCAAATATCTCGTTAAATAAGCCCCGTAGAAGGAAAAGGGCAAAATTTTGCTATCACTAAATTTTGGCCTAAATTTTCAATTTCCTTACCAAAACTTAAAATGCAAATATCTCGTTAAATAAGGCCCGTAGAAGGAAAAGGGCGAAATTTTGTTATCACTAATTTTTGGCCAAAATTTAGCAAAACTTAAAATGCGAATATCTCGTTAAATAAGCCCCGTAGAAGGAAAAGGGCAAAATTTTGTTATCACTAAATTTTGGCCAAAATTTTCAATTTCCTTAGCAAAATTTAAAATGCAAATATCTCGTTAAATAAGCCCCGTATAGTCTTAAATTTCCTTAGCAAAACTTAAAATGCAAATATCCGTTAAATAAGCCCCGTAGAAGGAAAAGGGCGAAATTTTGTTATCACTAATTTTTGGCCAAAATTTTCAATTTCAAAATTTTCAATTTCCTTAGCAAAACTTAAAATGCAAATATCCGTTAAATAAGCCCCGTAGAAGGAAAAGGGCGAAATTTTGTTATTACAAATTTTTCCTTAGCAAAACATAAAATGCAAATATCTCGTTAAATAAGCCCCGTAGAAGGAAAAGGGGGCAATTTTGTTATCACTAATTTTTGGCCAAAATTTTCAATTTCCTTAGCAAAACTTAAAATGCAAATATCTCGTTAAATAAGCCCCGTAGAAGGAAAAGGGCGAAATTTTGTTATCACAAATTTTTGGCCAAAATTTTCAATTTCCTAAGCAAAACTTAAAATGCAAATATCTCGTTAAATAAGCCCCGTAGAAGGAAAAGGGCAAAATTTTGTTAACTAATTTTTGGGCGAAATTTAGCAAAACTTAAAATGCAAATATCTCGTTAAATAAGCCCCGTAGAAGGAAAAGGGTGAAATTTTGGTATCAGTAGTTTTTGGCCAAAATTTTGAAATTCCTTAGCAAAACTTAAATGCAAATATCTCGTTAAATAAGCCCCGTAGAAGGAAAAGGGCGAAATTTTGTTATCACTAATTTTTGGCCAAAATTTAGCAAAACTTAAAATGCAAATTTCTCGTTAAATAAGCCCCGTAGAAGGAAAAGGGCGAAATTTTGCTATCACTAATTTTTGGCCTAAATTTTCAATTTCCTTACCAAAACTTAAAATGCAAATATCTCGTTAAATAAGGCCCGTAGAAGGAAAAGGGCGAAATTTTGTTATCACTAATTTTTGGCCAAAATTTTCAATTTCCTTAGCAAAACTTAAAATGCAAATATCCGTTAAATAAGCCCCGTAGAAGGAAAAGGGCGAAATTTTGTTATTACAAATTTTTCCTTAGCAAAACATAAAATGCAAATATCTCGTTAAATAAGCCCCGTAGAAGGAAAAGGGGGCAATTTTGTTATCACTAATTTTTGGCCAAAATTTTCAATTTCCTTAGCAAAACTTAAAATGCAAATATCTCGTTAAATAAGCCCCGTAGAAGGAAAAGGGCGAAATTTTGTTATCACAAATTTTTGGCCAAAATTTTCAATTTCCTTAGCAAAACTTAAAATGCAAATATCCGTTAAATAAGCCCCGTAGAAGGAAAAGGGCGAAATTTTGCTATCACTAATTTTTGGCCAAAATTTTCAATTTCCTTAGCAAAACTTAAAATGCAAATATCTCGTTAAATAAGCCCCGTAGAAGGAAAAGGGCGAAATTTTGTTATCACAAATTTTTGGCCAAAATTTTCAATTTCCTAAGCAAAACTTAAAATGCAAATATCTCGTTAAATAAGCCCCGTAGAAGGAAAAGGGCAAAATTTTGTTAACTAATTTTTGGGCGAAATTTAGCAAAACTTAAAATGCAAATATCTCGTTAAATAAGCCCCGTAGAAGGAAAAGGGTGAAATTTTGGTATCAGTAGTTTTTGGCCAAAATTTTGAATTTCCTTAGCAAAACTTAAATGCAAATATCTCGTTAAATAAGCCCCGTAGAAGGAAAAGGGCGAAATTTTGTTATCACTAATTTTTGGCCAAAATTTAGCAAAACTTAAAATGCAAATTTCTCGTTAAATAAGCCCCGTAGAAGGAAAAGGGCGAAATTTTGCTATCACTAATTTTTGGCCTAAATTTTCAATTTCCTTACCAAAACTTAAAATGCAAATATCCGTTAAATAAGCCCCGTAGAAGGAAAAGGGCGAAATTTTGTTATTACAAATTTTTCCTTAGCAAAACATAAAATGCAAATATCTCGTTAAATAAGCCCCGTAGAAGGAAAAGGGGGCAATTTTGTTATCACTAATTTTTGGCCAAAATTTTCAATTTCCTTAGCAAAACTTAAAATGCAAATATCTCGTTAAATAAGCCCCGTAGAAGGAAAAGGGCGAAATTTTGTTATCACAAATTTTTGGCCAAAATTTTCAATTTCCTAAGCAAAACTTAAAATGCAAATATCTCGTTAAATAAGCCCCGTAGAAGGAAAAGGGCGAAATTTTGTTAACTAATTTTTGGGCGAAATTTAGCAAAACTTAAAATGCAAATATCTCGTTAAATAAGCCCCGTAGAAGGAAAAGGGTGAAATTTTGGTATCAGTAGATTTTGGCCAAAATTTTGAATTTCCTTAGCAAAACTTAAAATGCAAATATCTCGTTAAATAAGCCCCGTAGAAGGAAAAGGGCGAAATTTTGTTATCACTAATTTTTGGCCAAAATTAGCAAAACTTAAAATGCAAATTTCTCGTTAAATAAGCCCCGTAGAAGGAAAAGCGCGAAATTTTGTTATCACTAATTTTTGGCCAAAATTTAGCAAGACTTAAAATGCAAATATCTCGTTAAAAAAGCCCCGTAGAAGGAAAAGGGCGAAATTTTGTTATCACTAATTTTTGGCCAAAATTTTCAATTTCCTTAGCAAAATTTAAAATGCAAATATCTCGTTAAATAAGCCCCGTAGAAGGAAAAGGGCGAAATTTTGTTATCACTAATTTTTGGTCAAAATTTGGCAAAACTTAAAATGCAAAATCTCGTTAAATAAGCCCCGTAGAAGGAAAAGGGCGAAATTTTGTTATCACTAATTTTTGGCCAAAATTTTCAATTTCAAAATTTTCAATTTCCTTAGCAAAACTTAAAATGCAAATATCCGTTAAATAAGCCCCGTAGAAGGAAAAGGGCGAAATTTTGTTATCACAAATTTTTGGCCAAAATTTACCAAAACTTAAAATGCGAATATCTCGTTAAATAAGCCCTGTAGAAGGAAAAGGGCGAAACTTTGTTATCACTAATTTTTGGCCAAAATTTAGCAAAACTTAAAATGCGAATATCTCGTTAAATAAGCCCCGTAGAAGGAAAAGGGCGAAATTTTGTTATCACTAATTTTTGGCCAAAATTTAGCAAAACTTAAAATGCGAATATCTCGTTAAATAAGCCCCGTAGAAGGAAAAGGGCGAAATTTTGTTATCACTAAATTTTGGCCAAAATTTTCAATTTCGTATGCAAAATTTAAAATGCAATTATCTCGTTAAATAAGCCCCGTATAAGGAAAAGGGCGAAATTTTGTTATCACTAATTTTTGTCAAAGTCTTAAATTTCCTTAGCAAAACTTAAAATGAAAATATCCGTTAAATAAGAACCGTAGAAGGAAAAGGGCGAAATTTTGTTATCACAAATTTTTGGCTAAAATTTTGAATTTCCTAAGCAAAACTTAAAATGCAAATATCTCGTTAAATAAGCCCCGTAGAAGGAAAAGGGCGAAATTTTGTTATCACTAATTTTTGGCCAAAATTTAGCAAAACTTAAAATGCAAATATATCGATAAATAAGCTCCGTAGAAGGAAAAGGGCGAAATTTTGTTATCACTAATTTTTGGCCAAAATTTAGCAAAACTTAAAATGCGAATATCTCGTTAAATAAGCCCCGTAGAAGGAAAAGGGCGAAATTTTGTTATCACTAATTTTTGTCAAAGTCTTAAATTTCCTTAGCAAAACTTAAAATGCAAATATCCGTTAAATAAGCCCCGTAGAAGGAAAAGGGCGAAATTTTGTTATCACAAATTTTTGGCCAAAATTTTCAATTTCCTAAGCAAAACTTAAAATGCAAATATCTCGTTAAATAAGCCCCGTAGAAGGAAAAGGGCGAAATTTTGTTATCACTAATTTTTGGCCAAAATTTAGCAAAACTTAAAATGCAAAAATATCGATAAATAAGCTCCGTAGAAGGAAAAGGGCGAAATTTTGATATCACTAATTTTTGGCCAAAATTTAGCAAAACTTAAAATGCAAATATCTCGTTAAATAAGCCCCGTAGAAGGAAAAGGGCGAAATTTTGTTATCACTAAATTTTGGCCAAAATTTTCAATTTCCTAAGCAAAACTTAAAATGCAAATATCTCGTTAAATAAGCCCCGTAGAAGGAAAAGGGCGAAATTTTGTTATCACTAATTTTTGGCCAAAATTTAGCAAAACTTAAAATGCAAATATATCGATAAATAAGCTCCGTAGAAGGAAAAGGGCGAAATTTTGTTATCACTAATTTTTGGCCAAAATTTAGCAAAACTTAAAATGCAAATATCTCGTTAAATAAGCCCCGTAGAAGGAAAAGGGCGAAATTTTGTTATCACTAATTTTTGGCCAAAATTTAGCAAAACTTAAAATGCAAATATATCGATAAATAAGCCCCGTAGAAGGAAACGGGCGAAATTTTGTTATCACTAATTTTTGGCCAAAATTTAGCAAAATTTAAAATGGAAATATCTCGTTAAATAAGCCCCGTAGAAGGAAAAGCTCGAAATTTTGTTATCACTAATTTTTGGCCAAAATTTAGCAAAACTTAAAATGCGAATATCTCGTTAAATAAGCCCCGTAGAAGGAAAAGGGCGAAATTTTGTTATCACTAATTTTTGGCCAAAATTTAGCAAAACTTAAAATGCGAATATCTCGTTAAATAAGCCCGGTAGAAGGAAAAGGGCAAAATTTTGTTATCACTAAATTTTGGCCAAAAATTAGTGATAACAAAATTTCGCCCTTTTCCTTCTACGGGGCTTATTTAACGAGATATTTGAATTTTAAGTTTTGCTAAGGAAATTAACAATTTTGGCCAAAAATTAGTGATAACAAAGTTTCGCCCTTTTCCTTCTACGGGGCTTATTTAACGAGATATTCGCATTTTAAGTTTTGCTAAATTTTGGCCAAAAATTTGTGATAACAAAATTTCGCCCTTTTCCTTCTACGGGGCTTATTTAACGGATATTTGCATTTTAAGTTTTGTTAAGGAAATTGAAAATTTTGGCCAAAAATTAGTGATAACAAAATTTCGTCCTTTTCCTTCTACGGGGCTTATTTAACGAGATATTTGCATTTTAAGTTTTGCTAAATTTTGGCCAAAAATTTGTGATAACAAAATTTCGCCCTTTTCCTTATACGGGGCTTATTTAACGAGATATTTGCATTTTAAATTTTGCATAGGAAATTGAAAATTTTGGCCAAAATTTAGTGATAACAAAATTTCGCCCTTTTCCTTCTACGGGGCTTATTTAACGAGATATTCGCATTTTAAGTTTTGCTAAATTTTGGCCAAAAATTAGTGATAACAAAATTTCGCCCTTTTCCTTCTACAGGGCTTATTTAACGAGATATTTGCATTTTAAGGTTTGCAAAATTTTGGCAAAAATTAGTGATAACAAAATTTCGCCCTTTTCCTTTACGGGGCTTATTTAACGAGATATTTGTATTTTAAGTTTTGCTAAGGAAATTCTAAATTTTGGCCAAAAATTAGTGATAACAAAATTTCGCCCTTTTCTTTCTACGGGGCTTATTTAACGAGATACTTGCATTTTAAGTTTTGCTAAGGAAATCCAAAAATTAGTGATAAAGAAATTTCGCCCTTTTCCTTCTACGGGGCTTATTTAACGAGATATTTGCATTTTAAGTTTTGCTAATTTGTGGCCAAAAATTTGTGATAACAAAATTTCGCCCTTTTCCTTAATGCGAGATATTTGCATTTTAAGTTTTGTTGAATTTTGGACAAAAATTAGTGATAACAAAATTTCGCCCTTTTCCTTCTACGGGGCTTATTTAACGAGATATTTGCATTTTAAGTTCTGCTAAAGAAATTCAAAATTTTGGCCAAAAAATAGTGATAACAAAATTTCGGCCTTTTCCTTCTACGGGGCTTATTTAACGAGATATTTGCATTTTAAGTTTTACTAAATTTTGGCCAAAAATTAGTGATAACAAAATTTCGCCCTTTTCCTTCTACGGGGCTTATTTAACGAGATATTTGCATTTTAGGTTTTGCTAAGGAAATTGAAAATTTCTGGCCAAAAATTAGTGATAACAAAATTTTGCCTTTTTCCTTCTACGGGGCTTATTTAACGAGATATTTGCATTTTAAGTTTTGCTAAATTTTGGCCAAAAACTAGTTAACAAAATTTCGCCCTTTTCCTTCTACGGGGCTTATTTAACGAGATATTTGCATTTTAAATTTTGGCCAAAAATTAGTGATAACAAAATTTCGCCCTTTTCCTTCTACGGGGCTTATTTAACGATATATTTGCATTTTAAGTTTGGCTTAGGAAATTGAAAATTTTTTTCCAAAAATTAGTGATAACAAAATTTCGCCCTTTTCCTTCTACGGGGCTTATTTAACGAGATATTTGCATTTTAAGTTTTGGTAAATTTTGGCCAAAAATTTGTGATAACAAAATTTCGCCCTTTTCCTTCTACGGGGCTTATTTAACGAGATATTTGCATTTTAAGTTTTGCTAAATTTTGGGCAAAAATTAGTGATAACAAAATTTCGCCCTTTTCCTTCTACGGGGCTTATTTATCGATATATTTGCATTTTAAGTTTTGCTAAATTTTGGCCAAAAATTAGTGATAACAAAATTTCGCCCTTTTCCTTCTACGGGGCTTATTTATCGATATATTTGCATTTTAAGTTTTGCTAAATTTTGGCCAAAAATTAGTGATAACAAAATTTCGCCCTATTCCTTCTACGGGGCTTATTTAACGAGATATTTGCATTTTAAGTTTTGTTTAGGAAATTGAAAATTTTGGCCAACAATTAGTGATAACAAAATTTCGCCCTTTTCCTTCGAGATATTAGCATTTTAAGTTTTGCTTAGAAAATTGAAAATTTTGGCCAAAAATTAGTGATAACAAAATTTCGCCCTTTTCCTTCTACGGGGCTTATTTAACGGATATTTGCATTTTAAGTTTTGCTAAGGAAATTGAAAATTTTGAAATTGAAAATTTTGGCCAAAAATTAGTGATAACAAAGTTTCGCCCTTTTCCTTCTACGGGGCTTATTTAACGAGATATTCGCATTTTAAGTTTTGCTAAATTTTGGCCAAAATTTTCAATTTCCTTAGCAAAACTTAAAATGCAAATATCCGTTAAATAAGCCCCGTAGAAGGAAAAGGGCGAAATTTTGTTATCACAAATTTTTGGCCAAAATTTAGCAAAACTTAAAATGCGAATATCTCGTTAAATAAGCCCCGTAGAAGGAAAAGGGCGAAACTTTGTTAACCACTAATTTTTGGCCAAAATTTTCAATTTCAAAATTTTCAATTTCCTTAGCAAAACTTAAAATGCAAATATCCGTTAAATAAGCCCCGTAGAAGGAAAAGGGCGAAATTTTGTTATCACTAATTTTTGGCCAAAATTTTCAATTTTCTAAGCAAAACTTAAAATGCAAATATCTCGAAGGAAAAGGGCGAAATTTTGTTATCACTAATTTTTGGCCAAAATTTTCAATTTCCTAAACAAAACTTAAAATGCAAATATCTCGTTAAATAAGCCCCGTAGAAGGAAAAGGGCGAAATTTTGTTATCACTAATTTTTGGCCAAAATTTAGCAAAACTTAAAATGCAAATATATCGATAAATAAGCCCCGTAGAAGGAAAAGGGCGAAATTTTGTTATCACTAATTTTTGGCCAAAATTTAGCAAAACTTAAAATGCAAATATCTCGTTAAATAAGCCCCGTAGAAGGAAAAGGGCAAAATTTTGTTATCACTAATTTTTGGCCAAAATTTAGCAAAACTTAAAATGCGAATATCTCGTTAAATAAGCCCCGTAGAAGGAAAAGGGCGAAATTTTGTTATCACTAATTTTTGGCCAAAATTTTCAATTTCCTAAGCCAAACTTAAAATGCAAATATCTCGTTAAATAAGCCCCGTAGAAGGAAAAGGGCGAAATTTTGTTATCACTATTTTTTGGCCAAAATTTAAAATGCAAATATCTCGTTAAATAAGCCCCGTAGAAGGAAAAGGGCGAAATTTTGTTAACTAATTTTTGGCCAAAATTTAGCAAAACTTAAAATGCAAATATCTCGTTAAATAAGCCCCGTAGAAGGAAAAAGGCAAAATTTTGTTATCACTAATTTTTGGCCAAAATTTTCAATTTCCTTAGCAAAACTTAAAATGCAAATTTCTCGTTAAATAAGCCCCGTAGAAGGAAAAGGCCGAAATTTTGTTATCACTATTTTTTGGCCAAAATTTAGTAAAACTTAAAATGCAAATATCTCGTTAAATAAGCCCCGAAGAAGGAAAAGGCCGAAATTTTGTTATCACTATTTTTTGGCCAAAATTTTGAATTTCTTTAGCAGAACTTAAAATGCAAATATCTCGTTAAATAAGCCCCGTAGAAGGAAAAGGGCGAAATTTTGTTATCACTAATTTTTGTCCAAAATTCAACAAAACTTAAAATGCAAATATCTCGTTAATTAAGCCCCGTAGAAGGAAAAGGGCGAAATTTTGTTATCACAAATTTTTGGCCACAAATTAGCAAAACTTAAAATGCAAATATCTCGTTAAATAAGCCCCGTAGAAGGAAAAGGGCGAAATTTCTTTATCACTAATTTTTGGCCAAAATTTAGAATTTCCTTAGCAAAACTTAAAATGCAAGTATCTCGTTAAATAAGCCCCGTAGAAAGAAAAGGGCGAAATTTTGTTATCACTAATTTTTGGCCAAAATTTAGAATTTCCTTAGCAAAACTTAAAATACAAATATCTCGTTAAATAAGCCCCGTAAAGGAAAAGGGCGAAATTTTGTTATCACTAATTTTTGCCAAAATTTTGCAAACCTTAAAATGCAAATATCTCGTTAAATAAGCCCCGTATAAGGAAAAGGGCGAAATTTTGTTATCACTAATTTTTGTCAAAGTCTTAAATTTCCTTAGCAAAACTTAAAATGCAAATATCCGTTAAATAAGCCCCGTAGAAGGAAAAGGGCGAAATTTTGTTATCACTAATTTTTGGCCAAAATTTTCAATTTCCTTAGCAAAACTTAAAATGCAAATATCCGTTAAATAAGCCCCGCAGAAGGAAAAGGGCGAAATTTTGTTATCACAAATTTTTGGCCAAAATTTACCAAAACTTAAAATGCAAATATCTCGTTAAATAAGCCCCGTAGAAGGAAAAGGGCGAAATTTTGTTATCACTAATTTTTGGCCAAAATTTAGCAAAACTTAAAATGCGAATATCTCGTTAAATAAGCCCCGTAGAAGGAAAAGGGCGTAATTTTGTTATCACTAAATTTTGGCCAAAATTTTCAATTTCCTATGCAAAATTTAAAATGCAAATATCTCGTTAAATAAGCCCCGTATAAGGAAAAGGGCGAAATTTTGTTATCACAAATTTTTGGCCAAAATTTAGCAAAACTTAAAATGCAAATATCTCGTTAAATAAGCCCCGTAGAAGGAAAAGGGCGAAATTTTGTTATCACAAATTTTTGGCCAAAATTTAGCAAAACTTAAAATGCGAATATCTCGTTAAATAAGCCCCGTAGAAGGAAAAGGGCGAAACTTTGTTATCACTAATTTTTGGCCAAAATTTTCAATTACAAAATTTTCAATTTCCTTAGCAAAACTTAAAATGCAAATATCCGTTAAATAAGCCCCGTAGAAGGAAAAGGGCGAAATTTTGTTATCACAAATTTTTGGCCAAAATTTAGCAAAACTTAAAATGCAAATATCTCGTTAAATAAGCCCCGTAGAAGGAAAAGGGCGAAATTTTGTTATCAAAAATTTTTGGCCAAAATTTAGCAAAACTTAAAATGCAAATATCTCGTTAAATAAGCCCCGTAGAAGGAAAAGGGCGAAATTTTGTTATCACAAATTTTTGGCCAAAATTTAGCAAAACTTAAAATGCGAATATCTCGTTAAATAAGCCCCGTAGAAGGAAAAGGGCGTAATTTTGTTATCACTAAATTTTGGCCAAAATTTTCAATTTCCTATGCAAAATTTAAAATGCAAATATCTCGTTAAATAAGCCCCGTATAAGGAAAAGGGCGAAATTTTGTTATCACAAATTTTTGGCCAAAATTTAGCAAAACTTAAAATGCAAATATCTCGTTAAATAAGCCCCGTAGAAGGAAAAGGGCGAAATTTTGTTATCACAAATTTTTGGCCAAAATTTAGCAAAACTTAAAATGCGAATATCTCGTTAAATAAGCCCCGTAGAAGGAAAAGGGCGAAACTTTGTTATCACTAATTTTTGGCCAAAATTTTCAATTACAAAATTTTCAATTTCCTTAGCAAAACTTAAAATGCAAATATCCGTTAAATAAGCCCCGTAGAAGGAAAAGGGCGAAATTTTGTTATCACAAATTTTTGGCCAAAATTTAGCAAAACTTAAAATGCGAATATCTCGTTAAATAAGCCCTGTAGAAGGAAAAGGGCGAAATTTTGTTATCACTAATTTTTGGCCAAAATTTAGCAAAACTTAAAATGCGAATATCTCGTTAAATAAGCCCCGTAGAAGGAAAAGGGCGTAATTTTGTTATCACTAAATTTTGGCCAAAATTTTCAATTTTCTATGCAAAATTTAAAATGCAAATATCTCGTTAAATAAGCCCCGTATAAGGAAAAGGGCGAAATTTTGTTATCACAAATTTTTGGCCAAAATTTAGCAAAACTTAAAATGCAAATATCTCGTTAAATAAGCCCCGTAGAAGGAAAAGGGCGAAATTTTGTTATCACAAATTTTTGGCCAAAATTTAGCAAAACTTAAAATGCGAATATCTCGTTAAATAAGCCCCATAGAAGGAAAAGGGCGAAATTTTGTTAACTAATTTTTGGCCAAAATTTAGCAAAACTTAAAATGCAAATATCTTGTTAAATAAGCCCCGTAGAAGGAAAAGGGCGAAATTTTGTTATCACTAATTTTTGGCCAAAATTTTGAATTTCCTTAGCAAAACTTAAAATGCAAATATCTCGTTAAATAAGCCCCGTAGAAGTTAAAGGGCGAAATTTTGTTATCACTAATTTTTGGCCAAAATTTAGTAAAACTTAAAATGCAAATATCTCGTTAAATAAGCCCCGTAGAAGGAAAAGGCCGAAATTTTGTTATCACTATTTTTTGGCCAAAATTTTGAATTTCTTTAGCAGAACTTAAAATGCAAATATCTCGTTAAATAAGCCCCGTAGAAGGAAAAGGGCGAAATTTTGTTATCACTAATTTTTGTCCAAAATTCAACAAAACTTAAAATGCAAATATCTCGTTAATTAAGCCCCGTAGAAGGAAAAGGGCGAAATTTTGTTATCACAAATTTTTGGCCACAAATTAGCAAAACTTAAAATGCAAATATCTCGTTAAATAAGCCCCGTAGAAGGAAAAGGGCGAAATTTCTTTATCACTAATTTTTGGCCAAAATTTAGAATTTCCTTAGCAAAACTTAAAATGCAAGTATCTTGTTAAATAAGCCCCGTAGAAAGAAAAGGGCGAAATTTGGTTATCACTAATTTTTGGCCAAAATTTAGAATTTCCTTAGCAAAACTTAAAATACAAATATCTCGTTAAATAAGCCCCGTAAAGAAAAAGGGCGAAATTTTGTTATCACTAATTTTTGCCAAAATTTTGCAAACCTTAAAATGCAAATATCTCGTTAAATAAGCCCCGGAGAAGGAAAAGGGCGACATTTTTTTATCACTAATTTTTGGTCAAAATTTTGAATTTCCTTAGCAAAACTTAAAATGCAAATATCTCGTTAAATAAGCCCCGGAGAAGAAAAAGGGGCGAAATTTTGTTATCACTAATTTTAGGCCAAAATTTAGCAAAACTTAAAATGCAAATATCTCGTTAATAAGCCCCGGAGAAGGAAAAGGGCAAAATTTTGTTATCACTAATTTTTAACAAAATTTTGCAAACCTTTAAATGCAAATATCTCGTTAAATAAGCCCCGTGGAAGGAAAAGGGCGAAATTTTGTTATCACTATTTTTTGGCCAAAATTTAGAATTTCCTTAGCAAAACATAAAATGAAAATATCTCGTTAAATAAGCCCCGTAGAAAGAAAATGGCGAAATTTTTTTATCACTAATTTTTGGCCAAAATTTAGAATTTCCTTAGCAAAACTTAAAATGCAAATATCTCGTTAAATAAGCCCCGTAGAAGGAAAAGGGCGAAATTTTGTTATCACTAATTTTTGCCAAAATCTTGAATGTCCTTAGCAAAATTTAAAATGCAAATATCTCGTTAAATAAGCCCCGTATAAGGAAAAGGGCGAAATTTTGTTATCACTAATTTTTGTCAAAGTCATAAATTTCCTTAGCAAAACTTAAAATGCAAATATCCGTTAAATAAGCCCCGTAGAAGGAAAAGGGCGAAATTTTGTTATCACTAATTTTTGGCCAAAATTTTCAATTTCAAAATTTTCAATTTCCTTAGCAAAACTTAAAATGCAAATATCCGTTAAATAAGCCCCGTAGAAGGAAAAGGGCGAAATTTTGTTATCACAAATTTTTGGCCAAAATTTAGCAAAACTTAAAATGCGAATATCTCGTTAAATAAGCCCCGTAGAAGGAAAAGGGCGAAACTTTGTTATCACTAATTTTTGGCCAAAATTTTCAATTTCAAAATTTTGAATTTCCTTAGCAAAACTTAAAATGAAAATATCCGTTAAATAAGCCCCGTAGAAGGAAAAGGGCGAAATTTTGTTATCACAAATTTTTGGCCAAAATTTAGCAAAACTTAAAATGCGAATATCTCGTTAAATAAGCCCCGTAGAAGGAAAAGGGCGAAACTTTGTTATCACTAATTTTTGGCCAAAATTTTCAATTTCAAAATTTTCAATTTCCTTAGCAAAACTTAAAATGCAAATATCCGTTAAATAAGCCCCGTAGAAGGAAAAGGGCGAAATTTTGTTATCACTAATTTTTGGCCAAAATTTTCAATTTTCTAAGCAAAACTTAAAATGCAAATATCTCGAAGGAAAAGGGCGAAATTTTGTTATCACTAATCTTTGGCCAAAATTTTCAATTTCCTCAACAAAACTTAAAATGCAAATATCTCGTTAAATAAGCCCCGTAGAAGGAAAAGGGCGAAATTTTGTTATCACTAAATTTTGGCCAAAATTTAGCAAAACTTAAAATGCAAATATATCGATAAATAAGCCCCGTAGAAGGAAAAGGGCGAAATTTTGTTATCACTAATTTTTGGCCAAAATTTAGCAAAACTTAAAATGCAAATATCTCGTTAAATAAGCCCCGTAGAAGGAATAGGGCGAAATTTTGTTATCACTAATTTTTGGCCAAAATTTAGCAAAACTTAAAATGCAAATATATCGATAAATAAGCCCCGTAGAAGGAAAAGGGCGAAATTTTGTTATCACTAATTTTTGGCCAAAATTTAGCAAAACTTAAAATGCAAATATCTCGTTAAATAAGCCCCGTAGAAGGAAAAGGGCGAAATTTTGTTATCACTAAATTTTGGCCAAAATTTAGCAAAACTTAAAATGCGAATATCTCGTTAAATAAGTCCCGTAGAAGGAAAAGGGCGAAATTTTGTTATCACTAAATTTTGGCCAAAATTTTCAATTTCCTAAGCAAAACTTAAAATGCAAATATCTCGTTAAATAAGCCCCGTAGAAGCAAAAGGGCGAAATTTTGTTATCACAAATTTTTGGCCAAAATTTAGCAAAACTTAAAATGCGAATATCTCGTTAAATAAGCCCCGTAGAAGGAAAAGGGCGAAACTTTGTTATCACTAATTTTTGGCCAAAATTTTCAATTTCAAAATTTTCAATTTCCTTAGCAAAACTTAAAATGCAAATATCCGTTAAATAAGCCCCGTAGAAGGAAAAGGGCGAAATTTTGTTATCACTAATTTTTGGCCAAAATTTTGAATTTCCTTAGCAAAACTTAAAATGCAAATATCTCGTTAAATAAGCCCCGTAGATGGAAAAGGGCGAAATTTTGTTATCACTAATTTTTGGTCAAAATTTTGAATTTCCTTAGCAAAACTTAAAATGAAAATATCCGTTAAATAGGCCCCGTAGAAGGAAAAGGGCGAAATTTTGTTATCACAAATTTTTGGCCAAAATTTAGCAAAACTTAAAATGCGAATATCTCGTTAAATAAGCCCCGTAGAAGGAAAAGGGCGAAATTTTGTTATCACTAATTTTTGGCCAAAATTTAGCAAAACTTAAAATTGAAATATCTCGTTAAATAAGCCCCGTAGAAGGAAAAGGGCGAAATTTTGTTATCACTAATTTTTGGCCAAAATTTAGCAAAACTTAAAATGCGAATGTCTCGTTAAATAAGCCCCGTAGAAGGAAAAGGGCGAAATTTTGTTATCACTAAATTTTGGCCAAAATTTTCAATTTCCTTAGCAAAATTTTAAATGCAAATATCTCGTTAAATAAGCCCCGTATAAGGAAAAGGGCGAAATTTTGTTATCACTAATTTTTGTCAAAGTCATAAATTTCCTTAGCAAAACTTAAAATGCAAATATCCGTTAAATAAGCCCCGTAGAAGGAAAAGGGCGAAATTTTGTTATCACTAATTTTTGGCCAAAATTTTCAATTTCAAAATTTTCAATTTCCTTAGCAAAACTTAAAATGCAAATATCCGTTAAATAAGCCCCGTAGAAGGAAAAGGGCGAAATTTTGTTATCACAAATTTTTGGCCAAAATTTAGCAAAACTTAAAATGCGAATATCTCGTTAAATAAGCCCCGTAGAAGGAAAAGGGCGAAACTTTGTTATCACTAATTTTTGGCCAAAATTTTCAATTTCAAAATTTTGAATTTCCTTAGCAAAACTTAAAATGAAAATATCCGTTAAATAAGCCCCGTAGAAGGAAAAGGGCGAAATTTTGTTATCACAAATTTTTGGCCAAAATTTAGCAAAACTTAAAATGCGAATATCTCGTTAAATAAGCCCCGTAGAAGGAAAAGGGCGAAACTTTGTTATCACTAATTTTTGGCCAAAATTTTCAATTTCAAAATTTTCAATTTCCTTAGCAAAACTTAAAATGCAAATATCCGTTAAATAAGCCCCGTAGAAGGAAAAGGGCGAAATTTTGTTATCACTAATTTTTGGCCAAAATTTTCAATTTTCTAAGCAAAACTTAAAATGCAAATATCTCGAAGGAAAAGGAAATTTTGTTATCACTAATCTTTGGCCAAAATTTTCAATTTCCTCAACAAAACTTAAAATGCAAATATCTCGTTAAATAAGCCCCGTAGAAGGAAAAGGGCGAAATTTTGTTATCACTAAATTTTGGCCAAAATTTAGCAAAACTTAAAATGCAAATATATCGATAAATAAGCCCCGTAGAAGGAAAAGGGCGAAATTTTGTTATCACTAATTTTTGGCCAAAATTTAGCAAAACTTAAAATGCAAATATCTCGTTAAATAAGCCCCGTAGAAGGAATAGGGCGAAATTTTGTTATCACTAATTTTTGGCCAAAATTTAGCAAAACTTAAAATGCAAATATATCGATAAATAAGCCCCGTAGAAGGAAAAGGGCGAAATTTTGTTATCACTAATTTTTGGCCAAAATTTAGCAAAACTTAAAATGCAAATATCTCGTTAAATAAGCCCCGTAGAAGGAAAAGGGCGAAATTTTGTTATCACTAATTTTTGGCCAAAATTTAGCAAAACTTAAAATGCGAATATCTCGTTAAATAAGCCCCGTAGAAGGAAAAGGGCGAAATTTTGTTATCACTAAATTTTGGCCAAAATTTTCAATTTCCTAAGCAAAACTTAAAATGCAAATATCTCGTTAAATAAGCCCCGTAGAAGGAAAAGGGCGAAATTTTGTTATCACAAATTTTTGGCCAAAATTTAGCAAAACTTAAAATGCGAATATCTCGTTAAATAAGCCCCGTAGAAGGAAAAGGGCGAAACTTTTTTATCACTAATTTTTGGCCAAAATTTTCAATTTCAAAATTTTCAATTTCCTTAGCAAAACTTAAAATGCAAATATCCGTTAAATAAGCCCCGTAGAAGGAAAAGGGCGAAATTTTGTTATCACTAATTTTTGGCCAAAATTTTGAATTTCCTTAGTAAAACTTAAAATGCAAATATCTCGTTAAATAAGCCCCGTAGATGGAAAAGGGCGAAATTTTGTTATCACTAATTTTTGGTCAAAATTTTGAATTTCCTTAGCAAAACTTAAAATAAAAATATGCGTTAAATAGGCCCCGTAGAAGGAAAAGGGCGAAATTTTGTTATCACAAATTTTTGGCCAAAATTTAGCAAAACTTAAAATGCAAATATATCGATAAATAAGCCCCGTAGAAGGAAAAGGGCAAAATTTTGTTATCACTAATTTTTGGCCAAAATTTAGCAAAACTTAAAATGCAAATATCTCGTTAAATAAGCCCCGTAGAAGGAAAAGGGCGAAATTTTGGCCAAAATTTTCAATTTCCTAAGCAAAACTTAAAATGCAAATATCTCGTTAAATAAGCCCCGTAGAAGGAAAAGGGCGAAATTTTGTTATCACAAATTTTTGGCCAAAATTTAGCAAAACTTAAAATGCGAATATCTCGTTAAATAAGCCCCGTAGAAGGAAAAGGGCGAAACTTTGTTATCACTAATTTTTGGCCAAAATTTTCAATTTCCTTAGCAAAACTTAAAATGCAAATATCCGTTAAATAAGCCCCGTAGAAGGAAAAGGGCGAAATTTTGTTATCACTAATTTTTGGCCAAAATTTTGAATTTCCTTAGCAAAACTTAAAATGCAAATATCTCGTTAAATAAGCCCCGTATATGGAAAAGGGCGAAATTTTGTTATCACTAATTTTTGGTCAAAATTTTGAATTTCCTTAGCAAAACTTAAAATGAAAATATCCGTTAAATAGGCCCCGTAGAAGGAAAAGGGCGAAATTTTGTTATCACAAATTTTTGGCCAAAATTTAGCAAAACTTAAAATGCAAATATATCGATAAATAAGCCCCGTAGAAGGAAAAGGGCAAAATTTTGTTATCACAAATTTTTGGCCAAAATTTAGCAAAACTTAAAATGCGAATATCTCGTTAAATAAGCCCCGTAGAAGGAAAAGGGCGAAACTTTGTTATCACTAATTTTTGGCCAAAATTTTCAATTTCAAAATTTTCAATTTCCTTAGCAAAACTTAAAATGCAAATATCCGTTAAATAAGCCCCGTAGAAGGAAAAGGGCGAAATTTTGTTATCACTAATTTTTGGCCAAAATTTTGAATTTCCTTAGCAAAACTTAAAATGCAAATATCTCGTTAAATAAGCCCCGTAGATGGAAAAGGGCGAAATTTTGTTATCACTAATTTTTGGTCAAAATTTTGAATTTCCTTAGCAAAACTTAAAATGAAAATATCCGTTAAATAGGCCCCGTAGAAGGAAAAGGGCGAAATTTTGTTATCACAAATTTTTGGCCAAAATTTAGCAAAACTTAAAATGCAAATATATCGATAAATAAGCCCCGTAGAAGGAAAAGGGCAAAATTTTGTTATCACTAATTTGTGGCCAAAATTTAGCAAAACTTAAAATGCAAATATCTCGTTAAATAAGCCCCGTAGATGGAAAAGGGCGAAATTTTGTTATCACTAATTTTTGGCCAAAATTTTCAATTTTCTAAGCAAAACTTAAAATGCAAATAAGCCCCGTAGAAGGAAAAGGGCGAAATTTTGTTATCACTAATTTTTGGCCAAAATTTAGCAAAACTTAAAATGCAAATATATCGATAAATAAGCCCCGTAGAAGGAAAAGGGCAAAATTTTGTTATCACTAATTTTTGGCCAAAATTTAGCAAAACTTAAAATGCACATATCTCGTTAAATAAGCCCCGTAGAAGGAAAAGGGCGAAATTTTGGCCAAAATTTTCAATTTCCTAAGCAAAACTTAAAATGCAAATATCTCGTTAAATAAGCCCCGTAGAAGGAATAGGGCGAAATTTTGTTATCACTAATTTTTGGCCAAAATTTAGCAAAACTTAAAATGCAAATATATCGATAAATAAGCCCCGTAGAAGGAAAAGGGCGAAATTTTGTTATCACTAATTTTTGGCCAAAATTTAGCAAAACTTAAAATGCAAATATCTCGTTAAATAAGCCCCGTAGAAGGAAAAGGGCGAAATTTTGTTATCACTAATTTTTGGCCAAAATTTAGCAAAACTTAAAATGCGAATATCTCGTTAAATAAGCCCCGTAGAAGGAAAAGGGCGAAATTTTGTTATCACTAAATTTTGGCCAAAATTTTCAATTTCCTAAGCAAAACTTAAAATGCAAATATCTCGTTAAATAAGCCCCGTAGAAGGAAAAGGGGGAAATTTTGTTTTCACAAATTTTTGGCCAAAATTTAGCAAAACTTAAAATGCGAATATCTCGTTAAATAAGCCCCGTAGAAGGAAAAGGGCGAAACTTTGTTATCACTAATTTTTGGCCAAAATTTTCAATTTCCTTAGCAAAACTTAAAATGCAAATATTCGTTAAATAAGCCCCGTAGAAGGAAAAGGGCGAAATTTTGTTATCACTAATTTTTGGCCAAAATTTTGAATTTCCTTAGCAAAACTTAAAATGCAAATATCTCGTTAAATAAGCCCCGTAGATGGAAAAGGGCGAAATTTTGTTATCACTAATTTTTGGTCAAAATTTTGAATTTCCTTAGCAAAACTTAAAATGAAAATATCCGTTAAATAGGCCCCGTAGAAGGAAAAGGGCGAAATTTTGTTATCACAAATTTTTGGCCAAAATTTAGCAAAACTTAAAATGCGAATATCTCGTTAAATAAGCCCCGTAGAAGGAAAAGGGCGAAACTTTGTTATCACTAATTTTTGGCCAAAATTTTCAATTTCAAAATTTTCAATTTCCTTAGCAAAACTTAAAATGCAAATATCCGTTAAATAAGCCCCGTAGAAGGAAAAGGGCGAAATTTTGTTATCACTAATTTTTGGCCAAAATTTTCAATTTTCTAAGCAAAACTTAAAATGCAAATATCTGGAAGCAAAAGGGCGAAATTTTGTTATCACTAATTTTTGGCCAAAATTTTCAATTTCCTAAACAAAACTTAAAATGCAAATATCTCGTTAAATAAGCCCCGTAGAAGGAAAAGGGCGAAATTTTGTTATCACTAATTTTTGGCCAAAATTTAGCAAAACTTAAAATGCAAATATCTCGTTAAATAAGCCCCGTAGAAGGAAAAGGGCGAAATTTTGTTATCACTAAATTTTGGCCAAAATTTTCAATTTCCTAAGCAAAACTTAAAATGCAAATATCTCGTTAAATAAGCCCCGTAGAAGGAATAGGGCGAAATTTTGTTATCACTAATTTTTGGCCAAAATTTAGCAAAACTTAAAATGCAAATATATCGATAAATAAGCCCCGTAGAAGGAAAAGGGCGAAATTTTGTTATCACTAATTTTTGGCCAAAATTTAGCAAAACTTAAAATGCAAATATCTCGTTAAATAAGCCCCGTAGAAGGAAAAGGGCGAAATTTTGTTATCACTAATTTTTGGCCAAAATTTAGCAAAACTTAAAATGCGAATATCTCGTTAAATAAGCCCCGTAGAAGGAAAAGGGCGAAATTTTGTTATCACTAAATTTTGGCCAAAATTTTCAATTTCCTAAGCAAAACTTAAAATGCAAATATCTCGTTAAATAAGCCCCGTAGAAGGAAAAGGGCGAAATTTTGTTATCACTAATTTTTGGCCAAAATTTAAAATGCAAATATCTCGTTAAATAAGCCCCGTAGAAGGAAAAGGGAGAAATTTTGTTAATGCAAATATATATATATATAGAAGGAAAAGGGCAAAATTTTGTTATCACTAATTTTTGGCCAAAATTTAGCAAAACTTAAAATGCAAATATCTCGTTAAATAAGCCCCGTAGAAGGAAAAGGGCGAAATTTTGTTATCACTAAATTTTGGCCAAAATTTTCAATTTCCTAAGCAAAACTTAAAATGCAAATATCTCGTTAAATAAGCCCCGTAGAAGGAATAGGGCGAAATTTTGTTATCACTAATTTTTGGCCAAAATTTAGCAAAACTTAAAATGCAAATATATCGATAAATAAGCCCCGTAGAAGGAAAAGGGCGAAATTTTGTTATCACTAATTTTTGGCCAAAATTTAGCAAAACTTAAAATGCAAATATCTCGTTAAATAAGCCCCGTAGAAGGAAAAGGGCGAAATTTTGTTATCACTAATTTTTGGCCAAAATTTAGCAAAACTTAAAATGCGAATATCTCGTTAAATAAGCCCCGTAGAAGGAAAAGGGCGAAATTTTGTTATCACTAAATTTTGGCCAAAATTTTCAATTTCCTAAGCAAAACTTAAAATGCAAATATCTCGTTAAATAAGCCCCGTAGAAGGAAAAGGGCGAAATTTTGTTATCACTAATTTTTGGCCAAAATTTAAAATGCAAATATCTCGTTAAATAAGCCCCGTAGAAGGAAAAGGGAGAAATTTTGTTAACTAATTTTTGGGCAAAATTTAGCAAAACTTAAAATGCAAATATCTCGTTAAATAAGCCCCGTAGAAGGAAAAAGGCAAAATTTTGTTATCACTAATTTTTGGCCAAAATTTAGTAAAACTTAAAATGCAAATATCTCTTTAAATAAGCCCCGTAGAAGGAAAAGGCCGAAATTTTGTTATCACTATTTTTTGGCCAAAATTTTGAATTTCTTTAGCAGAACTTAAAATGCAAATATCTCGTTAAATAAGCCCCGTAGAAGGAAAAGGGCGAAATTTTGTTATCACTAATTTTTGGCCAAAATTTAAAATGCAAATATCTCGTTAAATAAGCCCCGTAGAAGGAAAAGGGCGAAACTTTGTTATCACTAATTTTTGGCCAAAATTTTCAATTTCAAAATTTTCAATTTCCTTAGCAAAACTTAAAATGCAAATATCCGTTAAATAAGCCCCGTAGAAGGAAAAGGGCGAAATTTTGTTATCACTAATTTTTGGCCAAAATTTTTAATTTTCTAAGCAAAACTTAAAATGCAAATATCTCGAAGGAAAAGGGCGAAATTTTGTTATCACTAATTTTTGACCAAAATTTTCAATTTCCTAAACAAAACTTAAAATGCAAATATCTCGTTAAATAAGCCCCGTAGAAGGAAAAGGGCGAAATTTTGTTGTCACTAATTTTTGGCCAAAATTTAGCAAAACTTAAAATGCAAATATATCGATAAATAAGCCCCGTAGAAGGAAAAGGGCGAAATTTTGTTATCACTAATTTTTGGCCAAAATTTTTAATTTTCTAAGCAAAACTTAAAATGCAAATATCTCGAAGGAAAAGGGCGAAATTTTGTTATCACTAAATTTTGGCCAAAATTTTCAATTTCCTAAGCAAAACTTAAAATGGAAATATCTCGTTAAATAAGCCCCGTAGAAGGAAAAGGGCGAAATTTTGTTATCACTAATTTTTGGCCAAAATTTAGCAAAACTTAAAATGCAAATATATCGATAAATAAGCCCCGTAGAAGGAAAAGGGCGAAATTTTGTTGTCACTAATTTTTGGCCAAAATTTAGCAAAACTTAAAATGCAAATATATCGATAAATAAGCCCCGTAGAAGGAAAAGGGCGAAATTTTGTTATCACTAATTTTTGGCCAACATTTTTAATTTTCTAAGCAAAACTTAAAATGCAAATATCTCGAAGGAAAAGGGCGAAATTTTGTTATCACTAAATTTTGGCCAAAATTTTCAATTTCCTCAGCAAAACTTAAAATGCAAATATCTCGTTAAATAAGCCCCGTAGAAGGAAAAGGGCGAAATTTTGTTATCACTAATTTTTGGCCAAAATTTAGCAAAACTTAAAATGCGAATATCTCGTTAAATAAGCCCCGTAGAAGGAAAAGGGCGAAATTTTGTTATCACTAAATTTTGGCCAAAATTTTCAATTTCCTTAGCAAAATTTAAAATGCAAATATCTCGTTAAATAAGCCCCGTATAAGGAAAAGGGCGAAATTTTGTTATCACTAATTTTTGTCAAAGTCTTAAATTTCCTTAGCAAAACTTAAAATGCAAATATCCGTTAAATAAGCCCCGTAGAAGGAAAAGAGCGAAATTTTGTTATCACTAATTTATGGCCAAAATTTTCAATTTCAAAATTTTCAATTTCTTTAGCAAAACTTAAAATGCAAATATCCGTTAAATAAGCCCCGTAGAAGGAAAAGGGCGAAATTTTGTTATCACAAATTTTTGGCCAAAATTTAGCAAAACTTTGTTATCACTAATTTTTGGCCAAAATTTTCAATTTCAAAATTTTCAATTTCCTTAGCAAAACTTAAAATGCAAATATCCGTTAAATAAGCCCCGTAGAAGGAAAAGGGCGAAATTTTGTTATCACTAATTTTTGGCCAAAATTTTCAATTTTCTAAGCAAAACTTAAAATGCAAATATCTCGAAGGAAAAGGGCGAAATTTTGTTATCACTAATTTTTGGCCAAAATTTTCAATTTCCTAAACAAAACTTAAAATGCAAATATCTCGTTAAATAAGCCCCGTAGAAGGAAAGGGGCGAAATTTTGTTATCACTAATTTTTGGCCAAAATTTAGCAAAACTTAAAATGCAAATATATCGATAAATAAGCCCCGTAGAAGGAAAAGGGCAAAATTTTGTTATCACTAATTTTTGGCCAAAATTTAGCAAAACTTAAAATGCAAATATCTCGTTAAATAAGCCCCGTAGAAGGAAAAGGGCGAAATTTTGTTATCACTAAATTTTGGCCAAAATCTTCAATTTCCTAAGCAAAACTTAAAATGCAAATATCTCGTTAAATAAGCCCCGTAGAAGGAATAGGGCGAAATTTTGTTATCACTAATTTTTGGCCAAAATTTAGCAAAACTTAAAATGCAAATATATCGATAAATAAGCCCCGTAGAAGGAAAAGGGCGAAATTTTGTTATCACTAATTTTTGGCCAAAATTTAGCAAAACTTAAAATGCGAATATCTCGTTAAATAAGCCCCGTAGAAGGAAAAGGGCGAAATTTTGTTATCACTAAATTTTGGCCAAAATTTTCAATTTCCTAAGCAAAACTTAAAATGCAAATATCTCGTTAAATAAGCCCCGTAGAAGGAAAAGGGCGAAATTTTGTTATCACTAATTTTTGGCCAAAATTTAGCAAAACTTAAAATGCAAATATATCGATAAATAAGCCCCGTAGAAGGAAAAGGGCGAAATTTTGTTATCACTAATTTTTGGCCAAAATTTAGCAAAACTTAAAATGCAAATATCTCGTTAAATAAGCCCCGTAGAAGGAAAAGGGCGAAATTTAGGAAAACTTAAAATGCGAATATCTCGTTAAATAAGCCCCGTAGAAGGAAAAGGGCGAAATTTTGTTATCACTAATTTTTGGCCAAAATTTTCAATTTCCTAAGCAAAACTTAAAATGCAAATATCTCGTTAAATAAGCCCCGTAGAAGGAAAAGGGCGAAATTTTGTTATCACTAATTTTTGGCCAAAATTTAAAATGCAAATATCTCGTTAAATAAGCCCCGTAGAAGAAAAAGGGCGAAATTTTGTTAACTCATTTTTGGCCAAAATTTAGCAAAACTTAATATGCAAATATCTCGTTAAATAAGCCCCGTAGAAGGAAAAAGGCAAAATTTTGTTATCACTAATTTTTGGCCAAAATTTTCAATTTCCTTAGCAAAACTTAAAATGCAAATATCTCGTTAAATAAGCCCCGTAGAAGGAAAAGGGCGAAATTTTGTTATCACTAAATTTTGGCCAAAAATTTTCAATTTCCTTAGCAAAATTTAAAATGCAAATATCTCGTTAAATAAGCCCCGTATAAGGAAAAGGGCGAAATTTTGTTATCACTAATTTTTGTCAAAGTCTTAAATTTCCTTAGCAAAACTTAAAATGCAAATATCCGTTAAATAAGCCCCGTAGAAGGAAAAGGGCGAAATTTTGTTATCACTAATTTTTGGCCAAAATTTTCAATTTCAAAATTTTCAATTTCCTTAGCAAAACTTAAAATGCAAATATCCGTTAAATAAGCCCCGTAGAAGGAAAAGGGCGAAATTTTGTTATCACAAATTTTTGGCCAAAATTTAGCAAAACTTAAAATGCGAATATCTCGTTAAATAAGCCCCGTAGAAGGAAAAGGGCGAAACTTTGTTATCACTAATTTTTGGCCAAAATTTTCAATTTCAAAATTTTGAATTTCCTTAGCAAAACTTAAAATGAAAATATCCGTCAAATAAGCCCCGTAGAAGGAAAAGGGCGAAATTTTGTTATCACAAATTTTTGGCCAAAATTTAGCAAAACTTAAAATGCGAATATCTCGTTAAATAAGCCCCGTAGAAGGAAAAGGGCGAAACTTTGTTATCACTAATTTTTGGCCAAAATTTTCAATTTCAAAATTTTCAATTTCCTTAGCAAAACTTAAAATGCAAATATCCGTTAAATAAGCCCCGTAGAAGGAAAAGGGCGAAATTTTGTTATCACTAATTTTTGGCCAAAATTTTCAATTTTCTAAGCAAAACTTAAAATGCAAATATCTCGAAGGAAAAGGGCGAAATTTTGTTATCACTAATCTTTGGCAAAAATTTTCAATTTCCTCAACAAAACTTAAAATGCAAATATCTCGTTAAATAAGCCCCGTAGAAGGAAAAGGGCGAAATTTTGTTATCACTAATTTTTGGCCAAAATTTAGCAAAACTTAAAATGCAAATATATCGATAAATAAGCCCCGTAGAAGGAAAAGGGCAAAATTTTGTTATCACTAATTTTTGGCCAAAATTTAGCAAAACTTAAAATGCAAATATCTCGTTAAATAAGCCCCGTAGAAGGAAAAGGGCGAAATTTTGTTATCACTAAATTTTGGCCAAAATTTTCAATTTCCTAAGCAAAACTTAAAATGCAAATATCTCGTTAAATAAGCCCCGTAGAAGGAATAGGGCGAAATTTTGTTATCACTAATTTTTGGCCAAAATTTAGCAAAACTTAAAATGCAAATATATCGATAAATAAGCCCCGTAGAAGGAAAAGGGCGAAATTTTGTTATCACTAATTTTTGGCCAAAATTTAGCAAAACTTAAAATGCGAATATCTCGTTAAATAAGCCCCGTAGAAGGAAAAGGTCAAAACTTTGTTATCACTAATTTTTGGCCAAAATTTTCAATTTCAAAATTTTCAATTTCCTTAGCAAAACTTAAAATGCAAATATCCGTTAAATAAGCCCCGTAGAAGGAAAAGGGCGAAATTTTGTTATCACTAATTTTTGGCCAAAATTTTGAATTTCCTTAGCAAAACTTAAAATGCAAATATCTCGTTAAATAAGCCCCGTAGATGGAAAAGGGCGAAATTTTGTTATCACTAAATTTTGGCCAAAATTTAGCAAAACTTAAAATGCGAATATCTCGTTAAATAAGCCCCGTAGAAGGAAAAGGGCGAAACTTTGTTATCACTAATTTTTGGCCAAAATTTTCAATTTCCTTAGCAAAACTTAAAATGCAAATATCCGTTAAATAAGCCCCGTAGAAGGAAAAGGGCGAAATTTTGTTATCACTAATTTTTGGCCAAAATTTTCAATTTTCTAAGCAAAACTTAAAATGCAAATATCCGTTAAATAAGCCCCGTAGAAGGAAAAGGGCGAAATTTTGTTATCACTAATTTTTGGCCAAAATTTTGAATTTCCTTAGCAAAACTTAAAATGAAAATATCCGTTAAATAAGCCCCGTAGAAGGAAAAGGGCGAAATTTTGTTATCACAAATTTTTGGCCAAAATTTAGCAAAACTTAAAATGCGAATATCTCGTTAAATAAGCCCCGTAGAAGGAAAAGGGCGAAACTTTGTTATCACTAATTTTTGGCCAAAATTTTCAATTTCCTTAGCAAAACTTAAAATGCAAATATCCGTTAAATAAGCCCCGTAGAAGGAAAAGGGCGAAATTTTGTTATCACTAATTTTTGGCCAAAATTTTCAATTTTCTAAGCAAAACTTAAAATGCAAATATCTCGAAGCAAAAGGGCGAAATTTTGTTATCACTAATTTTTGGCCAAAATTTTCAATTTCCTAAACAAAACTTAAAATGCAAATATCTCGTTAAATAAGCCCCGTAGAAGGAAAAGGGCGAAATTTTGTTATCACTAATTTTTGGCCAAAATTTAGCAAAACTTAAAATGCAAATATATCGATAAATAAGCCCCGTAGAAGGAAAAGGGCAAAATTTTGTTATCACTAATTTTTGGCCAAAATTTAGCAAAACTTAAAATGCAAATATCTCGTTAAATAAGCCCCGTAGAAGGAAAAGGGCGAAATTTTGTTATCACTAAATTTTGGCCAAAATTTTCAATTTCCTAAGCAAAACTTAAAATGCAAATATCTCGTTAAATAAGCCCCGTAGAAGGAATAGGGCGAAATTTTGTTATCACTAATTTTTGGCCAAAATTTAGCAAAACTTAAAATGCAAATATATCGATAAATAAGCCCCGTAGAAGGAAAAGGGCGAAATTTTGTTATCACTAATTTTTGGCCAAAATTTAGCTAAACTTAAAATGCAAATATCTCGTTAAATAAGCCCCGTAGAAGGAAAAGGGCGAAATTTTGTTATCACTAAATTTTGGCCAAAATTTTCAATTTCCTAAGCAAAACTTAAAATGCAAATATCTCGTTAAATAAGCCCCGTAGAAGGAAAAGGGCGAAATTTTGTTATCACTAATTTTTGGCCAAAATTTAGCAATACTTAAAATGCAAATATCTCGTTAAATAAGCCCCGTAGAAGGAAAAGGGCGAAATTTAGGAAAACTTAAAATGCGAATATCTCGTTAAATAAGCCCCGTAGAAGGAAAAGGGCGAAAATTTGTTATCACTAATTTTTGGCCAAAATTTTCAATTTCCTAAGCCAAACTTAAAATGCAAATATCTCGTTAAATAAGCCCCGTAGAAGGAAAAGGGCGAAATTTTGTTATCACTAATTTTTGGCCAAAATTTAAAATGCAAATATCTCGTTAAATAAGCCCCGTAGAAGGAAAAGGGAGAAATTTTGTTAACTAATTTTTGGCCAAAATTTAGCAAAACTTAAAATGCAAATATCTCGTTAAATAAGCCCCGTAGAAGGAAAAAGGCAAAATTTTGTTATCACTAATTTTTGGCCAAAATTTTCAAATTCCTTAGCAAAACTTAAAATGCAAATATCTCGTTAAATAAGCCCCGTAGAAGGAAAAGGGGGAAATTTTGTTATCACTAATTTTTGGCCAAAATTTTCAATTTCCTTAGCAAAACTTAAAATGCAAATATCTCGTTAAATAAGCCCCGTAGAAGGAAAAGGGCGAAATTTTGTTATCACTAATTTTTGGCCAAAATTTTGAATTTCCTTAGCAAAACTTAAAATGCAAGTATCTCGTTAAATACGCCCCGTAGAAGGAAAAGGGCGAAATTTTGTTATCACTAATTTTTGGCCAAAATTTAGTAAAACTTAAAATGCAAATATCTCGTTAAATAAGCCCCGTAGAAGGAAAAGGCCGAAATTTTGTTATCACTATTTTTTGGCCAAAATTTTGAATTTCTTTAGCAGAACTTAAAATGCAAATATCTCGTTAAATAAGCCCCGTAGAAGGAAAAGGGCGAAATTTTGTTATCACTAATTTTTGGCCAAAATTTAAAATGCAAATATCTCGTTAAATAAGCCCCGTAGAAGGAAAAGGGCGAAACTTTGTTATCACTAATTTTTGGCCAAAATTTTCAATTTCAAAATTTTCAATTTCCTTAGCAAAACTTAAAATGCAAATATCCGTTAAATAAGCCCCGTAGAAGGAAAAGGGCGAAATTTTGTTATCACTAATTTTTGGCCAAAATTTTTAATTTTCTAAGCAAAACTTAAAATGCAAATATCTCGAAGGAAAAGGGCGAAATTTTGTTATCACTAATTTTTGGCCAAAATTTTCAATTTCCTAAACAAAACTTAAAATGCAAATATCTCGTTAAATAAGCCCCGTAGAAGGAAAAGGGCGAAATTTTGTTGTCACTAATTTTTGGCCAAAATTTAGCAAAACTTAAAATGCAAATATCTCGTTAAATAAGCCCCGTAGAAGGAAAAGGGCGAAATTTTGTTATCACTAATTTTTGGCCAAAATCTCGTTAAATAAGCCCCGGAGAAGAAAAAGGGCGACATTTTTTATCACTAATTTTTGGTCAAAATTTTGAATTTCCTTAGCAAAACTTAAAATGCAAATATCTCGTTAAATAAGCCCCGGAGAAGGAAAAGGGGCGAAATTTTGTTATCACTAATTTTAGGCCAAAATTTAGCAAAACTTAAAATGCAAATATCTCGTTATTAAGCCCCGGAGAAGGAAAAGGGCAAAATTTTGTTATCACTAATTTTTAACAAAATTTTGCAAACCTTAAAATGCAAATATCTCGTTAAATAAGCCCCGTGGAAGGAAAAGGGCGAAATTTTGTTATCACTATTTTTTGGCCAAAATTTAGAATTTCCTTAGCAAAACTTAAAATGAAAATATCTCGTTAAATAAGCCCCGTAGAAAGAAAATGGCGAAATTTTGTTATCACTAATTTTTGGCCAAAATTTTGAATTTCCTTAGCAAAACTTAAAATGCAAATATCTCGTTAAATAAGCCCCGTAATTCTAATTTTTGGCCAAAATTTAGAATTTCCTTAGCAAAACTTAAAATGCAAATATCTCGTTAAATAAGCCCCGTAGAAGGAAAAGGGCAAAATTTTGTTATCACTAATTTTTGGCCAAAATTTAGAAAAACTTAAAATGCAAATATCTCGTTAAATAAGCCCCATAGAAGGAAAAGGGCGAAATTTCTTAATCACTAATTTTTGGCCAAAATTTAGAATTTCCTTAGCAAAATCTCGTTAAATAAGCCCCTTAGAAAGAAAAGGGCGAAATTTTGTTATCACTAATTTTTGGTAAAAATTTAGAATTTCCTTAGGAAAACTTAAAATGCAAATATCTCGTTAAATAAGCCCCGTAGAAGGAAAAGGGCAAAATTTCGTTATCACAAATTTTTGTCGAAATCTTGAATTTCCTTAGAAAAACTTAAAATGCAAATATCTCGTTAAATAAGCCCCGTGGAAGGAAAAGGGCGAAATTTTATTATCACTAATTTTTGGCCAAAATTTTGAATTTCCTTAGCAAAATTTAAAATGCAAATATCTCGTTAAATAAGCCCCGTAGAAGGAAAACGGCGAAATTTTGTTATCACTAATTTCTGGCCAAAATTTTAAATTTCCTTAGCAAAACTTAAAATGCAAATATCTCGTTAAATAAGCCCCGTAGAAGGAAAAGGGCGAAATTTTGTTATCACTAATTTTTGGTCAAAATTTTGAATTTCCTTAGCAAAACTTAAAATGCAAATATCTCGTTAAATAAGCCCCGGAGAAGGAAAAGGGGCGAAATTTTGTTATCACTAATTTTAGGCCAAAATTTAGCAAAACTTAAAATGCAAATATCTCGTTAATAAGCCCCGGAGAAGGAAAAGGGCAAAATTTTGTTATCACTAATTTTTGACAAAATTTTGCAAACCTTAA
This sequence comes from Eudasyphora cyanicolor, assembly GCA_963930755.1. Lineage (NCBI taxonomy): Eukaryota > Metazoa > Arthropoda > Insecta > Diptera > Muscidae > Eudasyphora > Eudasyphora cyanicolor. Next base: position 200,040,759 of record OZ005734.1, on the reverse strand, counting down.
AATGCAGGAAAAGGGCGAAATTTTGTTATCACTATTTTTTGGCCAAAATTTAGAATTTCCTTAGCAAAACTTAAAATGAAAATATCTCGTTAAATAAGCCCCGTAGAAAGAAAATGGCGAAATTTTGTTATCACTAATTTTTGGCCAAAATTTTGAATTTCCTTAGCAAAACTTAAAATGCAAATATCTCGTTAAATAAGCCCCGTAGAAGGAAAAGGGCGAAATTTTGTTATCACTAATTTTTGCCAAAATTTTGCAAAACTTAAAATGCAAATATCTCGTTAAATAAGCCCCGTAGAAGGAAAAGGGCGAAATTTTGTTATCACTAATTTTTGGCCAAAATTTAGAATTTCCTTAGCAAAATCTCGTTAAATAAGCCCCGTAGAAAGAAAAGGGCGAATTTTGTTATCACTAATTTTTGGCCAAAATTTAGAATTTCCTTAGAAAAACTTAATATGCAAATATCTCGTTATTAATTTTGTTATCACTAATTTCTGGCCAAAATTTTGAATTTCCTTAGCAAAACTTAAAATGCAAGTATCTCGTTAAATACGCCCCGTAGAAGGAAAAGGGCGAAATTTTGTTATCACTAATTTTTGGCCAAAATTTAGTAAAACTTAAAATGCAAATATCTCGTTAAATAAGCCCCGTAGAAGGAAAAGGCCGAAATTTTGTTATCACTATTTTTTGGCCAAAATTTTGAATTTCTTTAGCAGAACTTAAAATGCAAATATCTCGTTAAATAAGCCCCGTAGAAGGAAAAGGGCGAAATTTTGTTATCACTAATTTTTGGCCAAAATTTAAAATGCAAATATCTCGTTAAATAAGCCCCGTAGAAGGAAAAGGGCGAAACTTTGTTATCACTAATTTTTGGCCAAAATTTTCAATTTCAAAATTTTCAATTTCCTTAGCAAAACTTAAAATGCAAATATCCGTTAAATAAGCCCCGAAGAAGGAAAAGGGCGAAATTTTGTTATCACTAATTTTTGGCCAAAATTTTTAATTTTCTAAGCAAAACTTAAAATGCAAATATCTCGAAGGAAAAGGGCGAAATTTTGTTATCACTAATTTTTGGCCAAAATTTTCAATTTCCTAAACAAAACTTAAAATGCAAATATCTCGTTAAATAAGCCCCGTAGAAGGAAAAGGGCGAAATTTTGTTGTCACTAATTTTTGGCCAAAATTTAGCAAAACTTAAAATGCAAATATATCGATAAATAAGCCCCGTAGAAGGAAAAGGGCAAAATTTTGTTATCACTAATTTTTGGCCAAAATTTTGTTATCACTAATTTTTGGCCAAAATTTAGCAAAACTTAAAATGCAAATATCTCGTTAAATAAGCCCCGTAGAAGGAAAAGGGCGAAATTTTGTTATCACTAATTTTTGGCCAAAATCTCGTTAAATAAGCCCCGGAGAAGAAAAAGGGCGACATTTTTTATCACTAATTTTTGGTCAAAATTTTGAATTTCCTTAGCAAAACTTAAAATGCAAATATCTCGTTAAATAAGCCCCGGAGAAGGAAAAGGGGCGAAATTTTGTTATCACTAATTTTAGGCCAAAATTTAGCAAAACTTAAAATGCAAATATCTCGTTATTAAGCCCCGGAGAAGGAAAAGGGCAAAATTTTGTTATCACTAATTTTTAACAAAATTTTGCAAACCTTAAAATGCAAATATCTCGTTAAATAAGCCCCGTGGAAGGAAAAGGGCGAAATTTTGTTATCACTATTTTTTGGCCAAAATTTAGAATTTCCTTAGCAAAACTTAAAATGAAAATATCTCGTTAAATAAGCCCCGTAGAAAGAAAATGGCGAAATTTTGTTATCACTAATTTTTGGCCAAAATTTTGAATTTCCTTAGCAAAACTTAAAATGCAAATATCTCGTTAAATAAGCCCCGTAATTCAAATTTTTGGCCAAAATTTAGAATTTCCTTAGCAAAACTTAAAATGCAAATATCTCGTTAAATAAGCCCCGTAGAAGGAAAAGGGCAAAATTTTGTTATCACTAATTTTTGGCCAAAATTTAGAAAAACTTAAAATGCAAATATCTCGTTAAATAAGCCCCATAGAAGGAAAAGGGCGAAATTTCTTAATCACTAATTTTTGGCCAAAATTTAGAATTTCCTTAGCAAAATCTCGTTAAATAAGCCCCTTAGAAAGAAAAGGGCGAAATTTTGTTATCACTAATTTTTGGTAAAAATTTAGAATTTCCTTAGGAAAACTTAAAATGCAAATATCTCGTTAAATAAGCCCCGTAGAAGGAAAAGGGCAAAATTTCGTTATCACAAATTTTTGTCGAAATCTTGAATTTCCTTAGAAAAACTTAAAATGCAAATATCTCGTTAAATAAGCCCCGTGGAAGGAAAAGGGCGAAATTTTATTATCACTAATTTTTGGCCAAAATTTTGAATTTCCTTAGCAAAATTTAAAATGCAAATATCTCGTTAAATAAGCCCCGTAGAAGGAAAACGGCGAAATTTTGTTATCACTAATTTCTGGCCAAAATTTTAAATTTCCTTAGCAAAACTTAAAATGCAAATATCTCGTTAAATAAGCCCCGTAGAAGGAAAAGGGCGAAATTTTGTTATCACTAATTTTTGGTCAAAATTTTGAATTTCCTTAGCAAAACTTAAAATGCAAATATCTCGTTAAATAAGCCCCGGAGAAGGAAAAGGGGCGAAATTTTGTTATCACTAATTTTAGGCCAAAATTTAGCAAAACTTAAAATGCAAATATCTCGTTAATAAGCCCCGGAGAAGGAAAAGGGCAAAATTTTGTTATCACTAATTTTTGACAAAATTTTGCAAACCTTAAAATGCAAATATCTCGTTAAATAAGCCCCGTGGAAGGAAAAGGGCGAAATTTTGTTATCACTATTTTTTGGCCAAAATTTAGAATTTCCTTAGCAAAACTTAAAATGAAAATATCTCGTTAAATAAGCCCCGTAGAAAGAAAATGGCGAAATTTTGTTATCACTAATTTTTGGCCAAAATTTTGAATTTCCTTAGCAAAACTTAAAATGCAAATATCTCGTTAAATAAGCCCCGTAGAAGGAAAAGGGCGAAATTTTGTTATCACTAATTTTTGCCAAAATTTTGCAAAACTTAAAATGCAAATATCTCGTTAAATAAGCCCCGTGGAAGGAAAAGGGCGAAATTTTGTTATCACTATTTTTTGGCCAAAATTTAGAATTTCCTTAGCAAAACTTAAAATGAAAATATCTCGTTAAATAAGCCCCGTAGAAAGAAAATGGCGAAATTTTGTTATCACTAATTTTTGGCCAAAATTTTGAATTTCCTTAGCAAAACTTAAAATGCAAATATCTCGTTAAATAAGCCCCGTAGAAGGAAAAGGGCGAAATTTTGTTATCACTAATTTTTGCCAAAATTTTGCAAAACTTAAAATGCAAATATCTCGTTAAATAAGCCCCGTAGAAGGAAAAGGGCGAAATTTTGTTATCACTAATTTTTGGCCAAAATTTAGAATTTCCTTAGCAAAATCTCGTTAAATAAGCCCCGTAGAAAGAAAAGGGCGAATTTTGTTATCACTAATTTTTGGCCAAAATTTAGAATTTCCTTAGAAAAACTTAATATGCAAATATCTCGTTATTAATTTTGTTATCACTAATTTCTGGCCAAAATTTTGAATTTCCTTAGCAAAACTTAAAATGGAAATATCTCGTTAAATAAGCCCCGTAGAAGGAAAAGGGCGCAATTTTGTTATCACTAATTTTTGGCCAAAATTTAGCAAAATTTAAAATGGAAATATCTCGTTAAATAAGCCCCGTAGAAGGAAAAGGGCGAAATTTTGTTATCACTAATTTTTGGCCAAAATTTAAAATTTCCTTAGCAAATGCAAATATCTTGTTAAATAAGCCCCGTAGAAGGAAAAGGGCGAAATTTTGTTATCACTAATTTCTGGCCAAAATTTTGAATTTCCTTAGCAAAACTTAAAATGCAAATATCTCGTTAAATAAGCCCCGTAGAAGGAAAAGGGCGAAATTTTGTTATCACTAATTTTTGCCAAAATTTTGCAAAACTTAAAATGCAAATATCTCGTTAAATAAGCCCCGTAGAAGGAAAAGGGCGAAATTTTGTTATCACTAATTTTTGGCCAAAATTTAGAATTTCCTTAGCAAAATCTCGTTAAATAAGCCCCGTAGAAAGAAAAGGGCGAATTTTGTTGTCACTAATTTTTGGCCAAAATTTAGAATTTCCTTAGCAAAACTTAAAATGCAAATATCTCGTTAAATAAGCCCCGTAGAAGGAAAAGGGCGAAATTTTGTTATCACTAATTTTTGGCCAAAATTTAGAATTTCCTTAGCAAAATCTCGTTAAATAAGCCCCGTAGAAAGAAAAGGGCGAAATTTTGTTCACTAATTTTTGGCCAAAATTTAGAATTTCCTTAGCAAAACTTAAAATGCAAATATCTCGTTAAATAAGCCCCGTAGAAGGAAAAGGGCGAAATTTTGTTATCACTAATTTTTGGCCAAAATTTAGAAAAACTTAAAATGCAAATATCTCGTTAAATAAGCGCCGTAGAAGGAAAAGGGCGAAATTTCTTAATCACTAATTTTTGGCCAAAATTTAGAATTTCCTTAGCAAAATCTCGTTAAATAAGCTCCGTAGAAAGAAAAGGGCGAAATTTTGTTATCACTAATTTTTGGTAAAAATTTAGAATTTCCTTAGCAAAACTTAAAATGCAAATATCTCGTTAAATAAGCCCCGTAGAAGGAAAAGGGAAAAATTTCGTTATCACAAATTTTTGCCAAAATCTTGAATTTCCTTAGAAAAACTTAAAATGCAAATATCTCGTTAAATAAGCTCCGTGGAAGGAAAAGGGCGAAATTTTATTATCACTAATTTTTGGCCAAAATTTTGAATTTCCTTAGCAAAATTTAAAATGGAAATATCTCGTTAAATAAGCCCCGTAGAAGGAAAAGGGCGAAATTTTGTTATCACTAATTTTTGGCCAAAATTTAGCAAAACTTAAAATGCAAATATCTCGTTAAATAAGCCCCGTAGAAGGAAAACGGCGAAATTTTGTTATCACTAATTTCTGGCCAAAATTTTAAATTTCCTTAGCAAAATTTAAAATGGAAATATCTCGTTAAATAAGCCCCGTAGAAGGAAAAGGGCGAAATTTTGTTATCACTAATTTTTGGCCAAAATTTAGCAAAACTTAAAATGCAAATATCTCGTTAAATAAGCCCCGTAGAAGGAAAACGGCGAAATTTTGTTATCACTAATTTCTGGCCAAAATTTTTAATTTCCTTAGCAAAACTTAAAACGCAAATATCTCGTTAAATAAGCCCCGTAGAAGGAAAACGGCGAAATTTTGTTATCACTAATTTCTGGCCAAAATTTAGAATTTCCTTAGCAAAACCTAAAATGCTAATATCTCGTTAAATAAGCCCCGTAGAAGGAAAAGGGCGAAATTTTGTTATCACTAATTTTTGGCCAAAATTTTCAATTTCCTTAGCAAAACTTAAAATGCAAATATCTCGTTAAATAAGCCCCGGAGAAGGAAAAGGGGCGAAATTTTGTTATCACTAATTTTTGGCCAAAATTTAGCAAAACTTAAAATGCAAATATCTCGTTAATAAGCCCCGGAGAAGGAAAAGGGCAAAATTTTGTTATCACTAATTTTTGACAAAATTTTGCAATCCTTAAAATGCAAATATCTCGTTAAATAAGCCCCGTGGAAGGAAAAGGGCGAAATTTTGTTATCACTAATTTTTGGCCAAAATTTAGAATTTCCTTAGCAAAACTTAAAATGAAAATATCTCGTTAAATAAGCCCCGTAGAAAGAAAAGGGCGAAATTTTGTTATCACTAATTTTTGGCCAAAATTTAGAATTTCCTTAGCAAAACTTAAAATGCAAATATCTCGTTAAATAAGCCCCGTAGAAGGAAAAGGGCGAAATTTTGTTATCACTAATTTTTGCTAAAATTTTGCAAAACTTAAAATGCAAATATCTCGTTAAATAAGCCCCGTAGAATGAAAAGGGCGAGATTTTGTTATCACTAATTTTTGGCCAAAATTTTCAATTTCCTTAGCAAAACTTAAAATGCAAATATCTTGTTAAATAAGCCCCGTAGAAGGAAAAGGGCAAAATTTCGTTATCACAAATTTTTGCCAAAATCTTGAATTTCCTTAGAAAAACTTAAAATGTCTCGTTAAATAAGCCCCGTGGAAGGAAAAGGGCGAAATTTTGTTATCACTAATTTTTGGCCAAAATTTAGAATTTCCTTAGCAAAACTTAAAATGAAAATATCTCCTTAAATAAGCCCCGTAGAAAGAAAATGGCCAAATTTTGTTATCACTAATTTTTGCCAAAATTGTGAATTTCCTTAGAAAATCTTAAAATGCAAATATCTCGTTAAATAAGCCCCGTGGAAGGAAAAGGGCGAAATTTTGTTATCACTAACTTTTGGCCAAAATTTAGAATTTCATTAGCAAAACTTAAAATGAAAATATCTCGTTACATAAGCCCCGTAGAAAGAAAAAGGCAACATTTTGTTATCACTAATTTTTGGCCAAAATTTTGAATTTCCTTAGCAAAACTTAAAATGCAAATATCTCGTTAAATAAGCCCCGTAGAAGGAAAAGAGCGAAATTTCTTTACCACTAATTTTTGGCCTAAATTTAGAATTTGCTTAGCAAAATCTCGTTAAATAAGCCCCGTAGAAATAAAAGGGCGAAATTTTGTTATCACTAATTTTTGGCCAAAATTTTCAATTTCCTTAGCAAAACATAAAAAGCAAATATCTCGTTAAATAAGCCCCGTAGAAGGAAAAGGGCGAAATTTTGTTATCACTAATTTTTGGCCAAAATTTTCAATTTCCTTAGCAAAACCTAAAATGCAAATATCTCGTTAAATAAGCCCCGTAGAAGTAAAAGGGCGAAATTTTGTTATCACTAATTTTTGGCCAACATTTTCAATTTCCTTAGCAAAACATAAAATGCAAATATCTCGTTACATAAGCCCCGTAGAAGGAAAAGGGCGAAATTTTGTTATCACCAATTTTTGGCCAAAATTTTCACTTTCCTTAGAAAAACTTAAAATGCAAATATCTCGTTAAATAAGCCCCGTAGAAGGAAAAGGGCGAAATTTTGTTATCACTAATTTTTGGCCAAAATTTTCAATTTCCTTAGCAAAACATAAAATGCAAATATCTCGTTAAATAAGCCCCGTAGAAGGAAACGGGCGAAATTTTGTTATCACTAATTTTTGGCCAAAATTTTCAATTTCCTTAGCAAAACTTAAAATGCAAATATCTCGTTAAATAAGCCCCGTAGAATGAAAAGGGCGAAATTTTGTTATCACTAATTTTTGGCCAAAATTTTCAATTTCCTTAGCAAAACTTAAAATGCAAATATCTCGTTAAATAAGCCCCGTAGAAGGAAAAGGGCAAAATTTCGTTATCACAAATTTTTGCCAAAATCTTAAATTTCCTTAGAAAAACTTAAAATGTCTCGTTAAATAAGCCCCGTGGAAGGAAAAGGGCGAAATTTTGTTATCACTAATTTTTGGCCAAAATTTAGAATTTCCTTAGCAAAACTTAAAATGAAAATATCTCCTTAAATAAGCCCCGTAGAAAGAAAATGGCCAAATTTTGTTATCACTAATTTTTGCCAAAATTGTGAATTTCCTTAGAAAATCTTAAAATGCAAATATCTCGTTAAATAAGCCCCGTGGAAGGAAAAGGGCGAAATTTTGTTATCACTAACTTTTGGCCAAAATTTAGAATTTCATTAGCAAAACTTAAAATGAAAATATCTCGTTACATAAGCCCCGTAGAAAGAAAAAGGCAACATTTTGTTATCACTAATTTTTGGCCAAAATTTTGAATTTCCTTAGCAAAATTTAAAATGGAAATATCTCGTTAAATAAGCCCCGTAGAAGGAAAAGGGCGAAATTTTGTTATCACTAATTTTTGGCCAAAATTTTGAATTTCCTTAGCAAAACTTAAAATGCAAATATCTCGTTAAATAAGCCCCGTAAAAGGGCGAAATTTTATTATCACTAATTTTTGGCCAAAATTTAGCAAAACTTAAAATACAAATATCTCGTTAAATAAGCCCCGTAGAAGGAAAAGGGCGAAATTTTGTTATCACTAATTTTTGGCCAAAATTTTGAATTTCCTTAGCAAATATCTCGTTAAATAAGCCCCGTAAAAGGGGGAAATTTTATTATCACTAATTTTTGGCCAAAATTTAGCAAAACTTAAAATACAAATATCTCGTTAAATAAGCCCCGTAGAAGGAAAAAGGCGAAATTTTGTTATCACTAATTTTTGGCCAAAATTTTGAATTTCTTTAGCAAAACTTAAAATGCAAATATCTCGTTAAATAATCCCCGTAAAAGGGCGAAATTTTATTATCACTAATTTTTGGCCAAAATTTAGCAAAACTTAAAATACAAATATCTCGTTAAATAAGCCTCGTAGAAGGAAAAGGGCGAAATTTTGTTATCACTAATTTTTGGCCAAAATTTTGAATTTCCTTAGCAAAACTTAAAATGCAAATATCTCGTTAAATAAGCCCCGTAGAAGGAAAAGGGCGAAATTTTGTTATCACTAATTTTTGGCCAAAATTTTCAATTTCCTTAGCAAAACATAAAATGCAAATATCTCGTTAAATTAAGCCCCGTAGAAGGAAAAGGGCGAAATTTTGTTATCAGCAATTTTTGGCCAAAATTTTCAATTTCCTTAGCAAAACTTAAAATGCAAATATGTCGTTAAATAAGCCCCGTAGAAGGATAAGGCCGAAATTTTGTTATCACTAATTTTTGCCAAAAATTTTCAATTTCCTTAGCAAAACTTAAAATGCAAATATCTCGTTAAATAAGCCACGTAGAAGGAAAAGGGCGAAATTTTGTTATCACTAATTTTTGCCAAAATTTTGCAAAACTTAAAATGCAAATATCTTGTTAAATAAGCCCCGTAGAAGGAAAACGGTGAAATTTTGTTATCACTAATTTCTGGCCAAAATTTTCAATTTCCTTAGCAAAATTTAATATGCAAATATCTCGTTAAATAAGCCCCGTAAAAGGGCGAAATTTTATTATCACTAATTTTGGCCAAAATTTAGCAAAACTTAAAATACAAATATCTCGTTAAATAAGCCCCGTAGAAGGAAAAGGGCGAAATTCTGTTATCACTAATTTTTGGCCAAAATTTTCAATTTCCTTAGCAAAATTTAAAATGCAAATATGTCGTTAAATAAGCCCCGTAGAAGGAAAACGGCGAAATTTTGTTATCACTAATTTATGGCCAAAATTTTTTCCTTAGCAAAACTTAAAACGCAAATATCTCGTTAAATGAGCCCCGTAGAAGGAAAAGGGCGAAATTTTGTTATAACTACTTTATGGCCAAAATTTTTAATTTCCTTAGCAAAACTTAAAATGCAAATATCTCGTTAAATAAGCCCCGTAGAAGGAAAACGGCGAAATTTTGTTATCACTAATTTTTGGCCAAAATTTTCAATTTCCTTAGCAAAACATAAAATGCAAATATCTCGTTAAATAAGCCCCGTAGAAGGAAAAGGGCGAAATTTTGTTATCACTAATTTTTGGCCAAAATTTTCAATTTCCTTAGCAAAACTTAAAATACAAATATCTCGTTAAATAAGCCCCGTAGAAGGAAAAGGGCGAAATTTTGTTATAACTAATTTTTGGCCAAAATTTTATCTCGTTAAATAAGCCCCGTAGAAGGAAAACGGCGAAATTTTGTTATCACTAATTTCTGGCCAAAATTTTCAATTTCCTTAGCAAAACTTAAAATGCAAATATCTCGTTAAATAAGCCCCGTAGAAATAAAAGGGCGAAATTTTGTTATCACTAATTTTTGGCCAAAATTTTCAATTTCCTTAGCAAAACTTAAAATGCAAATATCTCGTTAAATAAGCCCCGTAGAAGGAAAACGGCGAAATTTTTTATCACTAATTTCTGGCCAAAATTTTCAATTTCCTTAGCAAAACTTAAAATGCAAATATCTCGTTAAATAAGACCCGTAGAAGGAAAAGGGCGAAATTTTGTTATCACTAATTTTTGGCCAAAATTTTCAATTTCCTTAGCAAAACATGAAATGCAAATATCTCGTTAGATAAGCCCCGTAGAAGGAAAAGGGCGAAATTTGGTTATCACCAATTTTTGGCCAAAATTCTCAATTTCCTTAGCAAAACTTAAAATACAAATATGTCGTTAAATAAGCCCCGTAGAAGGAAAAGGCCGAAATTTTGTTATCACTAATTTTTGGCCAAAATTTTCAATTTCCTTAGCAAAACTTAAAATGCAAATATCTCGTTAAATAAGCCCCGTAGAAGGAAAACGGCGAAATTTTGTTATCACTAATTTTTGCAAAATTTTTGCAAAACTTAAAATGCAAATATCTCGTTAAATAAGCCCCGTAGAAGGAAAACGGCGAAATTTTGTTATCACTAATTTCTGGCCAAAATTTTCAATTTCCTTAGCAAAACTTAAAATGCAAATATCTCGTTAAATAAGCCCCGTAGAAGGAAAAGGGCGAAATTTTGTTATCACTAATTGTTGGCCAAAATTTAGAATTTCCTTAGCAAAACTTAAAATGCAAATATCTCGTTAAATAAGCCCCGTAGAAGGAAAAGGGCGAAATTTTGTTATCACTAATTTTTGGCCAAAATTTAGCAAAACTTAAAATGCAAATATCTCGTTAAATAAGCCCCGTAGAAGGAAAAGGGCGAAATTTTGTTATCACTAATTTTTGACCAAAATTTTGAATTTCCTTAGCAAAACTTAAAATGCAAATATCTCGTTAAATAAGCCCCGTAGAAGGAAAAGGGCGAAATTTTGTTATTACTAATTTTTGCCAAAATTTTGCAAAACTTAAAATGCAAATATCTCGTTAAATAAGCCCCGTAGAAGGAAAAGGACGAAATTTTGTTATCACTAATTTTTGGCCAAAATTTTCAATTTCCTTAGCAAAACTTAAAATGCAAATATCTCGATAAATAAGCCCCGTAGAAGGAAAAGGGCGAAATTTTGTTATCACTAATTTTTGGCCAATAGTTTGAATTTCACTAGCAAAACTTAAAATGCAAATATCTCGTTAAATAAGCCCCGTAAAAGGGCGAAATTTTATTATCACTAATATTTGGCCAAAATTTAGCAAAACTTAAAATACAAATATCTCGTTAAATAAGCCCCGTAGAAGGAAAAGGGCGAAATTTTGTTATCACTAATTTTTGGCCAAAATTTTCAATTTCCTTAGCAAAACATAAAATGCAAATATCTCGTTAAATAAGCCCCGTAGAAGGAAACGGGCGAAATTTTGTTATCACTAATTTTTGGCCAAAATTTTCAATTTCCTTAGCAAAACTTAAAATGCAAATATCTCGTTAAATAAGCCCCGTAGAATGAAAAGGGCGAAATTTTGTTATCACTAATTTTTGGCCAAAATTTTCAATTTCCTTAGCAAAACTTAAAATGCAAATATCTCGTTAAATAAGCCCCGTAGAAGGAAAAGGGCAAAATTTCGTTATCACAAATTTTTGCCAAAATCTTGAATTTCCTTAGAAAAACTTAAAATGTCTCGTTAAATAAGCCCCGTGGAAGGAAAAGGGCGAAATTTTGTTATCACTAATTTTTGGCCAAAATTTAGAATTTCCTTAGCAAAACTTAAAATGAAAATATCTCCTTAAATAAGCCCCGTAGAAAGAAAATGGCCAAATTTTGTTATCACTAATTTTTGCCAAAATTGTGAATTTCCTTAGAAAATCTTAAAATGCAAATATCTCGTTAAATAAGCCCCGTGGAAGGAAAAGGGCGAAATTTTGTTATCACTAACTTTTGGCCAAAATTTAGAATTTCATTAGCAAAACTTAAAATGAAAATATCTCGTTACATAAGCCCCGTAGAAAGAAAAAGGCAACATTTTGTTATCACTAATTTTTGGCCAAAATTTTGAATTTCCTTAGCAAAATTTAAAATGCAAATATCTCGTTAAATAAGCCCCGTAGAAGGAAAAGAGCGAAATTTCTTTACCACTAATTTTTGGCCAAAATTTAGAATTTGCTTAGCAAAATCTCGTTAAATAAGCCCCGTAGAAATAAAAGGGCGAAATTTTGTTATCACTAATTTTTGGCCAAAATTTAGAATATCCTTAGCAAATGCAAATATCTTGTTAAATAAGCCCCGTAGAAGGAAAAGGGCGAAATTTTGTTATCACTAATTTCTGGCCAAAATTTTGAATTTCCTTAGCAAAATTTAAAGTGCAAATATCTCGTTAAATAAGCCCCGTAAAAGGGCGAAATTTTATTATCACTAATTTTTGGCCAAAATTTAGCAAAACTTAAAATACAAATATCTCGTTAAATAAGCCCCGTAGAAGGAAAAAGGCGAAATTTTGTTATCACTAATTTTTGGCCAAAATTTTGAATTTCCTTAGCAAAACTTAAAATGCAAATATCTCGTTAAATAAGCCCCGTAAAAGGGCGAAATTTTATTATCACTAATTTTTGGCCAAAATTTAGCAAAACTTAAAATACAAATATCTCGTTAAATAAGCCCCGTAGAAGGAAAAGGGCGAAATTTTGTTATCACTAATTTTTGGCCAAAATTTTGAATTTCCTTAGCAAAACTTAAAATGCAAATATCTCGTTAAATAAGCCCCGTAAAAGGGGGAAATTTTATTATCACTAATTTTTGGCCAAAATTTAGCAAAACTTAAAATACAAATATCTCGTTAAATAAGCCCCGTAGAAGGAAAAAGGCGAAATTTTGTTATCACTAATTTTTGGCCAAAATTTTGAATTTCCTTAGCAAAACTTAAAATGCAAATATCTCGTTAAATAATCCCCGTAAAAGGGCGAAATTTTATTATCACTAATTTTTGGCCAAAATTTAGCAAAACTTAAAATGCAAATATCTCGTTAAATAAGCCCCGTAGAAGGAAAAGGGCGAAATTTTGTTATCACTAATTTTTGGCCAAAATTTTGAATTTCCTTAGCAAAACTTAAAATTCAAATATCTCGTTAAATAAGCCTCGTAGAAGGAAAAGGGCGAAATTTTGTTATCACTAATTTTTGGCCAAAATTTTGAATTTCCTTAGCAAAACTTAAAATGCAAATATCTCGTTAAATAAGCCCCGTAGAAGGAAAAGGGCGAAATTTTGTTATCACCAATTTTTGGCCAAAATTTTCAATTTCCTTAGCAAAACTTAAAATGCAAATATGTCGTTAAATAAGCCCCGTAGAAGGATAAGGCCGAAATTTTGTTATCACTAATTTTTGCCCAAAATTTTCAATTTCCTTAGCAAAACTTAAAATGCAAATATCTCGTTAAATAAGCCCCGTGGATGGAAAACGGCGAAATTTTGTTATCACTAATTTCTGGCCAAAATTTTCAATTTCCTTAGCAAAACTTAAAATGCAAATATCTCGTTAAATAAGCCCCGTAGAAGGAAAAGGGCGAAATTTTGTTATCACTAATTTTTGGCCAAAATTTAGAATTTCCTTAGCAAAACTTAAAATGCAAATATCTCGTTAAATAAGCCACGTAGAAGGAAAAGGGCGAAATTTTGTTATCACTAATTTTTGCCAAAATTTTGCAAAACTTAAAATGCAAATATCTTGTTAAATAAGCCCCGTAGAAGGAAAACGGTGAAATTTTGTTATCACTAATTTCTGGCCAAAATTTTCAATTTCCTTAGCAAAATTTAATATGCAAATATCTCGTTAAATAAGCCCCGTAAAAGGGCGAAATTTTATTATCACTAATTTTGGCCAAAATTTAGCAAAACTTAAAATACAAATATCTCGTTAAATAAGCCCCGTAGAAGGAAAAGGGCGAAATTCTGTTATCACTAATTTTTGGCCAAAATTTTCAATTTCCTTAGCAAAATTTAAAATGCAAATATGTCGTTAAATAAGCCCCGTAGAAGGAAAACGGCGAAATTTTGTTATCACTAATTTATGGCCAAAATTTTCAATTTCCTTAGCAAAACTTAAAACGCAAATATCTCGTTAAATGAGCCCCGTAGAAGGAAAAGGGCGAAATTTTGTTATAACTACTTTATGGCCAAAATTTTTAATTTCCTTAGCAAAACTTAAAATGCAAATATCTCGTTAAATAAGCCCCGTAGAAGGAAAACGGCGAAATTTTGTTATCACTAATTTTTGGCCAAAATTTTCAATTTCCTTAGCAAACATAAAATGCAAATATCTCGTTAAATAAGCCCCGTAGAAGGAAAAGGGCGAAATTTTGTTATCACTAATTTTTGGCCAAAATTTTCAATTTCCTTAGCAAAACTTAAAATACAAATATCTCGTTAAATAAGCCCCGTAGAAGGAAAAGGGCGAAATTTTGTTATAACTAATTTTTGGCCAAAATTTTATCTCGTTAAATAAGCCCCGTAGAAGGAAAACGGCGAAATTTTGTTATCACTAATTTCTGGCCAAAATTTTCAATTTCCTTAGCAAAACTTAAAATGCAAATATCTCGTTAAATAAGCCCCGTAGAAATAAAAGGGCGAAATTTCGTTATCACTAATTTTTGGCCAAAATTTTCAATTTCCTTAGCAAAACTTAAAATGCAAATATCTCGTTAAATAAGCCCCGTAGAAGGAAAAGGGCGAAATTTTGTTATCACTAATTTTTGCCAAAATTTTCAATTTCCTTAGCAAAACTTAAAATGCAAATATCTCGTTAAATAAGCCCCGTAGAAGGAAAACGGCGAAATTTGGTTATCACCAATTTTTGGCCAAAATTCTCAATTTCCTTAGCAAAACTTAAAATGCAAATATGTCGTTAAATAAGCCCCGTAGAAGGAAAAGGCCGAAATTTTGTTATCACTAATTTTTGGCCAAAATTTTCAATTTCCTTAGCAAAACTTAAAATGCAAATATCTCGTTAAATAAGCCCCGTAGAAGGAAAACGGCGAAATTTTGTTATCACTAATTTTTGCAAAATTTTTGCAAAACTTAAAATGCAAATATCTCGTTAAATAAGCCCCGTAGAAGGAAAACGGCGAAATTTTGTTATCACTAATTTCTGGCCAAAATTTTCAATTTCCTTAGCAAAACTTAAAATGCAAATATCTCGTTAAATAAGCCCCGTAGAAGCAAAAGGCCGAAATTTTGTTATCACTAATTTTTGGCCAAAATTTTCAATTTCCTTAGCAAAACTTAAAATGCAAATATGTCGTTAAATAAGCCCCGTAGAAGGAAAAGGGCGAAATTTTGTTATCACTAATTGTTGGCCAAAATTTAGAATTTCCTTAGCAAAACTTAAAATGCAAATATCTCGTTAAATAAGCCCCGTAGAAGGAAAAGGGCGAAATTTTGTTATCACTAATTTTTGGCCAAAATTTAGCAAAACTTAAAATGCAAATATCTCGTTAAATAAGCCCCGTAGAAGGAAAAGGGCGAAATTTTGTTATCACTAATTTTTGACCAAAATTTTGAATTTCCTTAGCAAAACTTAAAATGCAAATATCTCGTTAAATAAGCCCCGTAGAAGGAAAAGGGCGAAATTTTGTTATTACTAATTTTTGCCAAAATTTTGCAAAACTTAAAATGCAAATATCTCGTTAAATAAGCCCCGTAGAAGGAAAAGGGCGAAATTTTGTTATCACTAATTTTTGGCCAAAATTTTCAATTTCCTTAGCAAAACTTAAAATGCAAATATCTCGATAAATAAGCCCCGTAGAAGGAAAAGGGCGAAATTTTGTTATCACTAATTTTTGGCCAATAGTTTGAATTTCATTAGCAAAACTTAAAATGCAAATATCTCGTTAAATAAGCCCCGTAGAAGGAAAAGGGCGAAATTTTGTTATTACTAATTTTTGCCAAAATTTTGCAAAACTTAAAATGCAAATATCTCGTTAAATAAGCCCGTAGAAGGAAAAGGGCGAAATTTTGTTATTACTAATTTTTGCCAAAATTTTGCAAAACTTAAAATGCAAATATCTCGTTAAATAAGCCCCGTAGAAGGAAAAGGGCGACATTTTGTTATCACTAATTTCTGGCCAAAATTTTCAATTTCCTTAGCAAAACTTAAAATGCAAATATCTCGTTAAATAAGCCCCGTAGAAGGAAAAGGGCGAAATTTTGTTATCACTAATTTTTGGCCAAAATTTTCAATTTCCTTAGCAAAACATAAAATGCAAATATCTCGTTAAATAAGCCCCGTAGAAGGAAAAGGGCGAAATTTTGTTATCACCAATTTTTGGCCAAAATTTTCAATTTCCTTCGCAAAACTTAAAATGCAAATATCTCGTTAAATAAGCCCCGTAGAAGGAAAGGACGAAACTTTGTTATCACTAATTTTTGGCCAAAATTTTCAATTTCAAAATTTTCAATTTCCTTAGCAAAACTTAAAATGCAAATATCTCGTTAAATAAGCCCCGTAGAAGGAAAAGGGCGAAATTTTGTTATCACTAATTTTTGGCCAAAATTTAGAATGCAAATATCTCGTTAAATAAGCCCCGTAGATGGAAAATGGCGAAATTTTGTTATCACTAATTTTTGGCCAAAATTTTGAATTTCATTAGCAAAACTTAAAATGCAAATATCTCGTTAAATAAGCTCCGTAAAAGGGCGAAATTTTGTTATCACTAATTTTTGCCAAAATTTTACAAAACTTAAAATGCAAATATCTCGTTAAATAAGCCCCGTAGAAGGAAAAGGGCGAAATTTTGTTATCACTAATTTTTGGCCAAAATTTTCAATTTCCTTAGCAAAACTTAAAATACAAATATCTCGTTAAATAAGCCCCGTAGAAGGAAAAGGGCGAAATTTTGTTATAACTAATTTTTGGCCAAAATTTTATCACGTTAAATAAGCCCCGTAGAAGGAAAACGGCGAAATTTTGTTATCACTAATTTTTGGCCAAAATTTTGCAAAACTTAAAATGCAAATATCTCGTTAAATAAGCCCCGTAGAAGGAAAACGGCGAAATTTTTTATCACTAATTTCTGGCCAAAATTTTCAATTTCCTTAGCAAAACTTAAAATGCAAATATCTCGTTAAATAAGACCCGTAGAAGGAAAAGGGCGAAATTTTGTTATCACTAATTTTTGGCCAAAATTTTCAATTTCCTTAGCAAAACATGAAATGCAAATATCTCGTTAAATAAGACCCGTAGAAGGAAAAGGGCGAAATTTTGTTATTTTGTTTGTTGGCCAAAATTTAGAATTTCCTTAGCAAAACTTAAAATGCAAATATCTCGTTAAATAAGCCCCGTAGATGGAAAAGGGCGAAATTTTGTTATCACTAATTTTTGGCCAAAATTTAGCAAAACTTAAAATGCAAATATCTCGTTAAATAAGCCCCGTAGAAGGAAACGGGCGAAATTTTGTTATCACTAATTTTTGGCCAAAATTTAGCAAAACTTAAAATGCAAATATCTCGTTAAATAAGCCCCGTAGAAGGAAAAGGGCGAAATTTTGTTATCACTAATTTTTGGCCAAAATTTTTAATTTCCTTAGCAAAATCTCGTTAAATAAGCCCCGTAGAAGGAAAAGGCCGAAATTTTGTTATCACTAATTTTTGCCCAAAATTTAGAATTTCCTTAGCAAAACTTAAAATGCAAATATCTCGTTAAATAAGCCCCGTAGAAGGAAAAGGGCGAAATTTTGTTATCACTAATTTTTGCCAAAATTTTGCAAAACTTAAAATGCAAATATCTCGTTAAATAAGCCCCGTAGAAGGAAAATGGCGAAATTTTGTTATCACTAATTTTTGACCAAAATTTTGAATTTCCTTAGCAAAACTTAAAATGCAAATATCTCGTTAAATAAGCCCCGTAGAAGGAAAAGGGCGAAATTTTGTTATTACTAATTTTTGCCAAAATTTTGCAAAACTTAAAATGCAAATATCTCGTTAAATAAGCACCGTAGAAGGAAAAGGGCGAAATTTTGTTATCACCAATTTTTGGCCAAAATTTTCAATTTCCTTAGCACAACTTAAAATGCAAATATGTCGTTAAATAAGCCCCGTAGAAGGAAAACGGCGAAATTTTGTTATCACTAATTTTTGGCCAAAATTTAGAATTTCCTTAGCAAAACTTAAAACGCAAATATCTCGTTAAATAAGCCCCGTAGAAGGAAAAGGCCGAAATTTTGTTATCACTAATTTCTGGCCAAAATTTTCAATTTCCTTAGCAAAACTTAAAATGCAAATATCTCGTTAAATAAGCCCCGTAGAAGGAAAAGGACGAAATTTTGTTATCACTAATTTTTGGCCAAAATTTTCAATTTCCTTAGCAAAACTTAAAATGCAAATATCTCGTTAAATAAGCCCCGTAGAAGGAAAAGGGCGAAATTTTGTTATCACTAATTTTTGGCCAATAGTTTGAATTTCATTAGCAAAACTTAAAATGCAAATATCTCGTTAAATAAGCCCCGTAAAAGGGCGAAATTTTATTATCACTAATATTTGGCCAAAATTTAGCAAAACTTAAAATACAAATATCTCGTTAAATAAGCCCCGTAGAAGGAAAAGGGCGAAATTTTGTTATCACTAATTTTTGGCCAAAATTTTCAATTTCCTTAGCAAAACTTAAAATGCAAATATCTCGTTAAATAAGCCCCGTAGAAGGAAAAGGGCGAAATTTTGTTATCACTAATTTTTGGCCAATAGTTTGAATTTCATTAGCAAAACTTAAAATGCAAATATCTCGTTAAATAAGCCCCGTAAAAGGGCGAAATTTTATTATCACTAATATTTGGCCAAAATTTAGCAAAACTTAAAATACAAATATCTCGTTAAATAAGCCCCGTAGAAGGAAAAGGGCGAAATTTTGTTATCACTAATTTTTGCCAAAATTTTGCAAAACTTAAAATGCAAATATCTCGTTAAATAAGCCCCGTAGAAGGAAAACGGCGAAATTTTGTTATCACTAATTTCTGGCCAAAACTTTCAATTTCCTTAGCAAAACTTAAAATGCAAATATCTCGTTAAATAAGCCCTGTAGAAGGAAAAGGGCGAAATTTTGTTATCACTAATTTTTGGCCAAAATTTTCAATTTCCTTAGCAAAACATAAAATGCAAATATCTCGTTAAATAAGCCCCGTAGAAGGAAAAGGGCGAAATTTTGTTATCACCAATTTTTGGCCAAAATTTTCAATTTCAAAATTTTCAATTTCCTTAGCAAAACTTAAAATGCAAATATCTCGTTAAATAAGCCCCGTAGAAGGAAAAGGGCGAAATTTTGTTATCACTAATTTTTGCCAAAATTTTGCAAAACTTAAAATGCAAATATCTCGTTAAATAAGCCCCGTAGAAGGAAAACGGCGAAATTTTGTTATCACTAATTTCTGGCCAAAATTTTCAATTTCCTTAGCAAAACTTAAAATGCAAATATCTCGTTAAATAAGCCCTGTAGAAGGAAAAGGGCGAAATTTTGTTATCACTAATTTTTGGCCAAAATTTTCAATTTCCTTAGCAAAACATAAAATGCAAATATCTCGTTAAATAAGCCCCGTAGAAGGAAAAGGGCGAAATTTTGTTATCACCAATTTTTGGCCAAAATTTTCAATTTCAAAATTTTCAATTTCCTTAGCAAAACTTAAAATGCAAATATCTCGTTAAATAAGCCCCGTAGAAGGAAAAGGGCGAAATTTTGTTATCACTAATTTTTGGCCAAAATTTAGAATGCAAATATCTCGGCGAAATTTTGTTATCACTAATTTTTGCAAAATTTTTGCAAAACTTAAAATGCAAATATCACGTTAAATAAGCCCCGTAGAAGGAAAACGGCGAAATTTTGTTATCACTAATTTCTGGCCAAAATTTTCAATTTCCTTAGCAAAACTTAAAATGCATCACTAATTTTTGGCCAAAATTTTGAATTTCATTAGCAAAACTTAAAATGCAAATATCTCGTTAAATAAGCCCCGTAAAAGGGCGAAATTTTGTTATCACTAATTTTTGCCAAAATTTTACAAAACTTAAAATGCAAATATCTCGTTAAATAAGCCCCGTAGAAGGAAAAGGGCGAAATTTTGTTATCACTAATTTTTGCCAAAATTTTACAAAACTTAAAATGCAAATATCTCGTTAAATAAGCCCCGTAGAAGGAAAAGGGCGAAATTTTGTTATCACTAATTTCGCCAAAATTTTCAATTTCCTTAGCAAAACTTAAAATGCAAATATGTCGTTAAATAGGCCCCGTAGAAGGAAAAGGCCGAAATTTTGTTATCACTAATTTTTGGCCAAAATTTTCAATTTCCTTAGCAAAACTTAAAATGCAAATATCTCGTTAAATAAGCCCCGTAGAAGGAAAACGGCGAAATTTTGTTATCACTAATTTTTGCAAAATTTTTGCAAAACTTAAAATGCAAATATCTCGTTAAATAAGCCCCGTAGAAGGAAAACGGCGAAATTTTGTTATCACTAATTTTTGCAAAATTTTTGCAAAACTTAAAATGCAAATATCTCGTTAAATAAGCCCCGTAGAAGGAAAACGGCGAAATTTTGTTATCACTAATTTCTGGCCAAAATTTTCAATTTCCTTAGCAAAACTTAAAATGCAAATATCTCGTTAACTAAGCCCCGTAGAAGCAAAAGGCCGAAATTTTGTTATCACTAATTTTTGGCCAAAATTTTCAATTTCCTTAGCAAAACTTAAAATGCAAATATTTCGTTAAATAAGCCCCGTAGAAGGAAAAGGGCGAAATTTTGTTATCACTAATTGTTGGCCAAAATTTAGAATTTCCTTAGCAAAACTTAAAATGCAAATATCTCGTTAAATAAGCCCCGTAGAAGGAAAAGGGCGAAATTTTGTTATCACTAATTTTTGACCAAAATTTTCAATTTCCTTAGCAAAACATAAAATGCAAATATCTCGTTAAATAAGCCCCGTAAAAGGGCGAAATTTTGTTATCACTAATTTTTGCCAAAATTTTACAAAATTAAAATGCAAATATCTCGTTAAATAAGCCCCGTAGAAGGAAAAGGGCGAAATTTTGTTATCACTAATTTCGTCAAAATTTTCAATTTCCTTAGGAAAACTTAAAATGCAAATATCTCGTTAAATAAGCCCCGTAGAAGGAAAAGGGCGAAATTTTGTTATCACTAATTTTTGCCAAAATTTTACAAAACTTAAAATGCAAATATCTCGTTAAATAAGCCCCGTAGAAGGAAAAGGGCGAAATTTTGTTATCACTAATTTCGCCAAAATTTTCAATTTCCTTAGCAAAACTTAAAATGCAAATATCTCGTTAAATAAGCCCCGTAGAAGGAAAAGGGCGAAATTTTGTTATCACTAATTGTTGGCCAAAATTTTCAATTTCCTTAGCAAAACATGAAATGCAAATATCTCGTTAAATAAGCCCCGTAGAAGGAAAAGGGCGAAATTTGGTTATCACCAATTTTTGGCCAAAATTCTCAATTTCCTTAGCAAAACTTAAAATGCAAATATGTCGTTAAATAAGCCCCGTAGAAGGAAAAGGCCGAAATTTTGTTATCACTAATTTTTGGCCAAAATTTTCAATTTCCTTAGCAAAACTTAAAATGCAAATATCTCGTTAAATAAGCCCCGTAGAAGGAAAACGGCGAAATTTTGTTATCACTAATTTTTGCAAAATTTTTGCAAAACTTAAAATGCAAATATCTCGTTAAATAAGCCCCGTAGAAGGAAAACGGCGAAATTTTGTTATCACTAATTTCTGGCCAAAATTTTCAATTTCCTTAGCAAAACTTAAAATGCAAATATCTCGTTAACTAAGCCCCGTAGAAGCAAAAGGCCGAAATTTTGTTATCACTAATTTTAGGCCAAAATTTTCAATTTCCTTAGCAAAACTTAAAATGCAAATATTTCGTTAAATAAGCCCCGTAGAAGGAAAAGGGCGAAATTTTGTTATCACTAATTGTTGGCCAAAATTTAGAATTTCCTTAGCAAAACTTAAAATGCAAATATCTCGTTAAATAAGCCCCGTAGAAGGAAAAGGGCGAAATTTTGTTATCACTAATTTTTGGCCAAAATTTAGCAAAACTTAAAATGCAAATATCTCGTTAAATAAGCCCCGTAGAAGGAAAAGGGCGGAATTTTGTTATCACTAATTTTTGGCCAAAATTTAGAATTTCCTTAGCAAAACTTAAAATGCAAATATCTCGTTAAATAAGCCCCGTAGAAGGAAAAGGGCGAAATTTTGTTATCACTAATTTTTGGCCAAAATTTAGCAAAACTTAAAATGCAAATATCTCGTTAAATAAGCCCCGTAGAAGGAAAAGGGCGAAATTTTGTTATCACTAATTTTTGGCCAAAATTTTTAATTTCCTTAGCAAAATCTCGTTAAATAAGCCCCGTAGAAGGAAAAGGCCGAAATTTTGTTATCACTAATTTTTGCCCAAAATTTAGAATTTCCTTAGCAAAACTTAAAATGCAAATATCTCGTTAAATAAGCCCCGTAGAAGGAAAAGGGCGAAATTTTGTTATCACTAATTTTTGCCAAAATTTTGCAAAACTTAAAATGCAAATATCTCGTTAAATAAGCCCCGTAGAAGGAAAAGGGCGAAATTTTGTTATCACTAATTTTTGACCAAAATTTTGAATTTCCTTAGCAAAACTTAAAATGCAAATATCTCGTTAAATAAGCCCCGTAGAAGGAAAAGGGCCAAATTTTGTTATTACTAATTTTTGCCAAAATTTTGCAAAACTTAAAATGCAAATATCTCGTTAAATAAGCACCGTAGAAGGAAAAGGGCGAAATTTTGTTATCACCAATTTTTGGCCAAAATTTTCAATTTCCTTAGCACAACTTAAAATGCAAATATGTCGTTAAATAAGCCCCGTAGAAGGAAAACGGCGAAATTTTGTTATCACTAATTTTTGGCCAAAATTTAGAATTTCCTTAGCAAAACTTAAAACGCAAATATCTCGTTAAATAAGCCCCGTAGAAGGAAAAGGCCGAAATTTTGTTATCACTAATTTCTGGCCAAAATTTTCAATTTCCTTAGCAAAACTTAAAATGCAAATATCTCGTTAAATAAGCCCTGTAGAAGGAAAAGGACGAAATTTTGTTATCACTAATTTTTGGCCAAAATTTTCAATTTCCTTAGCAAAACTTAAAATGCAAATATCTCGATAAATAAGCCCCGTAGAAGGAAAAGGCCGAAATTTTGTTATCACTAATTTTTGGCCAACATTTTCAATTTCCTTAGCAAAACTTAAAATGCAAATATCTCGTTAAATAAGCCCCGTAGAAGGAAAAGGGCGAAATTTTGTTATCACTAATTTTTGGCCAATAGTTTGAATTTCATTAGCAAAACTTAAAATGCAAATATCTCGTTAAATAAGCCCCGTAAAAGGGCGAAATTTTATTATCACTAATATTTGGCCAAAATTTAGCAAAACTTAAAATACAAATATCTCGTTAAATGAGCCCCGTAGAAGGAAAAGGGCGAAATTTTGTTATCATTAATTTTTGGCCAAAATTTTCAATTTCCTTAGCAAAACTTAAAATGCAAATATCTCGTTAAATAAGCCCCGTAGAAGGAAAAGGGCGAAATTTTGTTATAACTAATTTTTGCCAAAATTTTGCAAAACTTAAAATGCAAATATCTCGTTAAATAAGCCCCGTAGAAGGAAAACGGCGAAATGTTGTTATCACTAATTTCTGGCCAAAATTTTCAATTTCCTTAGCAAAACTTAAAATGCAAATATCTCGTTAAATAAGCCCCGTAGAAGGAAAAGGGCAAAATTTTGTTATCACTAATTTTTGGCCAAAATTTTCAATTACCTTAGCAAAACATAAAATGCAAATATCTCGTTAAATAAGCCCCGTAGAAGGAAAAGGGCGAAATTTTGTTATCACCAATTTTTGGCCAAAATTTTCAATTTCCTTCGCAAAACTTAAAATGCAAATATCTCGTTAAATAAGCCCCGTAGAAGGAAAGGACGAAACTTTGTTATCACTAATTTTTGGCCAAAATTTTCAATTTCAAAATTTTCAATTTCCTTAGCAAAACTTAAAATGCAAATATCTCGTTAAATAAGCCCCGTAGAAGGAAAAGGGCGAAATTTTGTTATCACTAATTTTTGGCCAAAATTTAGAATGCAAATATCTCGTTAAATAAGCCCCGTAGATGGAAAATTTCGAAATTTTGTTATCACTAATTTTTGGCCAAAATTTTGAATTTCATTAGCAAAACTTAAAATGCAAATATCTCGTTAAATAAGCCCCGTAAAAGGGCGAAATTTTGTTATCACTAATTTTTGCCAAAATTTTACAAAACTTAAAATGCAAATATCTCGTTAAATAAGCCCCGTAGAAGGAAAAGGGCGAAATTTTGTTATCACTAATTTCGCCAAATTTTTCAATTTCCTTAGGAAAACTTAAAATGCAAATATCTCGTTAAATAAGCCCCGTAGACGGAAAAGGGCGAAATTTTGTTATCACTAATTTTTGCCAAAATTTTACAAAACTTAAAATGCAAATATCTCGTTAAATAAGCCCCGTAGAAGGAAAAGGGCGAAATTTTGTTATCACTAATTTCGCCAAAATTTTCAATTTCCTTAGCAAAACTTAAATACAAATATCTCGTTAAATAAGCCCCGTAGAAGGAAAAGGGCGAAATTTTGTTATCACTAATTGTTGGCCAAAATTTAGAATTTCCTTAGCAAAACTTAAAATGCAAATATCTCGTTAAATAAGCCCCGTAGAAGGAAAAGGGCGAAATTTTGTTATCACTAATTTTTGGCCAAAATTTTCAATTTCCTTAGCAAAACTTAAAATGCAAATATCTCGTTAAATAAGCCCCGTAGAAGGAAAAGGGCGAAATTTTGTTATCACTAATTTTTGCCAAAATTTTGCAAAACTTAAAATGCAAATATCTCGTTAAATAAGCCCCGTAGAAGGAAAACGGCGAAATTGTTTATCACTAATTTCTGGCCAAAATTTTCAATTTCCTTAGCAAAACTTAAAATGCAAATATCTCGTTAAATAAGACCCGTAGAAGGAAAAGGGCGAAATTTTGTTATCACTAATTTTTGGCCAAAATTTTCAATTTCCTTAGCAAAACATGAAATGCAAATATCTCGTTAAATAAGCCCCGTAGAAGGAAAAGGGCGAAATTTGGTTATCACCAATTTTTGGCCAAAATTTAGCAAAACTTAAAATGCAAATATCTCGTTAAATAAGCCCCGTAGAAGGAAAAGGGCGAAATTTTGTTATCACTAATTTTTGGCCAAAATTTAGAATTTCCTTAGCAAAACTTAAAATGCATATATCTCGTTAAATAAGCCCCGTAGAAGGAAAAGGACGAAATTTTGTTATCACTAATTTTTGGCCAAAATTTTTAATTTCCTTAGCAAAATCTCGTTAAATAAGCCCCGTAGAAGGAAAAGGCCGAAATTTTGTTATCACTAATTTTTGCCCAAAATTTAGAATTTCCTTAGCAAAACTTAAAATGCAAATATCTCGTTAAATAAGCCCCGTAGAAAGAAAAGGGCGAAATTTTGTTATCACTAATTTTTGCCAAAATTTTGCAAAACTTAAAATGCAAATATCTCGATAAATAAGCCCCGTAGAAGGAAAAGGCCGAAATTTTGTTATCACTAATTTTTGGCCAACATTTTCAATTTCCTTAGCAAAACTTAAAATGCAAATATCTCGTTAAATAAGCCCCGTAAAAGGGCGAAATTTTATTATCACTAATATTTGGCCAAAATTTAGCAAAACTTAAAATACAAATATCTCGTTAAATAAGCCCCGTAGAAGGAAAAGGGCGAAATTTTGTTATCACTAATAACTAACTAACTAACTAACTTAAAATGCAAATATCTCGTTAAATAAGCCCCGTAGAAGGAAAAGGGCGAAATTTTGTTATCACTAATTTTTGGCCAATAGTTTGAATTTCATTAGCAAAACTTAAAATGCAAATATCTCGTTAAATAAGCCCCGTAAAAGGGCGAAATTTTATTATCACTAATATTTGGCCAAAATTTAGCAAAACTTAAAATACAAATATCTCGTTAAATATGCCCCGTAGAAGGAAAAGGGCGAAATTTTGTTATCATTAATTTTTGGCCAACATTTTTAATTTCCTTAGCAAAACTTAAAATGCAAATATCTCGTTAAATAAGCCCCGTAGAAGAAAAAGGGCGAAATTTTGTTATCACTAATTTTTGCCAAAATTTTGCAAAACTTAAAATGCAAATATCTCGTTAAATAAGCCCCGTAGAAGGAAAACGGCGAAATTTTGTTATCACTAATTTCTGGCCAAAATTTTCAATTTCCTTAGCAAAACTTAAAATGCAAATATCTCGTTAAATAAGCCCCGTAGAAGGAAAAGGGCAAATTTTGTTATCACTAATTTTTGGCCAAAATTTTCAATTTCCTTAGCAAAACATAAAATGCAAATATCTCGTTAAATAAGCCCCGTAGAAGGAAAAGGGCGAAATTTTGTTATCACCAATTTTTGGCCAAAATTTTCAATTTCCTTCGCAAAACTTAAAATGCAAATATCTCGTTAAATAAGCCCCGTAGAAGGAAAGGACGAAACTTTGTTATCACTAATTTTTGGCCAAAATTTTCAATTTCCTTAGCAAAACTTAAAATGCAAATATCTCGTTAAATAAGCCCCGTAGAAGGAAAAGGGCGAAATTTTGTTATCACTAATTTTTGGCCAAAATTTAGAATGCAAATATCTCGTTAAATAAGCCCCGTAGATGGAAAATGGCGAAATTTTATTATCACTAATTTTTGGCCAAAATTTTGAATTTCATTAGCAAAACTTAAAATGCAAATATCTCGTTAAATAAGCCCCGTAAAAGGGCGAAATTTTGTTATCACTAATTTTTGCCAAAATTTTACAAAACTTAAAATGCAAATATCTCGTTAAATAAGCCCCGTAGAAGGAAAAGGGCGAAATTTTGTTATCACTAATTTCGTCAAAATTTTCAATTTCCTTAGGAAAACTTAAAATGCAAATATCTCGTTAAATAAGCCCCGTAGAAGGAAAAGGGCGAAATTTTGTTATCACTAATTTTTGCCAAAATTTTACAAAACTTAAAATGCAAATATCTCGTTAAATAAGCCCCGTAGAAGGAAAAGGGCGAAATTTTGTTATCACTAATTTCGCCAAAATTTTCAATTTCCTTAGCAAAACTTAAAATGAAAATATCTCGTTAAATAAGACCCGTAGAAGGAAAAGGGCGAAATTTTGTTATCACTAATTTTTGGCCAAAATTTTCAATTTCCTTAGCAAAACATGAAATGCAAATATCTCGTTAAATAAGCCCCGTAGAAGGAAAAGGGCGAAATTTGGTTATCACCAATTTTTGGCCAAAATTCTCAATTTCCTTAGCAAAACTTAAAATGCAAATATGTCGTTAAATAGGCCCCGTAGAAGGAAAAGGCCGAAATTTTGTTATCACTAATTTTTGGCCAAAATTTTCAATTTCCTTAGCAAAACTTAAAATGCAAATATCTCGTTAAATAAGCCCCGTAGAAGGAAAACGGCGAAATTTTGTTATCACTAATTTTTGCAAAACTTAAAATGCAAATATCTCGTTAAATAAGCCCCGTAGAAGGAAAACGGCGAAATTTTGTTATCACTAATTTTTGCAAAATTTTTGCAAAACTTAAAATGCAAATATCTCGTTAAATAAGCCCCGTAGAAGGAAAACGGCGAAATTTTGTTATCACTAATTTCTGGCCAAAATTTTCAATTTCCTTAGCAAAACTTAAAATGCAAATATCTCGTTAACTAAGCCCCGTAGAAGCAAAAGGCCGAAATTTTGTTATCACTAATTTTTGGCCAAAATTTTCAATTTCCTTAGCAAAACTTAAAATGCAAATATTTCGTTAAATAAGCCCCGTAGAAGGAAAAGGGCGAAATTTTGTTATCACTAATTGTTGGCCAAAATTTAGAATTTCCTTAGCAAAACTTAAAATGCAAATATCTCGTTAAATAAGCCCCGTAGAAGGAAAAGGGCGAAATTTTGTTATCACTAATTTTTGGCCAAGATTTTCAATTTCCTTAGCAAAACATAAAATGCAAATATCTCGTTAAATAAGCCCCATAAAAGGGCGAAATTTTGTTATCACTAATTTTTGCCAAAATTTTACAAAACTTAAAATGCAAATATCTCGTTAAATAAGCCCCGTAGAAGGAAAAGGGCGAAATTTTGTTATCACTAATTTCGTCAAAATTTTCAATTTCCTTAGGAAAACTTAAAATGCAAATATCTCGTTAAATAAGCCCCGTAGAAGGAAAAGGGCGAAATTTTGTTATCACTAATTTTTGCCAAAATTTTACAAAACTTAAAATGCAAATATCTCGTTAAATAAGCCCCGTAGAAGGAAAAGGGCGAAATTTTGTTATCACTAATTTCGCCAAAATTTTCAATTTCCTTAGCAAAACTTAAAATGCAAATATCTCGTTAAATAAGCCCCGTAGAAGGAAAAGGGCGAAATTTTGTTATCACTAATTTTTGGCCAAAATTTTCAATTTCCTTAGCAAAACATGAAATGCAAATATCTCGTTAAATAAGCCCCGTAGAAGGAAACGGGCGAAATTTGGTTATCACCAATTTTTGGCCAAAATTCTCAATTTCCTTAGCAAAACTTAAAATGCAAATATGTCGTTAAATAAGCCCCGTAGAAGGAAAAGGCCGAAATTTTGTTATCACTAATTTTTGGCCAAAATTTTCAATTTCCTTAGCAAAACTTAAAATGCAAATATCTCGTTAAATAAGCCCCGTAGAAGGAAAACGGCGAAATTTTGTTATCACTAATTTTTGCAAAATTTTTGCAAAACTTAATATGCAAATATCTCGTTAAATAAGCCCCGTAGAAGGAAAACGGCGAAATTTTGTTATCACTAATTTCTGGCCAAAATTTTCAATTTCCTTAGCAAAACATAAAATGCAAATATCTCATTAACTAAGCCCCGTAGAAGCAAAAGGCCGAAATTTTGTTATCACTAATTTTAGGCCAAAATTTTCAATTTCCTTAGCAAAACTTAAAATGCAAATATTTCGTTAAATAAGCCCCGTAGAAGGAAAAGGGCGAAATTTTGTTATCACTAATTGTTGGCCAAAATTTAGAATTTCCTTAGCAAAACTTAAAATGCAAATATCTCGTTAAATAAGCCCCGTAGAAGGAAAAGGGCGAAATTTTGTTATCACTAATTTTTGGCCAAAATTTAGCAAAACTTAAAATGCAAATATCTCGTTAAATAAGCCCCGTAGAAGGAAAAGGGCGAAATTTTGTTATCACTAATTTTTGGCCAAAATTTAGAATTTCCTTAGCAAAACTTAAAATGCAAATATCTCGTTAAATAAGCCCCGTAGAAGGAAAAGGGCGAAATTTTGTTATCACTAATTTTTGGCCAAAATTTAGCAAAACTTAAAATGCAAATATCTCGTTAAATAAGCCCCGTAGAAGGAAACGGGCGAAATTTTGTTATCACTAATTTTTGGCCAAAATTTTTAATTTCCTTAGCAAAACTTAAAATGCAAATATCTCGTTAAATAAGCCCCGTAGAAGGAAAAGGGCGAAATTTTGTTATCACTAATTTTTGCCAAAATTTTGCAAAACTTAAAATGCAAATATCTCGTTAAATAAGCCCCGTAGAAGGAAAAGGGCGAAATTTTGTTATCACTAATTTTTGACCAAAATTTTGAATTTCCTTAGCAAAACTTAAAATGCAAATATCTCGTTAAATAAGCCCCGTAGAAGGAAAAGGGCGAAATTTTGTTATTACTAATTTTTGCCAAAATTTTGCAAAACTTAAAATGCAAATATCTCGTTAAATAAGCACCGTAGAAGGAAAAGGGCGAAATTTTGTTATCACCAATTTTTGGCCAAAATTTTCAATTTCCTTAGCACAACTTAAAATGCAAATATGTCGTTAAATAAGCCCCGTAGAAGGAAAACGGCGAAATTTTGTTATCTCTAATTTTTGGCCAAAATTTAGAATTTCCTTAGCAAAACTTAAAACGCAAATATCTCGTTAAATAAGCCCCGTAGAAGGAAAAGGCCGAAATTTTGTTATCACTAATTTCTGGCCAAAATTTTCAATTTCCTTAGCAAAACTTAAAATGCAAATATCTCGTTAAATAAGCCCCGTAAAAGGGCGAAATTTTATTATCACTAATATTTGGCCAAAATTTAGCAAAACTTAAAATACAAATATCTCGTTAAATAAGCCCCGTAGAAGGAAAAGGGCGAAATTTTGTTATCACTAATTTTTGGCCAAAATTTTCAATTTCCTTAGCAAAACTTAAAATGCAAATATCTCGTTAAATAAGCCCCGTAGAAGGAAAAGGGCGAAATTTTGTTATCACTAATTTTTGGCCAATAGTTTGAATTTCATTAGCAAAACTTAAAATGCAAATATCTCGTTAAATAAGCCCCGTAAAAGGGCGAAATTTTATTATCACTAATATTTGGCCAAAATTTAGCAAAACTTAAAATACAAATATCTCGATAAATAAGCCCCGTAGAAGGAAAAGGGCGAAATTTTGTTATCATTAATTTTTGGCCAAAATTTTCAATTTCCTTAGCAAAACTTAAAATGCAAATATCTCTTTAAATAAGCCCCGTAGAAGGAAAAGGGCGAAATTTTGTTATCACTAATTTTTGCCAAAATTTTGCAAAACTTAAAATGCAAATATCTCGTTAAATAAGCCCCGTAGAAGGAAAACGGCGAAATTTTGTTATCACTAATTTCTGGCCAAAATTTTCAATTTCCTTACCAAACTTAAAATGCAAATATCTCGTTAAATAAGCCCCGTAGAAGGAAAAGGGCGAAATTTTGTTATCACTAATTTTTGGCCAAAATTTTCAATTACCTTAGCAAAACATAAAATGCAAATATCTCGTTAAATAAGCCCCGTAGAAGGAAAAGGGCGAAATTTTGTTATCACCAATTTTTGGCCAAAATTTTCAATTTCCTTCGCAAAACTTAAAATGCAAATATCTCGTTAAATAAGCCCCGTAGAAGGAAAAGGGCGAAATTTTGTTATCACTAATTTTTGGCCAAAATTTAGAATGCAAATATCTCGTTAAATAAGCCCCGTAGATGGAAAATGGCGAAATTTTGTTATCACTAATTTTTGGCCAAAATTTTGAATTTCATTAGCAAAACTTAAAATGCAAATATCTCGTTAAATAAGCCCCGTAAAAGGGCGAAATTTTGTTATCACTAATTTTTGCCAAAATTTTACAAAACTTAAAATGCAAATATCTCGTTAAATAAGCCCCGTAGAAGGAAAAGGGCGAAATTTTGTTATCACTAATTTCGCCAAAATTTTCAATTTCCTTAGGAAAGCTTAAAATGCAAATATCTCGTTAAATAAGCCCCGTAGAAGGAAAAGGGCGAAATTTTGTGATCACTAATTTTTGCCAAAATTTTACAAAACTTAAAATGCAAATATCTCGTTAAATAAGCCCCGTAGAAGGAAAAGGGCGAAATTTTGTTATCACTAATTTCGCCAAAATTTTCAATTTCCTTAGCAAAACTTAAAATACAAATATCTCGTTAAATAAGCCCCGTAGAAGGAAAAGGGCGAAATTTTGTTATCACTAATTGTTGGCCAAAATTTAGAATTTCCTTAGCAAAACTTAAAATGCAAACATCTCGTTAAATAAGCCCCGTAGAAGGAAAAGGGCGAAATTTTGTTATCACTAATTTTTGGCCAAAATTTTCAATTTCCTTAGCAAAACTTAAAATGCAAATATCTCGTTAAATAAGCCCCGTAGAAGGAAAAGGGCGAAATTTTGTTATCACTAATTTTTGCCAAAATTTTGCAAAACTTAAAATGCAAATATCTCGTTAAATAAGACCCGTAGAAGGAAAAGGGCGAAATTTTGTTATCACTAATTTTTGGCCAAAATTTTCAATTTCCTTAGCAAAACATGAAATGCAAATATCTCGTTAAATAAGCCCCGTAGAAGGAAAAGGGCGAAATTTGGTTATCACCAATTTTTGGCCAAAATTCTCAATTTCCTTAGCAAAACTTAAAATGCAAATATGTCGTTAAATAAGCCCCGTAGAAGGAAAAGGCCGAAATTTTGTTACCACTAATTTTTGGCCAAAATTTTCAATTTCCTTAGCAAAACTTAAAATGCAAATATCTCGTTAAATAAGCCCCGTAGAAGGAAAACGGCGAAATTTTGTTATCACTAATTTTTGCAAAACTTAAAATGCAAATATCTCGTTAAATAAGCCCCGTAGAAGGAAAACGGCGAAATTTTGTTATCACTAATTTCTGGCCAAAATTTTCAATTTCCTTAGCAAAACTTAAAATGCAAATATCTCGTTAAATAAGCCCTGTAGAAGCAAACGGCCGAAATTTTTATTTTTATCACTAATTTTTGGCCAAAATTTTAAATTTCCTTAGCAAAACTTAAAATGCAAATATGTCGTTAAATAAGCCCCGTAGAAGGAAAAGGGCGAAATTTTGTTATCACTAATTGTTGGCCAAAATTTAGAATTTCCTTAGCAAAACTTAAAATGCAAATATCTCGTTAAATAAGCCCCGTAGAAGGAAAAGGGCGAAATTTTGTTATCACTAATTTTTGGCCAAAATTTAGCAAAACTTAAAATGCAAATATCTCGTTAAATAAGCCCCGTAGAAGGAAAAGGGCGAAATTTTGTTATCACTAATTTTTGCCCAAAATTTAGAATTTCCTTGGCAAAACTTAAAATGCAAATATCTCGTTAAATAAGCCCCGTAGAAAGAAAAGGGCGAAATTTTGTTATCACTAATTTTTGCCAAAATTTTGCAAAACTTAAAATGCAAATATCTCGATAAATAAGCCCCGTAGAAGGAAAAGGCCGAAATTTTGTTATCACTAATTTTTGGCCAACATTTTCAATTTCCTTAGCAAAACTTAAAATGCAAATATCTCGTTAAATAAGCCCCGTAAAAGGGCGAAATTTTATTATCACTAATATTTGGCCAAAATTTAGCAAAACTTAAAATACAAATATCTCGTTAAATAAGCCCCGTAGAAGGAAAAGGGCGAAATTTTGTTATCACTAATAACTAACTAACTAACTAACTTAAAATGCAAATATCTCGTTAAATAAGCCCCGTAGAAGGAAAAGGGCGAAATTTTGTTATCACTAATTTTTGGCCAATAGTTTGAATTTCATTAGCAAAACTTAAAATGCAAATATCTCGTTAAATAAGCCCCGTAAAAGGGCGAAATTTTATTATCACTAATATTTGGCCAAAATTTAGCAAAACTTAAAATGCAAATATCTCGTTAAATAAGCCCCGTAGAAGGAAAAGGCCGAAATTTTGTTACCATTAATTTTTGGCCAAAATTTTCAATTTCCTTAGCAAAACTTAAAATGCAAATATCTCGTTAAATAAGCCCCGTAGAAGGAAAACGGCGAAATTTTGTTATCACTAATTTCTGGCCAAAATTTTCAATTTCCTTAGCAAAACTTAAAATGCAAATATCTCGTTAAATAAGCCCCGTAGAAGGAAAAGGGCGAAATTTTGTTATCACTAATTTTTGGCCAAAATTTTCCTTAGCAAAACATAAAATGCAAATATCTCGTTAAATAAGCCCCGTAGAAGGAAAAGGGCGAAATTTTGTTATCACCAATTTTTGGCCAAAATTTTCAATATCCTTCGCAAAACTTAAAATGCAAATATCTCGTTAAATAAGCCCCGTAGAAGGAAAGGACGAAACTTTGTTATCACTAATTTTTGGCCAACATTTTCAATTTCAAAATTTTCAATTTCCTTAGCAAAACTTAAAATGCAAATATCTCGTTAAATAAGCCCCGTAGAAGGAAAAGGGCAAAATTTTGTTATCACTAATTTTTGGCCAAAATTTAGAATGCAAATATCTCGTTAAATAAGCCCCGTAGATGGAAAATGGCGAAATTTTGTTATCACTAATTTTTGGCCAAAATTTTGAATTTCATTAGCAAAACTTAAAATGCAAATATCTCGTTAAATAAGCCCCGTAGAAGGAAAACGGCGAAATTTTGTTATCACTAATTTCTGGCCAACATTTTCAATTTCCTTAGCAAAACTTAAAATGCAAATATCTCGTTAAATAAGCCCCGTAGAAGGAAAACGGCGAAATTTGTTATCACTAATTTCTGGCCAAAATTTTCAATTTCCTTAGCAAAACTTAAAATGGAAATATCTCGTTAAATAAGCCCCGTAGAAGGAAAATGGCGAAATTTTGCTATCACTAATTTTTGGCCAAAATTTTCAATTTCCTTAGCAAAACATAAAATGCAAATACTCCTTAAATAAGCCCCGTAGAAGGAAAAGGGCGAAATTTTGTTATCACCAATTTTTGGCCAAAATTTTCAATTTCCTTAGCAAAACTTAAAATGCAAATATATCGTTAAATAAGCCCCTTAGAAGGAAAAGGCCGAAATTTTGTTATCACCAATTTTTGGCCAAAATTTTCAATTTCCTTAGCAAATCTTAAATTTTCAATTTCCTTAGCAAAACTTAAAATGCAAATATGTCGTTAAATAAGCCCCGTAGAAGGAAAAGGCCGAAATTTTGTTATCACTAATATTTGGCCAAAATTTTCAATTTCCTTAGCAAAACTTAAAATGCAAATATCTCGTTAAATAAGCCCCGTAGAAGGAAAAGGGCGAAATTTTGTTATCACTAATTTTTGGCCAAAATTTTCAATTTCCTTAGCAAAACATAAAATGCAAATATCTCGTTACATAAGCCCCGTAGAAGGAAAAGGGCGAAATTTTGTTATCACCAATTTTTGGCCAAAATTTTAAATTTCCTTAGCAAAACTTAAAATGCAAATATCTCGTTAAATAAGACCCGTAGAAGGAAAGGACGAAATTTTGTTATCACTAATTTTTGGCCAAAATTTTCAATTTCTTTAGCAAAACTTAAAATGCATATATCTCGTAAAATAAGCCCCGTAGAAGGAAAAGGCCGAAATTTTGTTATCACTAATTTTTGGCCAAAATTTAGAATTTCCTTAGCAAAACTTAAAATGCAAATATCTCGCTAAATAAGCCCCGCAGAAGGAAAATGGCGAAATTTTGCTATCACTAATTTTTAGCCAAAATTTTCAATTTAAATAAGCCCCGTAGAAGGAAAACGCCGAAATTTTGTTATCACTAATTTCTGGCCAAAATTTTCAATTTCCTTAGCAAAACTTAAAATGCAAATATCTCGTTAAATAAGCCCCGTAGAAGGAAAAGGGCGAAATTTTGCTATCACTAATTTTTGGCCAAAATTTTCAATTTTCTTAGCAAAACATAAAATACAAATATCTCGTTAAATAAGCCCCGTAGAAGGAAAAAGCCGAAATTTTGTTATCACTAATTTCTGGCCAAAATTTTCAATTTCCTTAGCAAAACTTAAAATGCAAATATCTCTTTAAATAAGCCCCGTAGAAGGAAAAGGGCGAAATTTTGTTATCACCAATTTTTGGCCAAAATTTTCAATTTCCTTAGCAAAACTTAAAATGCAAATATGTCGTTAAATAAGCCCCGTAGAAGGAAAAGGCCGAAATTTTGTTATCACTAATTTTTGCCAAAATTTTGCAAAACTTAAAATGCAAATATCTCGTTAAATAAGCCCCGTAAAAGGGCGAAATTTAATTATCACTAATTTTTGGCCAAAATTTAGAAAAACTTAAAATACAAATACCTCGTTAAATAAGCCCCGTAGAAGGAAAAGGGCGAAATTTTGTTATCACTAATTTTTGGCCAAAATTTTCAATTTCGTTAGCAAAACTTGAAATGCTAATATCTCGTTAAATAAGACCCGTAGAAGGAAAAGGGCGAAATTTTGTTATCACTAATTTTTGCCAAAATTTTGCAAAACTTAAAATGCAAATATCTCGTTAAATAAGCCCCGTAGAAGGAAAAGGGCGAAATTTTGTTATCACTAATTTTTGACCAAAATTTTGAATTTCCTTAGCAAAACTTAAAATGCAAATATCTCGTTAAATAAGCCCCGTAGAAGGAAAAGGGCGAAATTTTGTTATTACTAATTTTTGCCAAAATTTTGCAAAACTTAAAATGCAAATATCTCGTTAAATAAGCACCGTAGAAGGAAAAGGGCGAAATTTTGTTATCACCAATTTTTGGCCAAAATTTTCAATTTCCTTAGCACAACTTAAAATGCAAATATGTCGTTAAATAAGCCCCGTAGAAGGAAAACGGCGAAATTTTGTTATCACTAATTTTTGGCCAAAATTTAGAATTTCCTTAGCAAAACTTAAAACGCAAATATCTCGTTAAATAAGCCCCGTAGAAGGAAAAGGCCGAAATTTTGTTATCACTAATTTCTGGCCAAAATTTTCAATTTCCTTAGCAAAACTTAAAATGCAAATATCTCGTTAAATAAGCCCCGTAGAAGGAAAAGGACGAAATTTTGTTATCACTAATTTTTGGCCAAAATTTTCAATTTCCTTAGCAAAACTTAAAATGCAAATATCTCGATAAATAAGCCCCGTAGAAGGAAAAGGCCGAAATTTTGTTATCACTAATTTTTGGCCAACATTTTCAATTTCCTTAGCAAAACTTAAAATGCAAATATCTCGTTAAATAAGCCCCGTAGAAGGAAAAGGCCGAAATTTTGTTATCACTAATTTCTGGCCAAAATTTTCAATTTCCTTAGCAAAACTTAAAATGCAAATATCTCGTTAAATAAGCCCCGTAGAAGGAAAAGGACGAAATTTTGTTATCACTAATTTTTGGCCAAAATTTTCAATTTCCTTAGCAAAACTTAAAATGCAAATATCTCGATAAATAAGCCCCGTAGAAGGAAAAGGCCGAAATTTTGTTATCACTAATTTTTGGCCAACATTTTCAATTTCCTTAGCAAAACTTAAAATGCAAATATCTCGTTAAATAAGCCCCGTAGAAGGAAAACGGCGAAATTTTGTTATCACTAATTTCTGGCCAAAATTTTCAATTTCCTTACCAAACTTAAAATGCAACTATCTCGTTAAATAAGCCCCGTAGAAGGAAAAGGGCGAAATTTTGTTATCACTAATTTTTGGCCAAAATTTTCAATTACCTTAGCAAAACATAAAATGCAAATATCTCGTTAAATAAGCCCCGTAGAAGGAAAAGGGCGAAATTTTGTTATCACCAATTTTTGGCCAAAATTTTCAATTTCCTTCGCAAAACTTAAAATGCAAATATCTCGTTAAATAAGCCCCGTAGAAGGAAAAGGGCGAAATTTTGTTATCACTAATTTTTGGCCAAAATTTAGAATGCAAATATCTCGTTAAATAAGTCCCGTAGATGGAAAATGGCGAAATTTTGTTATCACTAATTTTTGGCCAAAATTTTGAATTTCATTAGCAAAACTTAAAATGCAAATATCTCGTTAAATAAGCCCCGTAAAAGGGCGAAATTTTGTTATCACTAATTTTTGCCAAAATTTTACAAAACTTAAAATGCAAATATCTCGTTAAATAAGCCCCGTAGAAGGAAAAGGGCGAAATTTTGTTATCACTAATTTCGCCAAAATTTTCAATTTCCTTAGGAAAGCTTAAAATGCAAATATCTCGTTAAATAAGCCCCGTAGAAGGAAAAGGGCGAAATTTTGTTATCACTAATTTTTGCCAAAATTTTACAAAACTTAAAATACAAATATCTCGTTAAATAAGCCCCGTAGAAGGAAAAGGGCGAAATTTTGTTATCACTAATTTCGCCAAAATTTTCAATTTCCTTAGCAAAACTTAAAATACAAATATCTCGTTAAATAAGCCCCGTAGAAGGAAAAGGGCGAAATTTTGTTATCACTAATTGTTGGCCAAAATTTAGAATTTCCTTAGCAAAACTTAAAATGCAAACATCTCGTTAAATAAGCCCCGTAGAAGGAAAAGGGCGAAATTTTGTTATCACTAATTTTTGGCCAAAATTTTCAATTTCCTTAGCAAAACTTAAAATGCAAATATCTCGTTAAATAAGCCCCGTAGAAGGAAAAGGGCGAAATTTTGTTATCACTAATTTTTGCCAAAATTTTGCAAAACTTAAAATGCAAATATCTCGTTAAATAAGACCCGTAGAAGGAAAAGGGCGAAATTTTGTTATCACTAATTTTTGGCCAAAATTTTCAATTTCCTTAGCAAAACATGAAATGCAAATATCTCGTTAAATAAGCCCCGTAGAAGGAAAAGGGCGAAATTTGGTTATCACCAATTTTTGGCCAAAATTCTCAATTTCCTTAGCAAAACTTAAAATGCAAATATGTCGTTAAATAAGCCCCGTAGAAGGAAAAGGCCGAAATTTTGTTACCACTAATTTTTGGCCAAAATTTTCAATTTCCTTAGCAAAACTTAAAATGCAAATATCTCGTTAAATAAGCCCCGTAGAAGGAAAACGGCGAAATTTTGTTATCACTAATTTTTGCAAAACTTAAAATGCAAATATCTCGTTAAATAAGCCCCGTAGAAGGAAAACGGCGAAATTTTGTTATCACTAATTTCTGGCCAAAATTTTCAATTTCCTTAGCAAAACTTAAAATGCAAATATCTCGTTAAATAAGCCCTGTAGAAGCAAAAGGCCGAAATTTTTATTTTTATTTTTATCACTAATTTTTGGCCAAAATTTTCAATTTCCTTAGCAAAACTTAAAATGCAAATATGTCGTTAAATAAGCCCCGTAGAAGGAAAAGGGCGAAATTTTGTTATCACTAATTGTTGGCCAAAATTTAGAATTTCCTTAGCAAAACTTAAAATGCAAATATCTCGTTAAATAAGCCCCGTAGAAGGAAAAGGGCGAAATTTTGTTATCACTAATTTTTGGCCAAAATTTAGCAAAACTTAAAATGCAAATATCTCGTTAAATAAGCCCCGTAGAAGGAAAAGGGCGAAATTTTGTTATCACTAATTTTTGCCCAAAATTTAGAATTTCCTTAGCAAAACTTAAAATGCAAATATCTCGTTAAATAAGCCCCGTAGAAAGAAAAGGGCGAAATTTTGTTATCACTAATTTTTGCCAAAATTTTGCAAAACTTAAAATGCAAATATCTCGATAAATAAGCCCCGTAGAAGGAAAAGGCCGAAATTTTGTTATCACTAATTTTTGGCCAACATTTTCAATTTCCTTAGCAAAACTTAAAATGCAAATATCTCGTTAAATAAGCCCCGTAAAAGGGCGAAATTTTATTATCACTAATATTTGGCCAAAATTTAGCAAAACTTAAAATACAAATATCTCGTTAAATAAGCCCCGTAGAAGGAAAAGGGCGAAATTTTGTTATCACTAATTTCGCCAAAATTTTCAATTTCCTTAGGAAAGCTTAAAATGCAAATATCTCGTTAAATAAGCCCCGTAGAAGGAAAAGGGCGAAATTTTGTTATCACTAATTTTTGCCAAAATTTTACAAAACTTAAAATGCAAATATCTCGTTAAATAAGCCCCGTAGAAGGAAAAGGGCGAAATTTTGTTATCACTAATTTCGCCAAAATTTTCAATTTCCTTAGCAAAACTTAAAATACAAATATCTCGTTAAATAAGCCCCGTAGAAGGAAAAGGGCGAAATTTTGTTATCACTAATTGTTGGCCAAAATTTAGAATTTCCTTAGCAAAACTTAAAATGCAAACATCTCGTTAAATAAGCCCCGTAGAAGGAAAAGGGCGAAATTTTGTTATCACTAATTTTTGGCCAAAATTTTCAATTTCCTTAGCAAAACTTAAAATGCAAATATCTCGTTAAATAAGCCCCGTAGAAGGAAAAGGGCGAAATTTTGTTATCACTAATTTTTGCCAAAATTTTGCAAAACTTAAAATGCAAATATCTCGTTAAATAAGACCCGTAGAAGGAAAAGGGCGAAATTTTGTTATCACTAATTTTTGGCCAAAATTTTCAATTTCCTTAGCAAAACATGAAATGCAAATATCTCGTTAAATAAGCCCCGTAGAAGGAAAAGGGCGAAATTTGGTTATCACCAATTTTTGGCCAAAATTCTCAATTTCCTTAGCAAAACTTAAAATGCAAATATGTCGTTAAATAAGCCCCGTAGAAGGAAAAGGCCGAAATTTTGTTACCACTAATTTTTGGCCAAAATTTTCAATTTCCTTAGCAAAACTTAAAATGCAAATATCTCGTTAAATAAGCCCCGTAGAAGGAAATCGGCGAAATTTTGTTATCACTAATTTTTGCAAAACTTAAAATGCAAATATCTCGTTAAATAAGCCCCGTAGAAGGAAAACGGCGAAATTTTGTTATCACTAATTTCTGGCCAAAATTTTCAATTTCCTTAGCAAAACTTAAAATGCAAATATCTCGTTAAATAAGCCCTGTAGAAGCAAAAGGCCGAAATTTTTATTTTTATTTTTATCACTAATTTTTGGCCAAAATTTTCAATTTCCTTAGCAAAACTTAAAATGCAAATATGTCGTTAAATAAGCCCCGTAGAAGGAAAAGGGCGAAATTTTGTTATCACTAATTGTTGGCCAAAATTTAGAATTTCCTTAGCAAAACTTAAAATGCAAATATCTCGTTAAATAAGCCCCGTAGAAGGAAAAGGGCGAAATTTTGTTATCACTAATTTTTGGCCAAAATTTAGCAAAACTTAAAATGCAAATATCTCGTTAAATAAGCCCCGTAGAAGGAAAAGGGCGAAATTTTGTTATCACTAATTTTTGCCCAAAATTTAGAATTTCCTTAGCAAAACTTAAAATGCAAATATCTCGTTAAATAAGCCCCGTAGAAAGAAAAGGGCGAAATTTTGTTATCACTAATTTTTGCCAAAATTTTCAATATCCTTCGCAAAACTTAAAATGCAAATATCTCGTTAAATAAGCCCCGTAGAAGGAAAGGACGAAACTTTGTTATCACTAATTTTTGGCCAAAATTTTCAATTTCAAAATTTTCAATTTCAAAATTTTCAATTTCAAAATTTTCAATTTCCTTAGCAAAACTTAAAATGCAAATATCTCGTTAAATAAGCCCCGTAGAAGGAAAAGGGCAAAATTTTGTTATCACTAATTTTTGGCCAAAATTTAGAATGCAAATATCTCGTTAAATAAGCCCCGTAGATGGAAAATGGCGAAATTTTGTTATCACTAATTTTTGGCCAAAATTTTGAATTTCATTAGCAAAACTTAAAATGCAAATATCTCGTTAAATAAGCCCCGTAGAAGGAAAACGGCGAAATTTTGTTATCACTAATTTCTGGCCAACATTTTCAATTTCCTTAGCAAAACTTAAAATGCAAATATCTCGTTAAATAAGCCCCGTAGAAGGAAAACGGCGAAATTTGTTATCACTAATTTCTGGCCAAAATTTTCAATTTCCTTAGCAAAACTTAAAATGGAAATATCTCGTTAAATAAGCCCCGTAGAAGGAAAATGGCGAAATTTTGCTATCACTAATTTTTGGCCAAAATTTTCAATTTCCTTAGCAAAACATAAAATGCAAATACTCCTTAAATAAGCCCCGTAGAAGGAAAAGGGCGAAATTTTGTTATCACCAATTTTTGGCCAAAATTTTCAATTTCCTTAGCAAAACTTAAAATGCAAATATATCGTTAAATAAGCCCCTTAGAAGGAAAAGGCCGAAATTTTGTTATCACCAATTTTTGGCCAAAATTTTCAATTTCCTTAGCAAATCTTAAATTTTCAATTTCCTTAGCAAAACTTAAAATGGAAATATCTCGTTAAATAAGCCCCGTAGAAGGAAAATGGCGAAATTTTGCTATCACTAATTTTTGGCCAAAATTTTCAATTTCCTTAGCAAAACATAAAATGCAAATACTCCTTAAATAAGCCCCGTAGAAGGAAAAGGGCGAAATTTTGTTATCACCAATTTTTGGCCAAAATTTTCAATTTCCTTAGCAAAACTTAAAATGCAAATATCTCGTTAAATAAGACCCGTAGAAGGAAAGGACGAAATTTTGTTATCACTAATTTTTGGCCAAAATTTTCAATTTCTTTAGCAAAACTTAAAATGCATATATCTCGTAAAATAAGCCCCGTAGAAGGAAAAGGCCGAAATTTTGTTATCACTAATTTTTGGCCAAAATTTAGAATTTCCTTAGCAAAACTTAAAATGCAAATATCTCGCTAAATAAGCCCCGCAGAAGGAAAAGGGCGAAATTTTGCTATCACTAATTTTTAGCCAAAATTTTCAATTTCCTTAGCAAAACATAAAATGCAAATATCTCGTTAAATAAGCCCCGTAGAAGGAAAACGCCGAAATTTTGTTATCACTAATTTCTGGCCAAAATTTTCAATTTCCTTAGCAAAACTTAAAATGCAAATATCTCGTTAAATAAGCCCCGTAGAAGGAAAAGGGCGAAATTTTGCTATCACTAATTTTTGGCCAAAATTTTCAATTTCCTTAGCAAAACATAAAATACAAATATCTCGTTAAATAAGCCCCGTAGTAGGAAAAAGCCGAAATTTTGTTATCACTAATTTCTGGCCAAAATTTTCAATTTCCTTAGCAAAACTTAAAATGCAAATATCTCTTTAAATAAGCCCCGTAGAAGGAAAAGGGCGAAATTTTGTTATCACCAATTTTTGGCCAAAATTTTCAATTTCCTTAGCAAAACTTAAAATGCAAATATGTCGTTAAATAAGCCCCGTAGAAGGAAAAGGCCGAAATTTTGTTATCACTAATTTTTGCCAAAATTTTGCAAAACTTAAAATGCAAATATCTCGTTAAATAAGCCCCGTAAAAGGGCGAAATTTAATTATCACTAATTTTTGGCCAAAATTTAGAAAAACTTAAAATACAAATACCTCGTTAAATAAGCCCCGTAGAAGGAAAAGGGCGAAATTTTGTTATCACTAATTTTTGGCCAAAATTTTCAATTTCGTTAGCAAAACTTGAAATGCTAATATCTCGTTAAATAAGACCCGTAGAAGGAAAAGGGCGAAATTTTGTTATCACTAATTTTTGCCAAAATTTTGCAAAACTTAAAATGCAAATATCTCGTTAAATAAGCCCCGTAGAAGGAAAAGGGCGAAATTTTGTTATCACTAATTTTTGGCCAAAATTTTCAATTTCCTTAGCAAAACTTGAAATGCAAATATCTCGTTAAATAAGACCCGTAGAAGGAAAAGGGCGAAATTTTGTTATCACTACTTTTTGGCCAAAATTTTCAATTTCCTTAGCAAAACATAAAATGCAAATATCTCGTTAAATAAGCCCCGTAGAAGGAAAAGGGCGAAATTTTGTTATCACCAATTTTTGGCCAAAATTTTCAATTTCCTTAGCAAAACTTAAAATGCAAATATGTCGTTAAATAAGCCCCGTAGAAGGAAAAGGCCGAAATTTTGTTATCACCAATTTTTGGCCCAAAATTTTCAATTTCCTTAGCAAAACTTAAATTTTCAATTTCCTTAGCAAAACTTAAAATGCAAATATGTCGTTAAATAAGCCCCGTAGAAGGAAAAGGCCGAAATTTTTTTATCACCAATTTTTGGCCAAAATTTTCAATTTCCTTAGCAAAACTTAAAATGCAAATATCTCGTTAAATAAGCCCCGTAGAAGGAAAAGGGCGAAATTTTGTTATCACTAATTTTTGGCCAAAATTTTCAATTTCCTTAGCAAAACATAAAATGCAAATATCTCGTTACATAAGCCCCGTAGAAGGAAAAGGGCGAAATTTTGTTATCACCAATTTTTGGCCAAAATTTTCACTTTCCTTAGAAAAACTTAAAATGCAAATATCTCGTTAAATAAGCCCCGTAGAAGGAAAAGGGCGAAATTTTGTTATCACTAATTTTTGGCCAAAATTTTCAATTTCCTTAGCAAAACATAAAATGCAAATATCTCGTTAAATAAGCCCCGTAGAAGGAAACGGGCGAAATTTTGTTATCACCAATTTTTGGCCAAAATTTTCAATTTCCTTAGCAAAACTTAAAATGCTTATCGTTAAATAAGCCTCGTAGAAGGAAAAGGGCGAAATTTTGTTATCACTAATTTTTGGCCAAAATTTTCAATTTCCTTAGCAATACTTAAAATG
The DNA here is from genome assembly GCA_963930755.1 of Eudasyphora cyanicolor. NCBI lineage: Eukaryota > Metazoa > Arthropoda > Insecta > Diptera > Muscidae > Eudasyphora > Eudasyphora cyanicolor. The sequence goes on along the minus strand of OZ005734.1, from coordinate 199,996,872 downwards.
CAATTATCTCGTTAAATAAGCCCCGTAGAAGGAAAAGGGCGAAATTTTGTTATCACCAATTTTTGGCCAAAATTTTCACTTTCCTTAGAAAAACTTAAAATGCAAATATCTCGTTAAATAAGCCCCGTAGAAGGAAAAGGGCGAAATTTTGTTATCACTAATTTTTGGCCAAAATTTTCACTTTCCTTAGAAAAACTTAAAATTCAAATATCTCGTTACATAAGCCCCGTAGAAGGAAAAGGGCGAAATTTTGTTATCACCAATTTTTGGCCAAAATTTTCACTTTCCTTAGAAAAACTTAAAATGCAAATATCTCGTTAAATAAGCCCCGTAGAAGGAAAAGGCCGAAATTTTGTTATCACTAATTTTTGGCCAAAATTTTCAATTTCCTTAGCAAAACTTAAAATGCAAATATCTCGTTAAATAAGCCCCGTAGAAGGAAAAGGGCGAAATTTTGTTATCACTAATTTTTGGCCAAAATTTTCACTTTCCTTAGAAAAACTTAAAATGCAAATATCTCGTTACATAAGCCCCATAGAAGGAAAAGGGCGAAATTTTGTTATCACCAATTTTTGGCCAAAATTTTCACTTTCCTTAGAAAAACTTAAAATGCAAATATCTCGTTAAATAAGCCCCGTAGAAGAAAAAGGCCGAAATTTTGTTATCACTAATTTTTGGCCAAAATTTTCAATTTCCTTAGCAAAACTTTAAATGCAAATATCTCGTTAAATAAGCCCCGTAGAAGGAAAAGGGCGAAATTTTGTTATCACTAATTTTTGGCCAAAATTTTCAATTTCCTTAGCAAAACATAAAATGCAAATATCTCGTTAAATAAGCCCCGTAGAAGGAAAAGGCCGAAATTTTGTTATCACTAATTTCTGGCCAAAATTTAGAATTTCCTTAGCAAAACTTAAAATGCAAATATCTCGTTAAATAAGCCCCGTAGAAGGAAAAGGGCGAAATTTTGCTATCACTAATTTTTAGCCAAAATTTTCAATTTCCTTAGCAAAACATAAAATGCAAATATCTCGTTAAATAAGCCCCGTAGAAGGAAAAGGCCGAAATTTTGTTATCACTAATTTCTGGCCAAAATTTTCAATTTCCTTAGCAAAACTTAAAATGCAAATATCTCGTTAAATAAGCCCCGTAGAAGGAAAAGGGCGAAATTTTGCTATCACTAATTTTTGTCCAAAATTTTCAATTTCCTTAGCAAAACATAAAATGCAAATATCTCGTTAAATAAGCCCCGTAGAAGGAAAAGGCCGAAATTTTGTTATCACTAATTTCTGGCCAAAATTTAGAATTTCCTTAGCAAAACTTAAAATGCAAATATCTCGTTAAATAAGCCCCGTAGAAGGAAAAGGGCAAAATTTTGTTATCACTAATTTTTGGCCAAAATTTTCAATTTCCTTAGCAAAACATAAAATGCAAATATCTCGTTAAATAAGCCCCGTAGAAGGAAAAGGGCGAAATTTTGTTATCTCTAATTTTTGCCCAAAATTTGGAATTTCCTTAGCAAAATTTAAAATGCAAATATCTCGTTAAATAAGCCTCGTAGATGGAAAAGGGCAAAATTTTGTTATCACTAATGCTAAAATTTTGCAAAACTTAAAATGCAAATATCTCGTTAAATAGCCCCGTAAAAGGAAAAGGGCGAAATTTTGTTATCACTAATTTTTGGCCAAAATTTTCAATTTCCTTAGCACAACATAAAATGCAAATATCTCGTTAAATAAGCCCCGTAGAAGTCAAAGGCCGAAATTTTGTTATCTCTAATTTTTGCCCAAAATTTAGAATTTCCTTAGCAAAATTTAAAATGCAAATATCTCGTTAAATAAGCCCCGTAGAAGGAAAAGGGCAAAATTTTGTTATCACTAATGCTAAAATTTTGCAAAACTTAAAATGCAAATATCTCGTTAAATAAGCCCCGTAGAAGGAAAAGGGCGAAATTTTGTTATCACTAATTTTTGGCCAAAATTTTGAATTTCATTAGCAAAATCTCGTTAAATAAGCCCCGTAGAAAGAAAAGGGCGAAATTTTGTTATCACTAATTTTGGCCAAAATTTAGAATTTCCTTAGCAAAACTTAAAATGCAAATATCTCGTTAAATAAGCCCCGGAAAAGGGCGAAATTTTTTTATCACTAATTTTTGGTCAAAATTTAGAATTTCCTTAGCAAAACATAAAATGCAAATATCTCGTTAAATAAGCCCCGGAGAAGGAAAAGGGGCGAAATTTTGTTATCACTAATTTTTGGTCAAAATTTAGTATTTCCTTAGCAAAACTTAAAATGCAAATATCTCGTTAAATAAGCCCCGGAGAAGGAAACGGGCGAAATTTTATTATCACTAATTTTTGCCAAAACTTTGCAAAACTTAAAATGCAAATATCTCGTTAAATAAGCCCCGTAGAAAGAAATGGGCGAAATTTTGTTATCACAAATTTTTGGCCAAAATTTAGAATTTCCTTAGCAAAATCTCGTTAAATAAGCCCCGTAGAAAGAAAAGGGCGAAATTTTGTTATCACTAATTTTTGGCCAAAATTTAGAATTTCCTTAGCAAAACTTAAAATGCAAATATCTCGTTAAATAAGCCCCGTAGAAAGAAAAGGGCGAAATTTTGTTATCACTAATTTTTGGCCAAAATTTAGAATTTCCTTAGCAAAACTTAAAATGCAAATATCTCGTTAAATAAGCCACGTAGAAAGAAAAGGGCGAAATTTTGTTATCACTAATTATTGGCCAAAATTTAGAATTTCCTTAGCAAAACTTAAAATGCAAATATCTCGTTAACTTAAAATGCAATATCTCGCCCAGTAGAAGGAAAAGGGCGAAATTTTGTTAAATTTTTTTTTTGGCCAAAATTTTGAATTTCCTTAGCAAAACTTAAAATGCAAATATCTCGTTAAATAAGCCCCGTAGAAAGAAAAGGGCGAAATTTTGTTATCACTAATTTTTGGCCAAAATTTAGAATTTCCTTAGAAAAACTTAAAATGCAAATATCTCGTTAAATAAGCCCCGTAGAAGGAAAAGGCCGAAATTTTGTTATCACTAATTTCTGGCCAAAATTTTCAATTTCCTTAGCAAAACTTAAAATGCAAATATCTCGTTAAATAAGCCCCGTAGAAGGAAAAGGGCGAAATTTTTTTATCACTAATTTTTGGCCAAAATTTTCAATTTCCTTAGCAAAACATAAAATGCAAATATCTCGTTAAATAAGCCCCGTAGAAGGAAAAGGGCGAAATTTTGTTATCACCAATTTTTGGCCAAAATTTAGAATTTCCTTAGCAAAACTTAAAATGCAAATATCTCGTTAACTTAAAATGCAATATCTCGCCCAGTAGAAGGAAAAGGGCGAAATTTTGTTAAAATTTTTTTTGGCCAAAATTTTGAATTTCCTTAGCAAAACTTAAAATGCAAATATCTCGTTAAATAAGCCCCGTAGAAAGAAAAGGGCGAAATTTTGTTATCACTAATTTTTGGTCAAAATTTAGAATTTCCTTAGCAAAACCTAAAATGCAAATATCTCGTTAAATAAGCCCCGTAGAAGGAAAAGGGCGAAATTTTGTTATCACCAATTTTTGGCCAAAATTTTCAATTTCCTTAGCAAAACTTAAAATGCAAATATCTCGTTAAATAAGCCCCGTAGAAGGAAAACGGCGAAATTTTGTTATCACTAATTTCTGGCCAAAATTTTGAATTTCCTTAGCAAAATCTCGTTAAATAAGCCCCGTAGAAAGAAAAGGGCGAAATTTTGTTATCACTAATTTTTGGTCAAAATTTAGAATTTCCTTAGCAAAACCTAAAATGCAAATATCTCGTTAAATAAGCCCCGTAGAAGGAAAAGGGTGAAATTTTGTTATCACCAATTTTTGGCCAAAATTTTCAATTTCCTTAGCAAAACTTAAAATGCAAATATCTCGTTAAATAAGCCCCGTAGAAGGAAAACGGCGAAATTTTGTTATCACTAATTTCTGGCCAAAATTTTGAATTTCCTTAGCAAAATCTCGTTAAATAAGCCCCGTAGAAAGAAAAGGGCGAAATTTTGTTATCACTAATTTTTGGCCAAAATTTAGAATTTCCTTAGCAAAACTTAAAATGCAAATATCTCGTTAACTTAAATTGCAATATCTCGCCCCGTAGAAGGAAAAGGGCGAAATTTTGTTAAAAAATTTTTTGGCCAAAATTTTGAATTTCCTTAGCAAAACTTAAAATGCAAATAAAATGCAAATATCTCGTTAAATAAGCCCCGTAGAAGGAAAAGGGCGAAATAATTTTTGGCCAAAATTAAACAAACCTTAAAATGCAAATATCTCGTTAAATAAGCCCCGGAGAAGGAAAAGGGCGAAATTTTGTTATCACAAATTTTTGACCAAAATTTAGAATTTCCTTAGCAAAACTTAAAATGCAAATATCTCGTTAAATGAGGAAAAGGGAGAAGGAAAAGGGCGAAATTTTGTTATCAATAATTTTTGGCCAAAATTTTGCAAAACTTAAAATGCAAATATCTCGTTAAATAAGCCCCGGAGAAGAAAAAGGGCGAAATTTTGTTATCACTAATTTTTGCCAAAATTTTGCAAAACTTAAAATGCAAATATCTCGTTAAATAAGCCCCGTAGAAAGATAAGGGCGAAATTTTGTTATCACTAATTTTTGGCCAAAATTTAGAATTTCCTTAGCAAAACTTAAAATGCAAATATCTCGTTAAATAAGCCCCGTAGAAGGAAAAGCAAAACTTAAAATGCAAATAAAATGCAAATATCTCGTTAAATAAGCCCCGTAGAAGGAAAAGGGCGAAATAATTTTTGGCCAAAATTAAACAAACCTTAAAATGCAAATATCTCGTTAAATAAGCCCCGGAGAAGGAAAAGGGCGAAATTTTGTTATCACAAATTTTTGACCAAAATTTAGAATTTCCTTAGCAAAACTTAAAATGCAAATATCTCGTTAAATGAGGAAAAGGGAGAAGGAAAAGGGCGAAATTTTGTTATCAATAATTTTTGGCCAAAATTTTGCAAAACTTAAAATGCAAATATCTCGTTAAATAAGCCCCGGAGAAGAAAAAGGGCGAAATTTTGTTATCACTAATTTTTGCCAAAATTTTGCAAAACTTAAAATGCAAATATCTCGTTAAATAAGCCCCGTAGAAAGATAAGGGCGAAATTTTGTTATCACTAATTTTTGGCCAAAATTTAGAATTTCCTTAGCAAAACTTAAATAAGCCCCGTAGAAGGAAAAGGGCAAAATTTTGTTATCACTAATGCTAAAATTTTGCAAAACTTAAAATGCAAATATCTCGTTAAATAAGCCCCGTAGAAGGAAAAGGGCGAAATTTTGTTATCACTAATTTTTGGCCAAAATTTTGAATTTCATTAGCAAAATCTCGTTAAATAAGCCCCGTAGAAAGAAAAGGGCGAAATTTTGTTATCACTAATTTTGGCCAAAATTTAGAATTTCCTTAGCAAAACTTAAAATGCAAATATCTCGTTAAATAAGCCCCGGAAAAGGGCGAAATTTTTTTATCACTAATTTTTGGTCAAAATTTAGAATTTCCTTAGCAAAACATAAAATGCAAATATCTCGTTAAATAAACCCCGGAGAAGGAAAAGGGGCGAAATTTTGTTATCACTAATTTTTGGTCAAAATTTAGTATTTCCTTAGCAAAACTTAAAATGCAAATATCTCGTTAAATAAGCCCCGGAGAAGGAAACGGGCGAAATTTTATTATCACTAATTTTTGCCAAAACTTTGCAAAACTTAAAATGCAAATATCTCGTTAAATAAGCCCCGTAGAAAGAAATGGGCGAAATTTTGTTATCACAAATTTTTGGCCAAAATTTAGAATTTCCTTAGCAAAATCTCGTTAAATAAGCCCCGTAGAAAGAAAAGGGCGAAATTTTGTTATCACTAATTTTTGGCCAAAATTTAGAATTTCCTTAGCAAAACTTAAAATGCAAATATCTCGTTAAATAAGCCCCGTAGAAAGAAAAGGGCGAAATTTTGTTATCACTAATTTTTGGCCAAAATTTAGAATTTCCTTAGCAAAACTTAAAATGCAAATATCTCGTTAAATAAGCCACGTAGAAAGAAAAGGGCGAAATTTTGTTATCACTAATTATTGGCCAAAATTTAGAATTTCCTTAGCAAAACTTAAAATGCAAATATCTCGTTAACTTAAAATGCAATATCTCGCCCAGTAGAAGGAAAAGGGCGAAATTTTGTTAAAATTTTTTTTGGCCAAAATTTTGAATTTCCTTAGCAAAACTTAAAATGCAAATATCTCGTTAAATAAGCCCCGTAGAAAGAAAAGGGCGAAATTTTGTTATCACTAATTTTTGGTCAAAATTTAGAATTTCCTTAGCAAAACCTAAAATGCAAATATCTCGTTAAATAAGCCCCGTAGAAGGAAAAGGGCGAAATTTTGTTATCACCAATTTTTGGCCAAAATTTTCAATTTCCTTAGCAAAACTTAAAATGCAAATATCTCGTTAAATAAGCCCCGTAGAAGGAAAACGGCGAAATTTTGTTATCACTAATTTCTGGCCAAAATTTTGAATTTCCTTAGCAAAATCTCGTTAAATAAGCCCCGTAGAAAGAAAAGGGCGAAATTTTGTTATCACTAATTTTTGGTCAAAATTTAGAATTTCCTTAGCAAAACCTAAAATGCAAATATCTCGTTAAATAAGCCCCGTAGAAGGAAAAGGGCGAAATTTTGTTATCACCAATTTTTGGCCAAAATTTTCAATTTCCTTAGCAAAACTTAAAATGCAAATATCTCGTTAAATAAGCCCCGTAGAAGGAAAACGGCGAAATTTTGTTATCACTAATTTCTGGCCAAAATTTTGAATTTCCTTAGCAAAATCTCGTTAAATAAGCCCCGTAGAAAGAAAAGGGCGAAATTTTGTTATCACTAATTTTTGGCCAAAATTTAGAATTTCCTTAGCAAAACTTAAAATGCAAATATCTCGTTAACTTAAATTGCAATATCTCGCCCCGTAGAAGGAAAAGGGCGAAATTTTGTTAAAAAATTTTTTGGCCAAAATTTTGAATTTCCTTAGCAAAACTTAAAATGCAAATAAAATGCAAATATCTCGTTAAATAAGCCCCGTAGAAGGAAAAGGGCGAAATAATTTTTGGCCAAAATTAAACAAACCTTAAAATGCAAATATCTCGTTAAATAAGCCCCGGAGAAGGAAAAGGGCGAAATTTTGTTATCACAAATTTTTGACCAAAATTTAGAATTTCCTTAGCAAAACTTAAAATGCAAATATCTCGTTAAATGAGGAAAAGGGAGAAGGAAAAGGGCGAAATTTTGTTATCAATAATTTTTGGCCAAAATTTTGCAAAACTTAAAATGCAAATATCTCGTTAAATAAGCCCCGGAGAAGAAAAAGGGCGAAATTTTGTTATCACTAATTTTTGCCAAAATTTTGCAAAACTTAAAATGCAAATATCTCGTTAAATAAGCCCCGTAGAAAGATAAGGGCGAAATTTTGTTATCACTAATTTTTGGCCAAAATTTAGAATTTCCTTAGCAAAACTTAAAATGCAAATATCTCGTTAAATAAGCCCCGTAGAAGGAAAAGCAAAACTTAAAATGCAAATAAAATGCAAATATCTCGTTAAATAAGCCCCGTAGAAGGAAAAGGGCGAAATAATTTTTGGCCAAAATTAAACAAACCTTAAAATGCAAATATCTCGTTAAATAAGCCCCGGAGAAGGAAAAGGGCGAAATTTTGTTATCACAAATTTTTGACCAAAATTTAGAATTTCCTTAGCAAAACTTAAAATGCAAATATCTCGTTAAATGAGGAAAAGGGAGAAGGAAAAGGGCGAAATTTTGTTATCAATAATTTTTGGCCAAAATTTTGCAAAACTTAAAATGCAAATATCTCGTTAAATAAGCCCCGGAGAAGAAAAAGGGCGAAATTTTGTTATCACTAATTTTTGCCAAAATTTTGCAAAACTTAAAATGCAAATATCTCGTTAAATAAGCCCCGTAGAAAGATAAGGGCGAAATTTTGTTATCACTAATTTTTGGCCAAAATTTAGAATTTCCTTAGCAAAACTTAAAATGCAAATATCTCGTTAAATAAGCCCCGTAGAAGGAAAAGGGCGAAATTTTGTTATCGCTAATTTTTGGCCAAAATTTTGCAAAACTTAAAATGCAAATATCTCGTTAAATAAGCCCCGTAGAAGGAAAAGGCCGAAATTTTGTTATCACTAATTTTTGGCCAAAATTTTCAATTTCCTTAGCAAAACTTAAAATGCAAATATCTCGTTAAATAAGCCCCGTAGAAGGAAAAGGGCGAAATTTTGTTATCACTAATTTTTGGCCAAAATTTAGAATTTCCTTAGCAAAACTTAAAATGCAAATATCTCGTTAAATAAGCCCCGTAGAAGGAAAAGGCCGAAATTTTGTTATCACTAATTTTTGGCCAAAATTTTCACTTTCCTTAGCAATACTTAAAATGCAAATATCTTGTTAAATAAGCCCCGTAGAAGGAAAACGGCGAAATTTTGTTATCACTAATTTCTGGCCAAAATTTTCAATTTCCTTAGCAAAACTTAAAATGCAAATATCTCGTTAAATAAGTCCCGTAGAAGGAAAAGGGCGAAATTTTGTTATCACTAATTTTTGGCCAAAATTTAGAATTTCCTTAGCAAAACTTAAAATGCAAATATCTCGTTAAATAAGCCCCGTAGAAGGAAAAGGGCGAAATTTTGTTATCACTAATTTTTGGCCAAAATTTTCAATTTCCTTAGCAAAACTTAAAATGCAAATATCTCGTTAAATAAGCCCCGTAGAAGGAAAACGGCGAAATTTTGTTATCACTAATTTCTGGCCAAAATTTTCAATTTCCTTAGCAAAACTTAAAATGCAAATATCTCGTTAAATAAGCCCCGTAGAAGGAAAAGGGCGAAATTTTGTTATCACTAATTTTTGGCCAAAATTTAGAATTTCCTTAGCAAAACTTAAAATGCAAATATCTCGTTAAATAAGCCCCGTAGAAGGAAAAGGGCGAAATTTTGTTATCACTAATTTTTGGCCAAAATTTTCAATTTCCTTAGCAAAACTTAAAATGCAAATATCTCGATAAATAAGCCCCGTAGAAGGAAAAGGCCGAAATTTTGTTATCACTAATTTTTGCCCAAAATTTAGAATTTCCTTAGCAAAACTTAAAATGCAAATATCTCGTTAAATAAGCCCCGTAGAAGGAAAAGGGCGAAATTTTGTTATCACTAATTTTTGGCCAAAATTTTCAATTTCCTTAGCAAAACATAAAATGCAAATATCTCGTTACATAAGCCCCGTAGAAGGAAAAGGGCGAAATTTTGTTATCACCAATTTTTGGCCAAAATTTTCAATTTCCTTAGCAAAACTTAAAATGCAAATATCTCGTTAAATAAGCCCCGTAGAAGGAAAGGACGAAATTTTGTTATCACTAATTTTTGGCCAAAATTTTCAATTTCTTTAGCAAAACTTAAAATGCATATATCTCGTAAAATAAGCCCCGTAGAAGGAAAAGGCCGAAATTTTGTTATCACTAATTTTTGGCCAAAATTTAGAATTTCCTTAGCAAAACTTAAAATGCAAATATCTCGCTAAATAAGCCCCGCGGAAGGAAAAGGGCGAAATTTTGCTATCACTAATTTTTAGCCAAAATTTTCAATTTCCTTAGCAAAACATAAAATGCAAATATCTCGTTAAATAAGCCCCGTAGAAGGAAAAGGCCGAAATTTTGTTATCACTAATTTCTGGCCAAAATTTTCAATTTCCTTAGCAAAACTTAAAATGCAAATATCTCGTTAAATAAGCCCCGTAGAAGGAAAAGGGCGAAATTTTGCTATCACTAATTTTTGGCCAAAATTTTCAATTTCCTTAGCAAAACATAAAATGCAAATATCTCGTTAAATAAGCCCCGTAGAAGGAAAAAGCCGAAATTTTGTTATCACTAATTTCTGGCCAAAATTTTCAATTTCCTTAGCAAAACTTAAAATGCAAATATCTCTTTAAATAAGCCCCGTAGAAGGAAAAGGGCGAAATTTTGTTATCACCAATTTTTGGCCAAAATTTTCAATTTCCTTAGCAAAACTTAAAATGCAAATATGTCGTTAAATAAGCCCCGTAGAAGGAAAAGGGCGAAATTTTGTTATCACTAATTTTTGCCAAAATTTTGCAAAACTTAAAATGCAAATATCTCGTTAAATAAGCCCCGTAGAAGGAAAAGGGCGAAATTTTGTTATCACTAATTTTTGGCCAAAATTTTCAATTTCCTTAGCAAAACTTGAAATGCAAATATCTCGTTAAATAAGACCCGTAGAAGGAAAAGGGCGAAATTTTGTTATCACTACTTTTTGGCCAAAATTTTCAATTTCCTTAGCAAAACATAAAATGCAAATATCTCGTTAAATAAGCCCCGTAGAAGGAAAAGGGCGAAATTTTGTTATCACCAATTTTTGGCCAAAATTTTCAATTTCCTTAGCAAAACTTAAAATGCAAATATCTCGTTAAATAAGCCCCGTAAAAGGGCGAAATTTTATTATCACTAATATTTGGCCAAAATTTAGCAAAACTTAAAATACAAATATCTCGTTAAATAAGCCCCGTAGAAGGAAAAGGGCGAAATTTTGTTATCACTAATAACTAACTAACTAACTAACTTAAAATGCAAATATCTCGTTAAATAAGCCCCGTAGAAGGAAAAGGGCGAAATTTTGTTATCACTAATTTTTGGCCAATAGTTTGAATTTCATTAGCAAAACTTAAAATGCAAATATCTCGTTAAATAAGCCCCGTAAAAGGGCGAAATTTTATTATCACTAATATTTGGCCAAAATTTAGCAAAACTTAAAATGCAAATATCTCGTTAAATAAGCCCCGTAGAAGGAAAAGGCCGAAATTTTGTTACCACTAATTTTTGGCCAAAATTTTCAATTTCCTTAGCAAAACTTAAAATGCAAATATCTCGTTAAATAAGCCCCGTAGAAGGAAAACGGCGAAATTTTGTTATCACTAATTTCTGGCCAAAATTTTCAATTTCCTTAGCAAAACTTAAAATGCAAATATCTCGTTAAATAAGCCCCGTAGAAGGAAAAGGGCGAAATTTTGTTATCACTAATTTTTGGCCAAAATTTTCAATTTCCTTAGCAAAACATAAAATGCAAATATCTCGTTAAATAAGCCCCGTAGAAGGAAAAGGGCGAAATTTTGTTATCACCAATTTTTGGCCAAAATTTTCAATATCCTTCGCAAAACTTAAAATGCAAATATCTCGTTAAATAAGCCCCGTAGAAGGAAAGGACGAAACTTTGTTATCACTAATTTTTGGCCAAAATTTTCAATTTCAAAATTTTCAATTTCCTTAGCAAAACTTAAAATGCAAATATCTCGTTAAATAAGCCCCGTAGAAGGAAAAGGGCAAAATTTTGTTATCACTAATTTTTGGCCAAAATTTAGAATGCAAATATCTCGTTAAATAAGCCCCGTAGATGGAAAATGGCGAAATTTTGTTATCACTAATTTTTGGCCAAAATTTTGAATTTCATTAGCAAAACTTAAAATGCAAATATCTCGTTAAATAAGCCCCGTAGAAGGAAAACGGCGAAATTTTGTTATCACTAATTTCTGGCCAACATTTTCAATTTCCTTAGCAAAACTTAAAATGCAAATATCTCGTTAAATAAGCCCCGTAGAAGGAAAACGGCGAAATTTGTTATCACTAATTTCTGGCCAAAATTTTCAATTTCCTTAGCAAAACTTAAAATGGAAATATCTCGTTAAATAAGCCCCGTAGAAGGAAAATGGCGAAATTTTGCTATCACTAATTTTTGGCCAAAATTTTCAATTTCCTTAGCAAAACATAAAATGCAAATACTCCTTAAATAAGCCCCGTAGAAGGAAAAGGGCGAAATTTTGTTATCACCAATTTTTGGCCAAAATTTTCAATTTCCTTAGCAAAACTTAAAATGCAAATATATCGTTAAATAAGCCCCTTAGAAGGAAAAGGCCGAAATTTTGTTATCACCAATTTTTGGCCAAAATTTTCAATTTCCTTAGCAAATCTTAAATTTTCAATTTCCTTAGCAAAACTTAAAATGCAAATATGTCGTTAAATAAGCCCCGTAGAAGGAAAAGGCCGAAATTTTGTTATCACTAATATTTGGCCAAAATTTTCAATTTCCTTAGCAAAACTTAAAATGCAAATATCTCGTTAAATAAGCCCCGTAGAAGGAAAAGGGCGAAATTTTGTTATCACTAATTTTTGGCCAAAATTTTCAATTTCCTTAGCAAAACATAAAATGCAAATATCTCGTTACATAAGCCCCGTAGAAGGAAAAGGGCGAAATTTTGTTATCACCAATTTTTGGCCAAAATTTTCAATTTCCTTAGCAAAACTTAAAATGCAAATATCTCGTTAAATAAGACCCGTAGAAGGAAAGGACGAAATTTTGTTATCACTAATTTTTGGCCAAAATTTTCAATTTCTTTAGCAAAACTTAAAATGCATATATCTCGTAAAATAAGCCCCGTAGAAGGAAAAGGCCGAAATTTTGTTATCACTAATTTTTGGCCAAAATTTAGAATTTCCTTAGCAAAACTTAAAATGCAAATATCTCGCTAAATAAGCCCCGCAGAAGGAAAAGGGCGAAATTTTGCTATCACTAATTTTTAGCCAAAATTTTCAATTTCCTTAGCAAAACATAAAATGCAAATATCTCGTTAAATAAGCCCCGTAGAAGGAAAACGCCGAAATTTTGTTATCACTAATTTCTGGCCAAAATTTTCAATTTCCGTAGCAAAACTTAAAATGCAAATATCTCGTTAAATAAGCCCCGTAGAAGGAAAAGGGCGAAATTTTGCTATCACTAATTTTTGGCCAAAATTTTCAATTTCCTTAGCAAAACATAAAATACAAATATCCCGTTAAATAAGCCCCGTAGAAGGAAAAAGCCGAAATTTTGTTATCACTAATTTCTGGCCAAAATTTTCAATTTCCTTAGCAAAACTTAAAATGCAAATATCTCTTTAAATAAGCCCCGTAGAAGGAAAAGGGCGAAATTTTGTTATCACCAATTTTTGGCCAAAATTTTCAATTTCCTTAGCAAAACTTAAAATGCAAATATGTCGTTAAATAAGCCCCGTAGAAGGAAAAGGCCGAAATTTTGTTATCACTAATTTTTGCCAAAATTTTGCAAAACTTAAAATGCAAATATCTCGTTAAATAAGCCCCGTAAAAGGGCGAAATTTAATTATCACTAATTTTTGGCCAAAATTTAGAAAAACTTAAAATACAAATACCTCGTTTAATAAGCCCCGTAGAAGGAAAAGGGCGAAATTTTGTTATCACTAATTTTTGGCCAAAATTTTCAATTTCGTTAGCAAAACTTGAAATGCTAATATCTCGTTAAATAAGACCCGTAGAAGGAAAAGGGCGAAATTTTGTTATCACTAATTTTTGCCAAAATTTTGCAAAACTTAAAATGCAAATATCTCGTTAAATAAGCCCCGTAGAAGGAAAAGGGCGAAATTTTGTTATCACTAATTTTTGACCAAAATTTTGAATTTCCTTAGCAAAACTTAAAATGCAAATATCTCGTTAAATAAGCCCCGTAGAAGGAAAAGGGCGAAATTTTGTTATTACTAATTTTTGCCAAAATTTTGCAAAACTTAAAATGCAAATATCTCGTTAAATAAGCACCGTAGAAGGAAAAGGGCGAAATTTTGTTATCACCAATTTTTGGCCAAAATTTTCAATTTCCTTAGCACAACTTAAAATGCAAATATGTCGTTAAATAAGCCCCGTAGAAGGAAAACGGCGAAATTTTGTTATCACTAATTTTTGGCCAAAATTTAGAATTTCCTTAGCAAAACTTAAAACGCAAATATCTCGTTAAATAAGCCCCGTAGAAGGAAAAGGCCGAAATTTTGTTATCACTAATTTCTGGCCAAAATTTTCAATTTCCTTAGCAAAACTTAAAATGCAAATATCTCGTTAAATAAGCCCCGTAGAAGGAAAAGGACGAAATTTTGTTATCACTAATTTTTGGCCAAAATTTTCAATTTCCTTAGCAAAACTTAAAATGCAAATATCTCGATAAATAAGCCCCGTAGAAGGAAAAGGCCGAAATTTTGTTATCACTAATTTTTGGCCAACATTTTCAATTTCCTTAGCAAAACTTAAAATGCAAATATCTCGTTAAATAAGCCCCGTAGAAGGAAAAGGCCGAAATTTTGTTATCACTAATTTCTGGCCAAAATTTTCAATTTCCTTAGCAAAACTTAAAAAGCAAATATCTCGTTAAATAAGCCCCGTAGAAGGAAAAGGACGAAATTTTGTTATCACTAATTTTTGGCCAAAATTTTCAATTTCCTTAGCAAAACTTAAAATGCAAATATCTCGATAAATAAGCCCCGTAGAAGGAAAAGGCCGAAATTTTGTTATCACTAATTTTTGGCCAACATTTTCAATTTCCTTAGCAAAACTTAAAATGCAAATATCTCGTTAAATAAGCCCCGTAGAAGGAAAACGGCGAAATTTTGTTATCACTAATTTCTGGCCAAAATTTTCAATTTCCTTACCAAACTTAAAATGCAAATATCTCGTTAAATAAGCCCCGTAGAAGGAAAAGGGCGAAATTTTGTTATCACTAATTTTTGGCCAAAATTTTCAATTACCTTAGCAAAACATAAAATGCAAATATCTCGTTAAATAAGCCCCGTAGAAGGAAAAGGGCGAAATTTTGTTATCACCAATTTTTGGCCAAAATTTTCAATTTCCTTCGCAAAACTTAAAATGCAAATATAAGCCCCGTAGAAGGAAAAGGGCGAAATTTTGTTATCACTAATTTTTGGCCAAAATTTAGAATGCAAATATCTCGTTAAATAAGTCCCGTAGATGGAAAATGGCGAAATTTTGTTATCACTAATTTTTGGCCAAAATTTTGAATTTCATTAGCAAAACTTAAAATGCAAATATCTCGTTAAATAAGCCCCGTAAAAGGGCGAAATTTTGTTATCACTAATTTTTGCCAAAATTTTACAAAACTTAAAATGCAAATATCTCGTTAAATAAGCCCCGTAGAAGGAAAAGGGCGAAATTTTGTTATCACTAATTTCGCCAAAATTTTAAATTTCCTTAGGAAAGCTTAAAATGCAAATATCTCGTTAAATAAGCCCCGTAGAAGGAAAAGGGCGAAATTTTGTTATCACTAATTTTTGCCAAAATTTTACAAAACTTAAAATGCAAATATCTCGTTAAATAAGCCCCGTAGAAGGAAAAGGGCGAAATTTTGTTATCACTAATTTCGCCAAAATTTTCAATTTCCTTAGCAAAACTTAAAATACAAATATCTCGTTAAATAAGCCCCGTAGAAGGAAAAGGGCGAAATTTTGTTATCACTAATTGTTGGCCAAAATTTAGAATTTCCTTAGCAAAACTTAAAATGCAAACATCTCGTTAAATAAGCCCCGTAGAAGGAAAAGGGCGAAATTTTGTTATCACTAATTTTTGGCCAAAATTTTCAATTTCCTTAGCAAAACTTAAAATGCAAATATCTCGTTAAATAAGCCCCGTAGAAGGAAAAGGGCGAAATTTTGTTATCACTAATTTTTGCCAAAATTTTGCAAAACTTAAAATGCAAATATCTCGTTAAATAAGACCCGTAGAAGGAAAAGGGCGAAATTTTGTTATCACTAATTTTTGGCCAAAATTTTCAATTTCCTTAGCAAAACATGAAATGCAAATATCTCGTTAAATAAGCCCCGTAGAAGGAAAAGGGCGAAATTTGGTTATCACCAATTTTTGGCCAAAATTCTCAATTTCCTTAGCAAAACTTAAAATGCAAATATGTCGTTAAATAAGCCCCGTAGAAGGAAAAGGCCGAAATTTTGTTACCACTAATTTTTGGCCAAAATTTTCAATTTCCTTAGCAAAACTTAAAATGCAAATATCTCGTTAAATAAGCCCCGTAGAAGGAAAACGGCGAAATTTTGTTATCACTAATTTCTGGCCAAAATTTTCAATTTCCTTAGCAAAACTTAAAATGCAAATATCTCGTTAAATAAGCCCTGTAGAAGCAAAAGGCCGAAATTTTTATTTTTATTTTTATCACTAATTTTTGGCCAAAATTTTCAATTTCCTTAGCAAAACTTAAAATGCAAATATGTCGTTAAATAAGCCCCGTAGAAGGAAAAGGGCGAAATTTTGTTATCACTAATTGTTGGCCAAAATTTAGAATTTCCTTAGCAAAACTTAAAATGCAAATATCTCGTTAAATAAGCCCCGTAGAAGGAAAAGGGCGAAATTTTGTTATCACTAATTTTTGGCCAAAATTTAGCAAAACTTAAAATGCAAATATCTCGTTAAATAAGCCCCGTAGAAGGAAAAGGGCGAAATTTTGTTATCACTAATTTTTGCCCAAAATTTAGAATTTCCTTAGCAAAACTTAAAATGCAAATATCTCGTTAAATAAGCCCCGTAGAAAGAAAAGGGCGAAATTTTGTTATCACTAATTTTTGCCAAAATTTTGCAAAACTTAAAATGCAAATATCTCGATAAATAAGCCCCGTAGAAGGAAAAGGCCGAAATTTTGTTATCACTAATTTTTGGCCAAAATTTAGCAAAACTTAAAATACAAATATCTCGTT
This sequence comes from Eudasyphora cyanicolor, assembly GCA_963930755.1. Classification (NCBI taxonomy): domain Eukaryota; kingdom Metazoa; phylum Arthropoda; class Insecta; order Diptera; family Muscidae; genus Eudasyphora; species Eudasyphora cyanicolor. The sequence goes on along the minus strand of OZ005734.1, from coordinate 199,980,224 downwards.
AAATAAGCCCCGTAGAAGGAAAAGGGCGAAATTTTGTTATCACTAATAACTAACTAACTAACTAACTTAAAATGCAAATATCTCGTTAAATAAGCCCCGTAGAAGGAAAAGGGCGAAATTTTGTTATCAGTAATTTTTGGCCAATAGTTTGAATTTCATTAGCAAAACTTAAAATGCAAATATCTCGTTAAATAAGCCCCGTAAAAGGGCGAAATTTTATTATCACTAATATTTGGCCAAAATTTAGCAAAACTTAAAATACAAATATCTCGTTAAATAAGCCCCGTAGAAGGAAAAGGGCGAAATTTTGTTATCACTAATAACTAACTAACTAACTAACTTAAAATGCAAATATCTCGTTAAATAAGCCCCGTAGAAGGAAAAGGGCGAAATTTTGTTATCAGTAATTTTTGGCCAATAGTTTGAATTTCATTAGCAAAACTTAAAATGCAAATATCTCGTTAAATAAGCCCCGTAAAAGGGCGAAATTTTATTATCACTAATATTTGGCCAAAATTTAGCAAAACTTAAAATGCAAATATCTCGTTAAATAAGCCCCGTAGAAGGAAAAGGCCGAAATTTTGTTACCACTAATTTTTGGCCAAAATTTTCAATTTCCTTAGCAAAACTTAAAATGCAAATATCTCGTTAAATAAGCCCCGTAGAAGGAAAACGGCGAAATTTTGTTATCACTAATTTCTGGCCAAAATTTTCAATTTCCTTAGCAAAACTTAAAATGCAAATATCTCGTTAAATAAGCCCCGTAGAAGGAAAAGGGCGAAATTTTGTTATCACTAATTTTTGGCCAAAATTTTCAATTTCCTTAGCAAAACATAAAATGCAAATATCTCGTTAAATAAGCCCCGTAGAAGGAAAAGGGCGAAATTTTGTTATCACCAATTTTTGGCCAAAATTTTCAATATCCTTCGCAAAACTTAAAATGCAAATATCTCGTTAAATAAGCCCCGTAGAAGGAAAGGACGAAACTTTGTTATCACTAATTTTTGGCCAAAATTTTCAATTTCAAAATTTTCAATTTCAAAATTTTCAATTTCCTTAGCAAAACTTAAAATGCAAATATCTCGTTAAATAAGCCCCGTAGAAGGAAAAGGGCAAAATTTTGTTATCACTAATTTTTGGCCAAAATTTAGAATGCAAATATCTCGTTAAATAAGCCCCGTAGATGGAAAATGGCGAAATTTTGTTATCACAAATTTTTGGCCAAAATTTTGAATTTCATTAGCAAAACTTAAAATGCAAATATCTCGTTAAATAAGCCCCGTAGAAGGAAAACGGCGAAATTTTGTTATCACTAATTTCTGGCCAACATTTTCAATTTCCTTAGCAAAACTTAAAATGCAAATATCTCGTTAAATAAGCCCCGTAGAAGGAAAACGGCGAAATTTGTTATCACTAATTTCTGGCCAAAATTTTCAATTTCCTTAGCAAAACTTAAAATGGAAATATCTCGTTAAATAAGCCCCGTAGAAGGAAAATGGCGAAATTTTGCTATCACTAATTTTTGGCCAAAATTTTCAATTTCCTTAGCAAAACATAAAATGCAAATACTCCTTAAATAAGCCCCGTAGAAGGAAAAGGGCGAAATTTTGTTATCACCAATTTTTGGCCAAAATTTTCAATTTCCTTAGCAAAACTTAAAATGCAAATATATCGTTAAATAAGCCCCTTAGAAGGAAAAGGCCGAAATTTTGTTATCACCAATTTTTGGCCAAAATTTTCAATTTCCTTAGCAAATCTTAAATTTTCAATTTCCTTAGCAAAACTTAAAATGCAAATATGTCGTTAAATAAGCCCCGTAGAAGGAAAAGGCCGAAATTTTGTTATCACTAATATTTGGCCAAAATTTTCAATTTCCTTAGCAAAACTTAAAATGCAAATATCTCGTTAAATAAGCCCCGTAGAAGGAAAAGGTCGAAATTTTGTTATCACTAATTTTTGGCCAAAATTTTCAATTTCCTTAGCAAAACATAAAATGCAAATATCTCGTTACATAAGCCCCGTAGAAGGAAAAGGGCGAAATTTTGTTATCACCAATTTTTGGCCAAAATTTTCAATTTCCTTAGCAAAACTTAAAATGCAAATATCTCGTTAAATAAGACCCGTAGAAGGAAAGGACGAAATTTTGTTATCACTAATTTTTGGCCAAAATTTTCAATTTCTTTAGCAAAACTTAAAATGCATATATCTCGTAAAATAAGCCCCGTAGAAGGAAAAGGCCGAAATTTTGTTATCACTAATTTTTGGCCAAAATTTAGAATTTCCTTAGCAAAACTTAAAATGCAAATATCTCGCTAAATAAGCCCCGCAGAAGGAAAAGGGCGAAATTTTGCTATCACTAATCTTTAGCCAAAATTTTCAATTTCCTTAGCAAAACATAAAATGCAAATATCTCGTTAAATAAGCCCCGTAGAAGGAAAACGCCGAAATTTTGTTATCACTAATTTCTGGCCAAAATTTTCAATTTCCTTAGCAAAACTTAAAATGCAAATATCTCGTTAAATAAGCCCCGTAGAAGGAAAAGGGCGAAATTTTGCTATCACTAATTTTTGGCCAAAATTTTCAATTTCCTTAGCAAAACATAAAATACAAATATCTCGTTAAATAAGCCCCGTAGAAGGAAAAAGCCGAAATTTTGTTATCACTAATTTCTGGCCAAAATTTTCAATTTCCTTAGCAAAACTTAAAATGCAAATATCTCTTTAAATAAGCCCCGTAGAAGGAAAAGGGCGAAATTTTGTTATCACCAATTTTTGGCCAAAATTTTCAATTTCCTTAGCAAAACTTAAAATGCAAATATGTCGTTAAATAAGCCCCGTAGAAGGAAAAGGCCGAAATTTTGTTATCACTAATTTTTGCCAAAATTTTGCAAAACTTAAAATGCAAATATCTCGTTAAATAAGCCCCGTAAAAGGGCGAAATTTAATTATCACTAATTTTTGGCCAAAATTTAGAAAAACTTAAAATACAAATACCTCGTTAAATAAGCCCCGTAGAAGGAAAAGGGCGAAATTTTGTTATCACTAATTTTTGGCCAAAATTTTCAATTTCGTTAGCAAAACTTGAAATGCTAATATCTCGTTAAATAAGACCCGTAGAAGGAAAAGGGCGAAATTTTGTTATCACTAATTTTTGCCAAAATTTTGCAAAACTTAAAATGCAAATATCTCGTTAAATAAGCCCCGTAGAAGGAAAAGGGCGAAATTTTGTTATCACTAATTTTTGGCCAAAATTTTCAATTTCCTTAGCAAAACTTGAAATGCAAATATCTCGTTAAATAAGACCCGTAGAAGGAAAAGGGCGAAATTTTGTTATCACTACTTTTTGGCCAAAATTTTCAATTTCCTTAGCAAAACTTAAAATGCAAATATCTCGTTAAATAAGCCCCGTAGAAGGAAAGGGGCGAAATTTTGTTATCACTAATTTTTGGCCAAAATTTTCAATTTCCTTAGCAAAACATAAAATGCAAATATCTCGTTACATAAGCCCCGTAGAAGGAAAAGGGCGAAATTTTGTTATCACCAATTTTTGGCCAAAATTTTCAATTTCCTTAGCAAAACTTAAAATGCAAATATGTCGTTAAATAAGCCCCGTAGAAGGAAAAGGCCGAAATTTTGTTATCACCAATTTTTGGCCCAAAATTTTCAATTTCCTTAGCAAAACTGAAAATGCAAATATGTCGTTAAATAAGCCCCGTAGAAGGAAAAGGGCGAAATTTTGTTATCACTAATTTTTGGCCAAAATTTTCAATTTCCTTAGCAAAACTTAAAATGCAAATATCTCGTTACATAAGCCCCGTAGAAGGAAAAGGGCGAAATTTTGTTATCACCAATTTTTGGCCAAAATTTTCACTTTCCTTAGAAAAACTTAAAATGCAAATATCTCGTTAAATAAGCCCCGTAGAAGGAAAAGGGCGAAATTTTGTTATCACTAATTTTTGGCCAACATTTTCAATTTCCTTAGCAAAACTTAAAATGCAAATATCTCGTTAAATAAGCCCCGTAGAAGGAAAAGGGCGAAATTTTGTTATCGCTAATTTTTGGCCAAAATTTTGCAAAACTTAAAATGCAAATATCTCGTTAAATAAGCCCCGTAGAAGGAAAAGGCCGAAATTTTGTTATCACTAATTTTTGGCCAAAATTTTCAATTTCCTTAGCAAAACTTAAAATGCAAATATCTCGTTAAATAAGCCCCGTAGAAGGAAAAGGGCGAAATTTTGTTATCACTAATTTTTGGCCAAAATTTAGAATTTCCTTAGCAAAACTTAAAATGCAAATATCTCGTTAAATAAGCCCCGTAGAAGGAAAAGGCCGAAATTTTGTTATCACTAATTTTTGGCCAAAATTTTCACTTTCCTTAGCAATACTTAAAATGCAAATATCTCGTTAAATAAGCCCCGTAGAAGGAAAACGGCGAAATTTTGTTATCACTAATTTCTGGCCAAAATTTTCAATTTCCTTAGCAAAACTTAAAATGCAAATATCTCGTTAAATAAGCCCCGTAGAAGGAAAAGGGCGAAATTTTGTTATCACTAATTTTTGGCCAAAATTTAGAATTTCCTTAGCAAAACTTAAAATGCAAATATCTCGTTAAATAAGCCCCGTAGAAGGAAAAGGGCGAAATTTTGTTATCACTAATTTTTGGCCAAAATTTTCAATTTCCTTAGCAAAACTTAAAATGCAAATATCTCGTTAAATAAGCCCCGTAGAAGGAAAACGGCGAAATTTTGTTATCACTAATTTCTGGCCAAAATTTTCAATTTCCTTAGCAAAACTTAAAATGCAAATATCTCGTTAAATAAGCCCCGTAGAAGGAAAAGGGCGAAATTTTGTTATCACTAATTTTTGGCCAAAATTTAGAATTTCCTTAGCAAAACTTAAAATGCAAATATCTCGTTAAATAAGCCCCGTAGAAGGAAAAGGGCGAAATTTTGTTATCACTAATTTTTGGCCAAAATTTTCAATTTCCTTAGCAAAACTTAAAATGCAAATATCTCGATAAATAAGCCCCGTAGAAGGAAAAGGCCGAAATTTTGTTATCACTAATTTTTGCCCAAAATTTAGAATTTCCTTAGCAAAACTTAAAATGCAAATATCTCGTTAAATAAGCCCCGTAGAAGGAAAAGGGCGAAATTTTGTTATCACTAATTTTTGGCCAAAATTTTCAATTTCCTTAGCAAAACTTAAAATGCAAATATCTCGATAAATAAGCCCCGTAGAAGGAAAAGGCCGAAATTTTGTTATCACTAATTTTTGCCCAAAATTTAGAATTTCCTTAGCAAAACTTAAAATGCAAATATCTCGTTAAATAAGCCCCGTAGAAGGAAAAGGGCGAAATTTTGTTATCACCAATTTTTGGCCAAAATTTTCAATTTCCTTAGCAAAACTTAAAATGCAAATATCTCGTTAAATAAGCCCCGTAGAAGGAAAGGACGAAATTTTGTTATCACTAATTTTTGGCCAAAATTTTCAATTTCTTTAGCAAAACTTAAAATGCATATATCTCGTAAAATAAGCCCCGTAGAAGGAAAAGGCCGAAATTTTGTTATCACTAATTTTTGGCCAAAATTTAGAATTTCCTTAGCAAAACTTAAAATGCAAATATCTCGCTAAATAAGCCCCGCAGAAGGAAAAGGGCGAAATTTTGCTATCACTAATTTTTAGCCAAAATTTTCAATTTCCTTAGCAAAACATAAAATGCAAATATCTCGTTAAATAAGCCCCGTAGAAGGAAAAGGCCGAAATTTTGTTATCACTAATTTCTGGCCAAAATTTTCAATTTCCTTAGCAAAACTTAAAATGCAAATATCTCGTTAAATAAGCCCCGTAGAAGGAAAAGGGCGAAATTTTGCTATCACTAATTTTTGGCCAAAATTTTCAATTTCCTTAGCAAAACATAAAATGCAAATATCTCGTTAAATAAGCCCCGTAGAAGGAAAAAGCCGAAATTTTGTTATCACTAATTTCTGGCCAAAATTTTCAATTTCCTTAGCAAAACTTAAAATGCAAATATCTCTTTAAATAAGCCCCGTAGAAGGAAAAGGGCGAAATTTTGTTATCACCAATTTTTGGCCAAAATTTTCAATTTCCTTAGCAAAACTTAAAATGCAAATATGTCGTTAAATAAGCCCCGTAGAAGGAAAAGGCCGAAATTTTGTTATCACTAATTTTTGCCAAAATTTTGCAAAACTTAAAATGCAAATATCTCGTTAAATAAGCCCCGTAAAAGGGCGAAATTTAATTATCACTAATTTTTGGCCAAAATTTAGAAAAACTTAAAATACAAATACCTCGTTAAATAAGCCCCGTAGAAGGAAAAGGGCGAAATTTTGTTATCACTAATTTTTGGCCAAAATTTTCAATTTCGTTAGCAAAACTTGAAATGCTAATATCTCGTTAAATAAGACCCGTAGAAGGAAAAGGGCGAAATTTTGTTATCACTAATTATTGCCAAAATTTTGCAAAACTTAAAATGCAAATATCTCGTTAAATAAGCCCCGTAGAAGGAAAAGGGCGAAATTTTGTTATCACTAATTTTTGGCCAAAATTTTCAATTTCCTTAGCAAAACTTGAAATGCAAATATCTCGTTAAATAAGACCCGTAGAAGGAAAAGGGCGAAATTTTGTTATCACTACTTTTTGGCCAAAATTTTCAATTTCCTTAGCAAAACATAAAATGCAAATATCTCGTTAAATAAGCCCCGTAGAAGGAAAAGGGCGAAATTTTGTTATCACCAATTTTTGGCCAAAATTTTCAATTTCCTTAGCAAAACTTAAAATGCAAATATGTCGTTAAATAAGCCCCGTAGAAGGAAAAGGGCGAAATTTTGTTATCACCAATTTTTGGCCAAAATTTTCAATTTCCTTAGCAAAACTTAAAATGCAAATATCTCGTTAAATAAGCCCCGTAGAAGGAAAAGGGCGAAATTTTGTTATCACTAATTTTTGGCCAAAATTTTCAATTTCCTTAGCAAAACATAAAATGCAAATATCTCGTTACATAAGCCCCGTAGAAGGAAAAGGGCGAAATTTTGTTATCACCAATTTTTGGCCAAAATTTTCACTTTCCTTAGAAAAACTTAAAATGCAAATATCTCGTTAAATAAGCCCCGTAGAAGGAAAAGGGCGAAATTTTGTTATCACTAATTTTTGGCCAAAATTTTCAATTTCCTTAGCAAAACATAAAATGCAAATATCTCGTTACATAAGCCCCGTAGAAGGAAAAGGGCGAAATTTTGTTATCACCAATTTTTGGCCAAAATTTTCACTTTCCTTAGAAAAACTTAAAATGCAAATATCTCGTTAAATAAGCCCCGTAGAAGGAAAAGGGCGAAATTTTGTTATCAATAATTTTTGGTCAAAATTTTCAATTTCCTTAGCAAAACATAAAATGCAAATATCTCGTTAAATAAGCCCCGTAGAAGGAAACGGGCGAAATTTTGTTATCACCAATTTTTGGCCCAAAATTTTCAATTTCCTTAGCAAAACTTAAATTTTCAATTTCCTTAGCAAAACTTAAAATGCAAATATGTCGTTAAATAAGCCCCGTAGAAGGAAAAGGCCGAAATTTTGTTATCACCAATTTTTGGCCAAAATTTTCAATTTCCTTAGCAAAACTTAAAATGCAAATATCTCGTTAAATAAGCCCCGTAGAAGGAAAAGGGCGAAATTTTGTTATCACTAATTTTTGGCCAAAATTTTCAATTTCCTTAGCAAAACATAAAATGCAAATATCTCGTTACATAAGCCCCGTAGAAGGAAAAGGGCGAAATTTTGTTATCACCAATTTTTGGCCAAAATTTTCACTTTCCTTAGAAAAACTTAAAATGCAAATATCTCGTTAAATAAGCCCCGTAGAAGGAAAAGGGCGAAATTTTGTTATCAATAATTTTTGGTCAAAATTTTCAATTTCCTTAGCAAAACATAAAATGCAAATATCTCGTTAAATAAGCCCCGTAGAAGGAAACGGGCGAAATTTTGTTATCACCAATTTTTGGCCAAAATTTTCAATTTCCTTAGCAAAACTTAAAATGCAAATATCTCGTTAAATAAGCCTCGTAGAAGGAAAAGGGCGAAATTTTGTTATCACTAATTTTTGGCCAAAATTTTCAATTTCCTTAGCAATACTTAAAATGCAAATATCTCGTTAAATAAGCCCCGTAGAAGGAAAAGGGCGAAATTTTGTTATCACCAATTTTTGGCCAAAATTTTCACTTTCCTTAGAAAAACTTAAAATTCAAATATCTCGTTACATAAGCCCCGTAGAAGGAAAAGGGCGAAATTTTGTTATCACCAATTTTTGGCCAAAATTTTCACTTTCCTTAGAAAAACTTAAAATGCAAATATCTCGTTAAATAAGCCCCGTAGAAGGAAAAGGCCGAAATTTTGTTATCACTAATTTTTGGCCAAAATTTTCAATTTCCTTAGCAAAACTTAAAATGCAAATATCTCGTTAAATAAGCCCCGTAGAAGGAAAAGGGCGAAATTTTGTTATCACTAATTTTTGGCCAAAATTTTCACTTTCCTTAGAAAAACTTAAAATGCAAATATCTCGTTACATAAGCCCCATAGAAGGAAAAGGGCGAAATTTTGTTATCACCAATTTTTGGCCAAAATTTTCACTTTCCTTAGAAAAACTTAAAATGCAAATATCTCGTTAAATAAGCCCCGTAGAAGAAAAAGGCCGAAATTTTGTTATCACTAATTTTTGGCCAAAATTTTCAATTTCCTTAGCAAAACTTAAAATGCAAATATCTCGTTAAATAAGCCCCGTAGAAGGAAAAGGGCGAAATTTTGTTATCACTAATTTTTGGCCAAAATTTTCAATTTCCTTAGCAAAACATAAAATGCAAATATCTCGTTAAATAAGCCCCGTAGAAGGAAAAGGCCGAAATTTTGTTATCACTAATTTCTGGCCAAAATTTAGAATTTCCTTAGCAAAACTTAAAATGCAAATATCTCGTTAAATAAGCCCCGTAGAAGGAAAAGGGCGAAATTTTGCTATCACTAATTTTTAGCCAAAATTTTCAATTTCCTTAGCAAAACATAAAATGCAAATATCTCGTTAAATAAGCCCCGTAGAAGGAAAAGGCCGAAATTTTGTTATCACTAATTTCTGGCCAAAATTTTCAATTTCCTTAGCAAAACTTAAAATGCAAATATCTCGTTAAATAAGCCCCGTAGAAGGAAAAGGGCGAAATTTTGCTATCACTAATTTTTGTCCAAAATTTTCAATTTCCTTAGCAAAACATAAAATGCAAATATCTCGTTAAATAAGCCCCGTAGAAGGAAAAGGCCGAAATTTTGTTATCACTAATTTCTGGCCAAAATTTAGAATTTCCTTAGCAAAACTTAAAATGCAAATATCTCGTTAAATAAGCCCCGTAGAAGGAAAAGGGCAAAATTTTGTTATCACTAATTTTTGGCCAAAATTTTCAATTTCCTTAGCAAAACATAAAATGCAAATATCTCGTTAAATAAGCCCCGTAGAAGGAAAAGGGCGAAATTTTGTTATCTCTAATTTTTGCCCAAAATTTAGAATTTCCTTAGCAAAATTTAAAATGCAAATATCTCGTTAAATAAGCCCCGTAGAAGGAAAAGGGCAAAATTTTGTTATCACTAATGCTAAAATTTTGCAAAACTTAAAATGCAAATATCTCGTTAAATAAGCCCCGTAAAAGGAAAAGGGCGAAATTTTGTTATCACTAATTTTTGGCCAAAATTTTCAATTTCCTTAGCACAACATAAAATGCAAATATCTCGTTAAATAAGCCCCGTAGAAGTCAAAGGCCGAAATTTTGTTATCTCTAATTTTTGCCCAAAATTTAGAATTTCCTTAGCAAAATTTAAAATGCAAATATCTCGTTAAATAAGCCCCGTAGAAGGAAAAGGGCAAAATTTTGTTATCACTAATGCTAAAATTTTGCAAAACTTAAAATGCAAATATCTCGTTAAATAAGCCCCGTAGAAGGAAAAGGGCGAAATTTTGTTATCACTAATTTTTGGGCAAAATTTTGAATTTCATTAGCAAAATCTCGTTAAATAAGCCCCGTAGAAAGAAAAGGGCGAAATTTTGTTATCACTAATTTCTGGCCAAAATTTAGAATTTCCTTAGCAAAACTTAAAATGCAAATATCTCGTTAAATAAGCCCCGTAGAAGGAAAAGGGCGAAATTTTGCTATCACTAATTTTTAGCCAAAATTTTCAATTTCCTTAGCAAAACATAAAATGCAAATATCTCGTTAAATAAGCCCCGTAGAAGGAAAAGGCCGAAATTTTGTTATCACTAATTTCTGGCCAAAATTTTCAATTTCCTTAGCAAAACTTAAAATGCAAATATCTCGTTAAATAAGCCCCGTAGAAGGAAAAGGGCGAAATTTTGCTATCACTAATTTTTGTCCAAAATTTTCAATTTCCTTAGCAAAACATAAAATGCAAATATCTCGTTAAATAAGCCCCGTAGAAGGAAAAGGCCGAAATTTTGTTATCACTAATTTCTGGCCAAAATTTAGAATTTCCTTAGCAAAACTTAAAATGCAAATATCTCGTTAAATAAGCCCCGTAGAAGGAAAAGGGCAAAATTTTGTTATCACTAATTTTTGGCCAAAATTTTCAATTTCCTTAGCAAAACATAAAATGCAAATATCTCGTTAAATAAGCCCCGTAGAAGGAAAAGGGCGAAATTTTGTTATCTCTAATTTTTGCCCAAAATTTAGAATTTCCTTAGCAAAATTTAAAATGCAAATATCTCGTTAAATAAGCCCCGTAGAAGGAAAAGGGCAAAATTTTGTTATCACTAATGCTAAAATTTTGCAAAACTTAAAATGCAAATATCTCGTTAAATAAGCCCCGTAAAAGGAAAAGGGCGAAATTTTGTTATCACTAATTTTTGGCCAAAATTTTCAATTTCCTTAGCACAACATAAAATGCAAATATCTCGTTAAATAAGCCCCGTAGAAGTCAAAGGCCGAAATTTTGTTATCTCTAATTTTTGCCCAAAATTTAGAATTTCCTTAGTAAAATTTAAAATGCAAATATCTCGTTAAATAAGCCCCGTAGAAGGAAAAGTGCAAAATTTTGTTTAGAATTTCCTTAGCAAAATTTAAAATGCAAATATCTCGTTAAATAAGCCCCGTAGAAGGAAAAGGGCAAAATTTTGTTATCACTAATGCTAAAATTTTGCAAAACTTAAAATGCAAATATCTCGTTAAATAAGCCCCGTAAAAGGAAAAGGGCGAAATTTTGTTATCACTAATTTTTGGCCAAAATTTTCAATTTCCTTAGCACAACATAAAATGCAAATATCTCGTTAAATAAGCCCCGTAGAAGTCAAAGGCCGAAATTTTGTTATCTCTAATTTTTGCCCAAAATTTAGAATTTCCTTAGTAAAATTTAAAATGCAAATATCTCGTTAAATAAGCCCCGTAGAAGGAAAAGTGCAAAATTTTGTTATCACTAATGCTAAAATTTTGCAAAACTTAAAATGCAAATATCTCGTTAAATAAGCCCCGTAGAAGGAAAAGGGCGAAATTTTGTTATCACTAATTTTTGGCCAAAATTTTGAATTTCATTAGCAAAATCTCGTTAAATAAGCCCCGTAGAAAGAAAAGGGCGAAATTTTGTTATCACTAATTTTGGCCAAAATTTAGAATTTCCTTAGCAAAACTTAAAATGCAAATATCTCGTTAAATAAGCCCCGGAAAAGGAAAAGGGCGAAATTTTTTTATCACTAATTTTTGGTCAAAATTTAGAATTTCCTTAGCAAAACATAAAATGCAAATATCTCGTTAAATAAGCCCCGGAGAAGGAAAAGGGGCGAAATTTTGTTATCACTAATTTTTGGTCAAAATTTAGAATTTCCTTAGCAAAATTTAAAATGCAAATATCTCGTTAAATAAGCCCCGGAGAAGGAAACGGGCGAAATTTTATTATCACTAATTTTTGCCAAAACTTTGCAAAACTTAAAATGCAAATATCTCGTTAAATAAGCCCCGTAGAAAGAAATGGGCGAAATTTTGTTATCACTAATTTTTGGCCAAAATTTAGAATTTCCTTAGCAAAATCTCGTTAAATAAGCCCCGTAGAAAGAAAAGGGCGAAATTTTGTTATCACTAATTTTTGGCCAAAATTTAGAATTTCCTTAGCAAAACTTAAAATGCAAATATCTCGTTAAATAAGCCCCGTAGAAAGAAAAGGGCGAAATTTTGTTATCACTAATTTTTGGCCAAAATTTAGAATTTCCTTAGCAAAACTTAAAATGCAAATATCTCGTTAAATAAGCCACGTAGAAAGAAAAGGGCGAAATTTTGTTATCACTAATTATTGGCCAAAATTTAGAATTTCCTTAGCAAAACTTAAAATGCAAATATCTCGTTAACTTAAAATGCAATATCTCGCCCAGTAGAAGGAAAAGGGCGAAATTTTGTTAAATTTTTTTTTGGCCAAAATTTTGAATTTCCTTAGCAAAACTTAAAATGCAAATATCTCGTTAAATAAGCCCCGTAGAAAGAAAAGGGCGAAATTTTGTTATCACTAATTTTTGGCCAAAATTTAGAATTTCCTTAGCAAAACTTAAAATGCAAATATCTCGTTAAATAAGCCCCGTAGAAGGAAAAGGCCGAAATTTTGTTATCACTAATTTCTGGCCAAAATTTTCAATTTCCTTGGCAAAACTTAAAATGCAAATATCTCGTTAAATAAGCCCCGTAGAAGGAAAAGGGCGAAATTTTTTTATCACTAATTTTTGGCCAAAATTTTCAATTTCCTTAGCAAAACATAAAATGCAAATATCTCGTTAAATAAGCCCCGTAGAAGGAAAAGGGCGAAATTTTGTTATCACCAATTTTTGGCCAAAATTTAGAATTTCCTAGCAAAACTTAAAATGCAAATATCTCGTTAACTTAAAATGCAATATCTCGCCCAGTAGAAGGAAAAGGGCGAAATTTTGTTAAAATTTTTTTTGGCCAAAATTTTGAATTTCCTTAGCAAAACTTAAAATGCAAATATCTCGTTAAATAAGCCCCGTAGAAAGAAAAGGGCGAAATTTTGTTATCACTAATTTTTGGTCAAAATTTAGAATTTCCTTAGCAAAACCTAAAATGCAAATATCTCGTTAAATAAGCCCCGTAGAAGGAAAAGGGCGAAATTTTGTTATCACCAATTTTTGGCCAAAATTTTCAATTTCCTTAGCAAAACTTAAAATGCAAATATCTCGTTAAATAAGCCCCGTAGAAGGAAAACGGCGAAATTTTGTTATCACTAATTTCTGGCCAAAATTTTCAATTTCCTTAGCAAAACTTAAAATGCAAATATCTCGTTAAATAAGCCCCGTAGAAGGAAAAGGGCGAAATTTTTTTATCACTAATTTTTGGCCAAAATTTTGAATTTCCTTAGCAAAATCTCTTTAAATAAGCCCCGTAGAAAGAAAAGGGCGAAATTTTGTTATCACTAATTTTTGGCCAAAATTTAGAATTTCCTTAGCAAAACTTAAAATGCAAATATCTCGTTAACTTAAATTGCAATATCTCGCCCCGTAGAAGGAAAAGGGCGAAATTTTGTTAAAAAATTTTTTGGCCAAAATTTTGAATTTCCTTAGCAAAACTTAAAATGCAAATAAAATGCAAATATCTCGTTAAATAAGCCCCGTAGAAGGAAAAGGGCGAAATAATTTTTGGCCAAAATTAAACAAACCTTAAAATGCAAATATCTCGTTAAATAAGCCCCGGAGAAGGAAAAGGGCGAAATTTTGTTATCACAAATTTTTGACCAAAATTTAGAATTTCCTTAGCAAAACTTAAAATGCAAATATCTCGTTAAATGGGGAAAAGGGAGAAGGAAAAGGGCGAAATTTTGTTATCAATAATTTTTGGCCAAAATTTTGCAAAACTTAAAATGCAAATATCTCGTTAAATAAGCCCCGGAGAAGAAAAAGGGCGAAATTTTGTTATCACTAATTTTTGCCAAAATTTTGCAAAACTTAAAATGCAAATATCTCGTTAAATAAGCCCCGTAGAAAGATAAGGGCGAAATTTTGTTATCACTAATTTTTGGCCAAAATTTAGAATTTCCTTAGCAAAACTTAAAATGCAAATATCTCGTTAAATAAGCCCCGTAGAAGGAAAAGGGCGAAATTTTGTTATCGCTAATTTTTGGCCAAAATTTTGCAAAACTTAAAATGCAAATATCTCGTTAAATAAGCCCCGTAGAAGGAAAAGGCCGAAATTTTGTTATCACTAATTTTTGGCCAAAATTTTCAATTTCCTTAGCAAAACTTAAAATGCAAATATCTCGTTAAATAAGCCCCGTAGAAGGAAAAGGGCGAAATTTTGTTATCACTAATTTCTGGCCAAAATTTTCAATTTCCTTAGCAAAACTTAAAATGCAAATATCTCGTTAAATAAGCCCCGTAGAAGGAAAAGGGCGAAATTTTGTTATCACTAATTTTTGGCCAAAATTTAGAATTTCCTTAGCAAAACTTAAAATGCAAATATCTCGTTAAATAAGCCCCGTAGAAGGAAAAGGCCGAAATTTTGTTATCACTAATTTTTGGCCAAAATTTTCACTTTCCTTAGCAATACTTAAAATGCAAATATCTCGTTAAATAAGCCCCGTAGAAGGAAAACGGCGAAATTTTGTTATCACTAATTTCTGGCCAAAATTTTCAATTTCCTTAGCAAAACTTAAAATGCAAATATCTCGTTAAATAAGCCCCGTAGAAGGAAAAGGGCGAAATTTTGTTATCACTAATTTTTGGCCAAAATTTAGAATTTCCTTAGCAAAACTTAAAATGCAAATATCTCGTTAAATAAGCCCCGTAGAAGGAAAAGGGCGAAATTTTGTTATCACTAATTTTTGGCCAAAATTTTCAATTTCCTTAGCAAAACTTAAAATGCAAATATCTCGTTAAATAAGCCCCGTAGAAGGAAAACGGCGAAATTTTGTTATCACTAATTTCTGGCCAAAATTTTCAATTTCCTTAGCAAAACTTAAAATGCAAATATCTCGTTAAATAAGCCCCGTAGAAGGAAAAGGGCGAAATTTTGTTATCACTAATTTTTGGCCAAAATTTAGAATTTCCTTAGCAAAACTTAAAATGCAAATATCTCGTTAAATAAGCCCCGTTGAAGGAAAAGGGCGAAATTTTGTTATCACTAATTTTTGGCCAAAATTTTCAATTTCCTTAGCAAAACTTAAAATGCAAATATCTCGATAAATAAGCCCCGTAGAAGGAAAAGGCCGAAATTTTATTATCACTAATTTTTGCCCAAAATTTAGAATTTCCTTAGCAAAACTTAAAATGCAAATATCTCGTTAAATAAGCCCCGTAGAAGGAAAAGGGCGAAATTTTGTTATCACTAATTTTTGCCAAAATTTTGCAAAACTTAAAATGCAAATATCTCGTTAAATAAGCCCCGTAGAAGGAAAAGGGCGAAATTTTGTTATCACTAATTTTTGACCAAAATTTAGAATTTCCTTAGCAAAACTTAAAATGCAAATATCTCGTTAAATAAGCCCCGTAGAAGGAAAAGGGCAAAATTTTGTTATCACTAATTTTTGGCCAAAATTTAGCAAAACTTAAAATGCAAATATCTCGTTAAATAAGCCCCGTAGATGGAAAATGGCGAAATTTTGTTATCACTAATTTTTGGCCTAAACTTTGAATTTCCTTAGCAAAACTTAAAATGCAAATATCACTAATTTTTGGCCAAAATTTAGCAAAACTTAAAATACAAATATCTCGTTAAATAAGCCCCGTAGAAGGAAAAGGGCGAAATTTTGTTATCACTACTTTTTGGCCAAAATTTTCAATTTCCTTAGCAAAACTTAAAATGCAAATATGTCGATAAATAAGCCCCGTAGAAGGAAAAGGCCGAAATTTTGTTATCACTAATTTTTGCCCAAAATTTAGAATTTCCTTAGCAAAACTTAAAATGCAAATATCTCGTTAAATAAGCCCCGTAGAAGGAAAAGGACGAAATTTTGTTATCACTAATTTTTGGCCAAAATTTTCAATTTCCTTAGCAAAACTTAAAATGCAAATATCTCGATAAATAAGCCCCGTAGAAGGAAAAGGCCGAAATTTTGTTATCACTAATTTTTGCCCAAAATTTAGAATTTCCTTAGCAAAACTTAAAATGCAAATATCTCGTTAAATAAGCCCCGTAGAAGGAAAAGGGCGAAATTTTGTTATCACTAATTTTTGCCAAAATTTTGCAAAACTTAAAATGCAAATATCTCGTTAAATAAGCCCCGTAGAAGGAAAAGGGCGAAATTTTGTTATCACTAATTTTTGACCAAAATTTAGAATTTCCTTAGCAAAACTTAAAATGCAAATATCTCGTTCAATAAGCCCCGTAGAAGGAAAAGGGCAAAATTTTGTTATCACTAATTTTTGCCAAAATTTTGCAAAACTTAAAATGCAAATATCTCGTTAAATAAGCCCCGTAGAAGGAAAAGGGCGAAATTTTGTTATCACTAATTTTTGGCCAAAATTTTGAATTTCATTAGCAAAACTTAAAATGCAAATATCTCGTTAAATAAGCCCCGTAAAAGGGCGAAATTTTATTATCACTAATTTTTGGCCAAAATTTAGCAAAACTTAAAATACAAATATCTCGTTAAATAAGCCCCGTAGAAGGAAAAGGGCGAAATTTTGTTATCACTAATTTTTGGCCAAAATTTTCAATTTCCTTAGCAAAACTTAAAATGCAAATATCTCGTTAAATAAGCCCCGTAGAAGGAAAAGGGCGAAATTTTGTTATCACTAATTTTTGGCCAAAATTTAGAATTTCCTTAGCAAAACTTAAAATGCAAATATCTCGTTAAATAAGCCCCGTAGAAGGAAAAGGGCGAAATTTTGTTATCACTAATTTTTGGCCAAAATTTAGAATTTCCTTAGCAAAACTTAAAATGCAAATATCTCGTTAAATAAGCCCCGTAGAAGGAAAAGGCCGAAATTTTGTTATCACTAATTTTTGCCAAAATTTTGCAAAACTTAAAATGCAAATATCTCGTTAAATAAGCCCCGTAGAAGGAAAAGGGCGAAATTTTGTTATCACTAATTTTTGGTCAAAATTTAGAATTTCCTTAGCAAAACTTAAAATGCAAATATCTCGTTAAATAAGCCCCGGAGAAGGAAACGGGCGAAATTTTATTATCACTAATTTTTGCCAAAACTTTGCAAAACTTAAAATGCAAATATCTCGTTAAATAAGCCCCGTAGAAAGAAATGGGCGAAATTTTGTTATCACTAATTTTTGGCCAAAATTTAGAATTTCCTTAGCAAAATCTCGTTAAATAAGCCCCGTAGAAAGAAAAGGGCGAAATTTTGTTATCACTAATTTTTGGCCAAAATTTAGAATTTCCTTAGCAAAACTTAAAATGCAAATATCTCGTTAAATAAGCCCCGTAGAAAGAAAAGGGCGAAATTTTGTTATCACTAATTTTTGGCCAAAATTTAGAATTTCCTTAGCAAAACTTAAAATGCAAATATCTCGTTAAATAAGCCACGTAGAAAGAAAAGGGCGAAATTTTGTTATCACTAATTATTGGCCAAAATTTAGAATTTCCTTAGCAAAACTTAAAATGCAAATATCTCGTTAACTTAAAATGCAATATCTCGCCCAGTAGAAGGAAAAGGGCGAAATTTTGTTAAATTTTTTTTTGGCCAAAATTTTGAATTTCCTTAGCAAAACTTAAAATGCAAATATCTCGTTAAATAAGCCCCGTAGAAAGAAAAGGGCGAAATTTTGTTATCACTAATTTTTGGCCAAAATTTAGAATTTCCTTAGCAAAACTTAAAATGCAAATATCTCGTTAAATAAGCCCCGTAGAAGGAAAAGGCCGAAATTTTGTTATCACTAATTTCTGGCCAAAATTTTCAATTTCCTTAGCAAAACTTAAAATGCAAATATCTCGTTAAATAAGCCCCGTAGAAGGAAAAGGGCGAAATTTTTTTATCACTAATTTTTGGCCAAAATTTTCAATTTCCTTAGCAAAACATAAAATGCAAATATCTCGTTAAATAAGCCCCGTAGAAGGAAAAGGGCAAAATTTTGTTATCACCAATTTTTGGACAAAATTTAGAATTTCCTTAGCAAAACTTAAAATGCAAATATCTCGTTAACTTAAAATGCAATATCTCGCCCAGTAGAAGGAAAAGGGCGAAATTTTGTTAAAATTTTTTTTGGCCAAAATTTTGAATTTCCTTAGCAAAACTTAAAATGCAAATATCTCGTTAAATAAGCCCCGTAGAAAGAAAAGGGCGAAATTTTGTTATCACTAATTTTTGGTCAAAATTTAGAATTTCCTTAGCAAAACCTAAAATGCAAATATCTCGTTAAATAAGCCCCGTAGAAGGAAAAGGGCGAAATTTTGTTATCACCAATTTTTGGCCAAAATTTTCAATTTCCTTAGCAAAACTTAAAATGCAAATATCTCGTTAAATAAGCCCCGTAGAAGGAAAACGGCGAAATTTTGTTATCACTAATTTCTGGCCAAAATTTTCAATTTCCTTAGCAAAACTTAAAATGCAAATATCTCGTTAAATAAGCCCCGTAGAAGGAAAAGGGCGAAATTTTTTTATCACTAATTTTTGGCCAAAATTTTGAATTTCCTTAGCAAAATCTCGTTAAATAAGCCCCGTAGAAAGAAAAGGGCGAAATTTTGTTATCACTAATTTTTGGCCAAAATTTAGAATTACCTTAGCAAAACTTAAAATGCAAATATCTCGTTAACTTAAATTGCAATATCTCGCCCCGTAGAAGGAAAAGGGCGAAATTTTGTTAAAAATTTTTTTGGCCAAAATTTTGAATTTCCTTAGCAAAACTTAAAATGCAAATAAAATGCAAATATCTCGTTAAATAAGCCCCGTAGAAGGAAAAGGGCGAAATAATTTTTGGCCAAAATTAAACAAACCTTAAAATGCAAATATCTCGTTAAATAAGCCCCGGAGAAGGAAAAGGGCGAAATTTTGTTATCACAACTTTTTGACCAAAATTTAGAATTTCCTTAGCAAAACTTAAAATGCAAATATCTCGTTAAATGAGGAAAAGGGAGAAGGAAAAGGGCGAAATTTTGTTATCAATAATTTTTGGCCAAAATTTTGCAAAACTTAAAATGCAAATATCTCGTTAAATAAGCCCCGGAGAAGAAAAAGGGCGAAATTTTGTTATCACTAATTTTTGCCAAAATTTTGCAAAACTTAAAATGCAAATATCTCGTTAAATAAGCCCCGTAGAAAGATAAGGGCGAAATTTTGTTATCACTAATTTTTGGCCAAAATTTAGAATTTCCTTAGCAAAACTTAAAATGCAAATATCTCGTTAAATAAGCCCCGTAGAAGGAAAAGGGCGAAATTTTGTTATCGCTAATTTTTGGCCAAAATTTTGCAAAACTTAAAATGCAAATATCTCGTTAAATAAGCCCCGTCGAAGGAAAAGGCCGAAATTTTGTTATCACTAATTTTTGGCCAAAATTTTCAATTTCCTTAGCAAAATTTAAAATGCAAATATCTCGTTAAATAAGCCCCGTAGAAGGAAAAGGGCGAAATTTTGTTATCACTAATTTCTGGCCAAAATTTTCAATTTCCTTAGCAAAACTTAAAATGCAAATATCTCGTTAAATAAGCCCCGTAGAAGGAAAACGGCGAAATTTTGTTATCACTAATTTCTGGCCAAAATTTTCAATTTCCTTAGCAAAACTTAAAATGCAAATATCTCGTTAAATAAGCCCCGTAGAAGGAAAAGGGCGAAATTTTTTTATCACTAATTTTTGGCCAAAATTTTGAATTTCCTTAGCAAAATCTCGTTAAATAAGCCCCGTAGAAAGAAAAGGGCGAAATTTTGTTATCACTAATTTTTGGCCAAAATTTAGAATTTCCTTAGCAAAACTTAAAATGCAAATATCTCGTTAACTTAAATTGCAATATCTCGCCCCGTAGAAGGAAAAGGGCGAAATTTTGTTAAAAAATTTTTTGGCCAAAATTTTGAATTTCCTTAGCAAAACTTAAAATGCAAATAAAATGCAAATATCTCGTTAAATAAGCCCCGTAGAAGGAAAAGGGCGAAATAATTTTTGGCCAAAATTAAACAAACCTTAAAATGCAAATATCTCGTTAAATAAGCCCCGGAGAAGGAAAAGGGCGAAATTTTGTTATCACAAATTTTTGACCAAAATTTAGAATTTCCTTAGCAAAACTTAAAATGCAAATATCTCGTTAAATGAGGAAAAGGGAGAAGGAAAAGGGCGAAATTTTGTTATCAATAATTTTTGGCCAAAATTTTGCAAAACTTAAAATGCAAATATCTCGTTAAATAAGCCCCGGAGAAGAAAAAGGGCGAAATTTTGTTATCACTAATTTTTGCCAAAATTTTGCAAAACTTAAAATGCAAATATCTCGTTAAATAAGCCCCGTAGAAAGATAAGGGCGAAATTTTGTTATCACTAATTTTTGGCCAAAATTTAGAATTTCCTTAGCAAAACTTAAAATGCAAATATCTCGTTAAATAAGCCCCGTAGAAGGAAAAGGGCGAAATTTTGTTATCGCTAATTTTTGGCCAAAATTTTGCAAAACTTAAAATGCAAATATCTCGTTAAATAAGCCCCGTAGAAGGAAAAGGCCGAAATTTTGTTATCACTAATTTTTGGCCAAAATTTTCAATTTCCTTAGCAAAATTTAAAATGCAAATATCTCGTTAAATAAGCCCCGTAGAAGGAAAAGGGCGAAATTTTGTTATCACTAATTTCTGGCCAAAATTTTCAATTTCCTTAGCAAAACTTAAAATGCAAATATCTCGTTAAATAAGCCCCGTAGAAGGAAAAGGGCGAAATTTTGTTATCACTAATTTTTGGCCAAAATTTAGAATTTCCTTAGCAAAACTTAAAATGCAAATATCTCGTTAAATAAGCCCCGTAGAAGGAAAAGGGCGAAATTTTGTTATCACAAATTTTTGGCCAAAATTTAGAATTTCCTTAGCAAAACTTAAAATGCAAATATCTCGTTAAATAAGCCCCGTAGAAGGAAAAGGGCGAAATTTTGTTATCACTAATTTTTGGCCAAAATTTAGAATTTCCTTAGCAAAACTTAAAATGCAAATATCTCGTTAAATAAGCCCCGTAGAAGGAAAAGGGCGAAATTTTGTTATCACTAATTTTTGGCCAAAATTTAGAATTTCCTTAGCAAAACTTAAAATGCAAATATCTCGTTAAATAAGCCCCGTAGAAGGAAAAGGCCGAAATTTTGTTATCACTAATTTCTGGCCAAAATTTTCAATTTCCTTAGCAAAACTTAAAATGCAAATATCTCGTTAAATAAGACCCGTAGAAAGAAAAGGGCGAAATTTTGTTATCACTAATTTTTGGCCAAAATTTAGAATTTCCTTAGCAAAACTTAAAATGCAAATATCTCGTTAAATAAGCCCCGTAGAAGGAAAAGGCCGAAATTTTGTTATCACTAATTTCTGGCCAAAATTTTCAATTTCCTTAGCAAAACTTAAAATGCAAATATCTCGTTAAATAAGCCCCGTAGAAGGAAAAGGGCGAAATTTTTTTATCACTAATTTTTGGCCAAAATTTTCAATTTCCTTAGCAAAACATAAAATGCAAATATCTCGTTAAATAAGCCCCGTAGAAGGAAAAGGGCGAAATTTTGTTATCACCAATTTTTGGCCAAAATTTAGAATTTCCTTAGCAAAACTTAAAATGCAAATATCTCGTTAACTTAAAATGCAATATCTCGCCCAGTAGAAGGAAAAGGGCGAAATTTTGTTAAAATTTTTTTTGGCCAAAATTTTGAATTTCCTTAGCAAAACTTAAAATGCAAATATCTCGTTAAATAAGCCCCGTAGAAAGAAAAGGGCGAAATTTTGTTATCACTAATTTTTGGTCAAAATTTAGAATTTCCTTAGCAAAACCTAAAATGCAAATATCTCGTTAAATAAGCCCCGTAGAAGGAAAAGGGCGAAATTTTGTTATCACCAATTTTTGGCCAAAATTTTCAATTTCCTTAGCAAAACTTAAAATGCAAATATCTCGTTAAATAAGCCCCGTAGAAGGAAAAGGGCGAAATTTTGTTATCACCAATTTTTGGCCAAAATTTAGAATTTCCTTAGCAAAACTTAAAATGCAAATATCTCGTTAACTTAAAATGCAATATCTCGCCCAGTAGAAGGGAAAGGGCGAAATTTTGTTAAAATTTTTTTTGGCCAAAATTTTGAATTTCCTTAGCAAAACTTAAAATGCAAATATCTCGTTAAATAAGCCCCGTAGAAAGAAAAGGGCGAAATTTTGTTATCACTAATTTTTGGCCAAAATTTAGAATTTCCTTAGCAAAACTTAAAATGCAAATATCTCGTTAAATAAGCCCCGTAGAAGGAAAAGGCCGAAATTTTGTTATCACTAATTTCTGGCCAAAATTTTCAATTTCCTTAGCAAAACTTAAAATGCAAATATCTCGTTAAATAAGCCCCGTAGAAGGAAAAGGGCGAAATTTTTTTATCACTAATTTTTGGCCAAAATTTTCAATTTCCTTAGCAAAACATAAAATGCAAATATCTCGTTAAATAAGCCCCGTAGAAGGAAAAGGGCGAAATTTTGTTATCACCAATTTTTGGCCAAAATTTAGAATTTCCTTAGCAAAACTTAAAATGCAAATATCTCGTTAACTTAAAATGCAATATCTCGCCCAGTAGAAGGAAAAGGGCGAAATTTTGTTAAAATTTGTTTTGGCCAAAATTTTGAATTTCCTTAGCAAAACTTAAAATGCAAATATCTCGTTAAATAAGCCCCGTAGAAAGAAAAGGGCGAAATTTTGTTATCACTAATTTTTGGTCAAAATTTAGAATTTCCTTAGCAAAACCTAAAATGCAAATATCTCGTTAAATAAGCCCCGTAGAAGGAAAAGGGCGAAATTTTGTTATCACCAATTTTTGGCCAAAATTTTCAATTTCCTTAGCAAAACTTAAAATGCAAATATCTCGTTAAATAAGCCCCGTAGAAGGAAAACGGCGAAATTTTGTTATCACTAATTTCTGGCCAAAATTTTCAATTTCCTTAGCAAAACTTAAAATGCAAATATCTCGTTAAATAAGCCCCGTAGAAGGAAAAGGGCGAAATTTTTTTATCACTAATTTTTGGCCAAAATTTTGAATTTCCTTAGCAAAATCTCGTTAAATAAGCCCCGTAGAAAGAAAAGGGCGAAATTTTGTTATCACTAATTTTTGGCCAAAATTTAGAATTTCCTTAGCAAAACTTAAAATGCAAATATCTCGTTAACTTAAATTGCAATATCTCGCCCCGTAGAAGGAAAAGGGCGAAATTTTGTTAAAAAATTTTTTGGCCAAAATTTTGAATTTCCTTAGCAAAACTTAAAATGCAAATAAAATGCAAATATCTCGTTAAATAAGCCCCGTAGAAGGAAAAGGGCGAAATAATTTTTGGCCAAAATTAAACAAACCTTAAAATGCAAATATCTCGTTAAATAAGCCCCGGAGAAGGAAAAGGGCGAAATTTTGTTATCACAAATTTTTGACCAAAATTTAGAATTTCCTTAGCAAAACTTAAAATGCAAATATCTCGTTAAATGAGGAAAAGGGAGAAGGAAAAGGGCGAAATTTTGTTATCAATAATTTTTGGCCAAAATTTTGCAAAACTTAAAATGCAAATATCTCGTTAAATAAGCCCCGGAGAAGAAAAAGGGCGAAATTTTGTTATCACTAATTTTTGCCAAAATTTTGCAAAACTTAAAATGCAAATATCTCGTTAAATAAGCCCCGTAGAAAGATAAGGGCGAAATTTTGTTATCACTAATTTTAGGCCAAAATTTAGAATTTCCTTAGCAAAACTTAAAATGCAAATATCTCGTTAAATAAGCCCCGTAGAAGGAAAAGGGCGAAATTTTGTTATCACTAATTTTTGGCCAAAATTTTGAATTTCATTAGCAAAACTTAAAATGCAAATATCTCGTTAAATAAGCCCCGTAAAAGGGCGAAATTTTATTATCACTAATTTTTGGCCAAAATTTAGCAAAACTTAAAATACAAATATCTCGTTAAATAAGCCCCGTAGAAGGAAAAGGGCGAAATTTTGTTATCACTAATTTTTGGCCAAAATTTTCAATTTCCTTAGCAAAACTTAAAATGCAAATATCTCGATAAATAAGCCCCGTAGAAGGAAAGAACGAAATTTTGTTATCACTAATTTTTGGCCAAAATTTTCAATTTCCTTAGCAAAACTTAAAATGCACATATCTCGTTAAATAAGCCACGTAGAAGGAAAAGGGCGACATTTTGTTATCACTAATTTTTGGCCAAAATTTAGAATTTCCTTAGCAAAACTTAAAATGCAAATATCTCGTTAAATAAGCCCCGGAGAAGGAAAAGGGCGAAATTTTATTATCACTAATTTTTGCCAAAATTTTGCAAAACTTAAAATGCAAATATCTCGTTAAATAAGCCCCGTAGATGGAAAAGGGCGAAATTTTGTTATCACTAATTTTTGGCCAAAATTTTCAATTTCCTTAGCAAAACTTAAAATGCAAATATCTCGTTAAATAAGCCCCGTAGAAGGAAAAGGGCGAAATTTTGTTATCACAAATTTTTGACCAAAATTTAGAATTTCCTTAGCAAAACTTAAAATGCAAATGTCTCGTTAAATAAGCCCCGTAGAAGGAAAAGGGCAAAATTTTGTTATCACTAATTTTTGCCAAAATTTTCAATTTCATTAGCAAAACTTAAAATGCAAATATCACTAATTTTTGGCCAAAATTTAGCAAAACTTAAAATACAAATATCTCGTTAAATAAGCCCCGTAGAAGGAAAAGGGCGAAATTTTGTTATCACTAATTTTTGGCCAACATTTTCAATTTCCTTAGCAAAACTTAAAATGCAAATATCTCGTTAAATAAGCCCCGTAGAAGGAAAAGGGCGAAATTTTGTTATCACAAATTTTTGACCAAAATTTAGAATTTCCTTGGCAAAACTTAAAATGCAAATATCTCGTTAAATAAGCCCCGTAGAAGGAAAAGGGCAAAATTTTGTTATCACTAATTTTTGCCAAAATTTTCAATTTCATTAGCAAAACTTAAAATGCAAATATCACTAATTTTTGCCAAAATTTTGCAAAACTTAAAATGCAAATATCTCGTTAAATAAGCCCCGTAGAAGGAAAAGGGCGAAATTTTGTTATCACTAAAATTTTCAATTTCCTTAGCAAAACTTAAAATGCAAATATCTCGTTAAATAAGCCCCGTAGAAGGAAAAGGGCGAAATTTTGTTATCACTAATTTTTGGCCAAAATTTAGAATTTCCTTAGCAAAACTTAAAATGCAAATATCTCGTTAAATAAGCCCCGTAGAAGGAAAAGGGCGAAATTTTGTTATCACTAATTTTTGACCAAAATTTAGAATTTCCTTAGCAAAACCTAAAATGCAAATATCTCGTTCAATAAGCCCCGTAGAAGGAAAAGGCCGAAATATTGTTATCACTAATTTCTGGCCAAAATTTTCAATTTCCTTAGCAAAACTTAAAATGCAAATATTTCGTTAAATAAGCCCCGTAGAAGGAAAAGGGCGAAATTTTGTTATCACTAATTTTTGGCCAAAATTTAGAATTTCCTTAGCAAAACTTAAAATGCAAATATCTCGTTAAATAGGCCCCGTAGAAGGAAAAGGCCGAAATTTTGTTATCACTAATTTCTGGCCAAAATTTTCAATTTCCTTAGCAAAACTTAAAATGCAAATATCTCGTTAAATAAGCCCCGTAGAAGGAAAAGGACGAAATTTTGTTATCACTAATTTTTGGCCAAAATTTTCAATTTCCTTAGCAAAACTTAAAATGCAAATATCTCGTTAAATAAGCCCCGTAGAAGGAAAAGGGCGAAATTTTGTTATCACTGGCCTAAACTTTGAATTTCCTTAACAAAACTTAAAATGCAAATATCACTAATTTTTGGCCAAAATTTAGCAAAACTTAAAATACAAATATCTCGTTAAATAAACCCCGTAGAAGGAAAAGGGCGAAATTTTGTTATCACTACTTTTTGGCCAAAATTTTCAATTTCCTTAGCAAAACTTAAAATGCAAATATCTCGATAAATAAGCCCCGTAGAAGGAAAAGGCCGAAATTTTGTTATCACTAATTTTTGCCCAAAATTTAGAATTTCCTTAGCAAAACTTAAAATGCAAATATCTCGTTAAATAAGCCCCGTAGAAGGAAAAGGACGAAATTTTGTTATCACTAATTTTTGGCCAAAATTTTCAATTTCCTTAGCAAAACTTAAAATGCAAATATCTCGTTAAATAAGACCCGTAGAAGGAAAAGGGCGAAATTTTGTTATCACTAATTTTTGCCAAAATTTTGCAAAACTTAAAATGCAAATATCTCGTTAAATAAGCCCCGTAGAAGGAAAAGGGCGAAATTTTGTTATCACTAATTTTTGACCAAAATTTAGAATTTCCTTAGCAAAACTTAAAATGCAAATATCTCGTTAAATAAGCCCCGTAGAAGGAAAAGGGCAAAATTTTGTTATCACTAATTTTTGCCAAAATTTTGCAAAACTTAAAATGCAAATATCTCGTTAAATAAGCCCCGTAGAAGGAAAAGGGCGAAATTTTGTTATCACTAATTTTTGGCCAAAATTTTCAATTTCCTTAGCAAAACTTGAAATGCAAATATCTCGTTAAATAAGACCCGTAGAAGGAAAAGGGCGAAATTTTGTTATCACTACTTTTTGGCCAAAATTTTCAATTTCCTTAGCAAAACATAAAATGCAAATATCTCGTTAAATAAGCCCCGCAGAAGGAAAAGGGCGAAATTTTGTTATCACTAATTTTTGGCCAAAATTTTCAATTTCCTTAGCAAAACTTAAAATGCAAATATGTCGTTAAATAAGCCCCGTAGAAGGAAAAGGCCGAAATTTTGTTATCACTAATTTTTGCCAAAATTTTGCAAAACTTAAAATGCAAATATCTCGTTAAATAAGCCCCGTAAAAGGGCGAAATTTAATTATCACTAATTTTTGGCCAAAATTTAGAAAAACTTAAAATACAAATACCTCGTTAAATAAGCCCCGTAGAAGGAAAAGGGCGAAATTTTGTTATCACTAATTTTTGGCCAAAATTTTCAATTTCGTTAGCAAAACTTGAAATGCAAATATCTCGTTAAATAAGACCCGTAGAAGGAAAAGGGCGAAATTTTGTTATCACTACTTTTTGGCCAAAATTTTCAATTTCCTTAGCAAAACATAAAATGCAAATATCTCGTTAAATAAGCCCCGTAGAAGGAAAAGGGCGAAATTTTGTTATCACTAATTTTTGGCCAAAATTTTCAATTTCCTTAGCAAAACTTGAAATGCAAATATCTCGTTAAATAAGACCCGTAGAAGGAAAAGGGCGAAATTTTGTTATCACTAATTTTTGCCAAATTTTGCAAAACTTAAAATGCAAATATCTCGTTAAATAAGCCCCGTAGAAGGAAAAGGGCGAAATTTTGTTATCACTAATTTTTGGCCAAAATTTTCAATTTCCTTAGCAAAACTTGAAATGCAAATATCTCGTTAAATAAGACCCGTAGAAGGAAAAGGGCGAAATTTTGTTATCACTACTTTTTGGCCAAAATTTTCAATTTCCTTAGCAAAACATAAAATGCAAATATCTCGTTAAATAAGCCCCGTAGAAGGAAAAGGGCGAAATTTTGTTATCACCAATTTTTGGCCAAAATTTTCAATTTCCTTAGCAAAACTTAAAATGCAAATATGTCGTTAAATAAGCCCCGTAGAAGGAAAAGGCCGAAATTTTGTTATCACTAATTTTTGGCCAAAATTTTCAATTTCCTTAGCAAAACTTAAAATGCAAATATCTCGTTAAATAAGCCCCGTAGAAGGAAAACGGCGAAATTTTGTTATCACTAATTTCTGGCCAAAATTTTCAATCTCCTTAGCAAAACTTAAAATGCAAATATCTCGTTAAATAAGCCCCGTAGAAGGAAAAGGGCGAAATTTTGTTATCACTAATTTTTGGCCAAAATTTAGAATTTCCTTAGCAAAACTTAAAATGCAAATATCTCGTTAAATAAGCCCCGTAGAAGGAAAAGGGCGAAATTTTGTTATCACTAATTTTTGCCAAAATTTTGCAAAACTTAAAATGCAAATATCTCGTTAAATAAGCCCCGTAGAAGAAAAACGGCGAAATTTTGTTATTACTAATTTCTGGCCAAAATTTTCAATTTCCTTAGCAAAACTTAAAATGCAAATATCTCGTTAAATAAGCCCCGTAGAAGGAAAACGGCGAAATTTTGTTATCACTAATTTCTGGCCAAAATTTTCAATTTCCTTAGCAAAACTTAAAATGCAAATATCTCGTTAAATAAGCCCCGTAGAAGGAAAAGGGCGAAATTTTGTTATCACCAATTTTTGGCCAAAATTTTCAATTTCCTTAGCAAAACATAAAATGCAAATATCTCGTTAAATAAGCCCCGTAGAAGGAAAAGGCCGAAATTTTGTTATCACCAATTTTTGGCCAAAATTTTCAATTTCCTTAGCAAAACATAAAATGCAAATATCTCGTTAAATAAGCCCCGTAGAAGGAAAAGGCCGAAATTTTGTTATCACCAATTTTTGGCCAAAATTTTCAATTTCCTTAGCAAAACATAAAATGCAAATATCTCGTTAAATAAGCCCCGTAGAAGGAAAAGGCCGAAATTTTGTTATCACCAATTTTTGGCCAAAATTTTCAATTTCCTTAGCAAAACATAAAATGCAAATATCTCGTTAAATAAGCCCCGTAGAAGGAAAAGGCCGAAATTTTGTTATCACCAATTTTTGGCCAAAATTTTCAATTTCCTTAGCAAAACTTAAAATGCAAATATCTCGTTAAATAAGCCCCGTAGAAGGAAAGGACGAAATTTTGTTATCACTAATTTTTGGCCAAAATTTTCAATTTCCTTAGCAAAACATAAAATGCAAATATCTCGTTAAATAAGCCCCGTAGAAGGAAAAGGGCGAAATTTTGTTATCACTAATTTTTGGCCAAAATTTTCAATTTCCTTAGCAAAACTTAAAATGCAAATATCTCCTTAAATAAGCCCCGTAGAAGGAAAAGGACGAAATTTTGATATCACAAATTTTTGGCCAAAATTTAGAATTTCCTTAACAAAACTTAAAATGGAAATATCTCGTTAAATAAGCCCCGTAGAAGGAAAAGGGCGAAATTTTGTTATCACTAATTCTTGGCCAAAATTTTGAATTTCCTTAGCAAAACTTAAAATGCAAATATCTCGTTAAATAAGCCCCGTAGAAGGAAAAGGGCGAAATTTTGTTATCACTAATTTTTGGCCAAAATTTAGCAAAACTTAAAATGCAAATATCTCGTTAAATAAGCCCCGTAGAAAGAAAAGGGCGAAATTTTGTTATCACTAATTTTTGCCAAAATTTCCTTAGCAAAACTTAAAATGCAAATATCTCGTTAAATAAGCCCCGTAGAAAGAAAAGGGCGAAATTTTGTTATCACAAATTTTTGGCCAAAATTTAGAATTTCCTTAGCAAAACTTAAAATGCAAATATCTCGTTAATTAAGGAAAAGGGCGAAATTTTGTTATCACTAATTTTTGGTCAAAATTTAGAATTTCCTTAGCAAAACCTAAAATGCAAATATCTCGTTAAATAAACCCTGTAGAAAGAAAAGGGCGAAATTTTGTTATCACTAATTTTTGGCCAAAATTTTCAATTTCCTTAGCAAAACATAAAATGCAAATATCTCGTTAAATAAGCCCCGTAGAAGGAAAAGAGCGAAATTTTGTTATCACCAATTTTTGGCCAAAATTTTCAATTTCCTTAGCAAAACTTAAAATGCAAATATCTCGTTAAATAAGCCCCGTAGAAGGAAAAGGGCGAAATTTTGTTATCAATAATTTTTGGCCAAAATTTAGCAAAACTTAAAATGCAAATATCTCGTTAAATAAGCCCCGGAGAAGAAAAAGGGCGAAATTTTGTTATCACTAATTTTTGCCAAAATTTTGCAAAACTTAAAATGCAAATATCTCGTTAAATAAGTCCCGTAGAAAGAAAAGGGCGAAATTTTGTTATCACTAATTTTTGGCCAAAATTTAGAATTTCCTTAGCAAAACTTAAAATGCAAATATCTCGTTAAATAAGCCCCGTAGAAGGAAAAGGGCGAAATTTTGTTATCACTAATTTTTGGCCAAAATTTAGCAAAACTTAAAATGCAAATATCTCGTTAAATAAGCACCGGCGAAATTTTGTTATCACTAATTTTTGCCAAAATTTTGCAAAACTTAAAATGCAAATATCTCGTTAAATAAGCCCCGTAGAAAGAAAAGGGCGAAATTTTGTTATCACTAATTTTTGGCCAAAATTTCCTTAGCAAAACTTAAAATGCAAATATCTCGTTAAATAAGCCCCGTAGAAGGAAAAGGGCGACATTTTGTTATCACTAATTTTTGGCCAAAATTTAGCAAAACTTAAAATGCAAATATCTCGTTAAATAAGCCCCGTAGAAGGAAAAGGGCGAAATTTTGTTATCACTAATTTTTGGCCAAAATGTTGAATTTCCTTAGCAAAATCTCGTTAAATAAGCCCCGTAGAAGGAAAAGGCCGAAATTTTGTTATCACTAATTTTTGGCCAAAATTTTCAATTTCCTTAGCAAAACTTAAAATGCAAATATCTCGTTAAATAAGCCCCGTAGAAGGAAAACGGCGAAATTTTGTTATCACAAATTTTTGGCCAACATTTTCAATTTCCTTAGCAAAACTTAAAATGGAAATATCTCGTTAAATAAGCCCCGTAGAAGGAAAAGGGCGAAATTTTGTTATCACAAATTTTTGGCCAAAATTTTCAATTTCCTTAGCAAAACTTAAAATGCAAATATCTCGTTAAATAAGCCCCGTAGAAGGAAAAGGCCGAAATTTTGTTATCACTAATTTTTGGCCAAAATTTTCAATTTCCTTAGCAAAACTTAAAATGCAAATACCTCGTTAAATAAGCCCCGTAGAAGGAAAACGGCGACATTTTGTTATAACTAATTTCTGGCCAAAATTTTCAATTTCCTTAGCAAAACTTAAAATGCAAATATCTCGTTAAATAAGCCCCGTAGAAGGAAAAGGTCGAAATTTTGTTATCACAAATTTTTGGCCAAAATTTAGAATTTCCTTAGCAAAACTTAAAGTGCAAATATCTCGTTAAATAAGCCCCGTAGAAGGAAAAGGGCGAAATTTTGTTATCACTAATTTTTGTCAAAATTTTGCAAAACTTAAAATGCAAATATCTCGTTAAATAAGCCCCGTAGAAAGAAA
The DNA here is from genome assembly GCA_963930755.1 of Eudasyphora cyanicolor. NCBI lineage: Eukaryota > Metazoa > Arthropoda > Insecta > Diptera > Muscidae > Eudasyphora > Eudasyphora cyanicolor. Next base: position 199,948,905 of record OZ005734.1, on the reverse strand, counting down.
AGGGCGAAATTTTGTTGTCACAATTTTTGGCCAAAATTTAGAATTTCCTTAGCAAAACTTAAAATGCAAATATCTCGTTAAATAAGCCCCGTAGAAGGAAAAGGTCGAAATTTTGTTATCACAAATTTTTGGCCAAAACTTAGAATTTCCTTAGCAAAACTTAAAATGCAAATATCTCGTTAAATAAGCCCCGTAGAAGGAAAAGGGCGAAATTTTGTTATCAGTAATTTTTGGCCAAAATTTTGAATTTCCTTAACAAAACTTAAAATGCAAATATCTCGTTAAATAAGCCCCGGAGAAGCAAAAGGGCGAAATTTTGTTATCACTAATTTTTGCCAAAATTTTGCAAAACTTAAAATGCAAATATCTCGTTAAATAAGCCCCGTAGAAGGAAAAGGGCGAAATTTTGTTGTCACTAATTTTTGACCAAAATTTAGAATTTCCTTAGCAATACTTAAAATGCAAATATCTCGTTAAATAAGCCCCGTAGAAGGAAAAGTTCGAAATTTTGTTATCACAAATTTTTGGCCAAAATTTAGAATTTCCTTAGCAAAACTTAAAATGCAAATATCTCGTTAAATAAGCCCCGTAGAAGAAAATTTTGAATTTCCTTAACAAAACTTAAAATGCAAATATCTCGTTAAATAAGCCCCGGAGAAGAAAAAGGGCGAAATTTTGTTATCACTAATTTTTGGCAAAATTTTGCAAAACTTAAAATGCAAATATCTCGTTAAATAAGCCCCGTAGAAGGAAAAGGGCGAAATTTTGTTGTCACTAATTTTTGGCCAAAATTTAGAATTTCCTTAGCAAAACTTAAAATGCAAATATCTCGTTAAATAAGCCCCGTAGAAGGAAAAGGTCGAAATTTTGTTATCACAAATTTTTGGCCAAAATTTTAAATTTCCTTAACAAAACTTAAAATGGAAATATCTCGTTAAATAAGCCCCGTAGAAGGAAACGGGCGAAATTTTGTTATCACTAATTCTTGGCCAAAATTTTGAATTTCCTTAGCAAAACTTAAAATGCAAATATCTCGTTAAATAAGCCCCGTAGAAGGAAAAGAGCGAAATTTTGTTATCACTAATTTTTGGCCAAAATTTTGAATTTCCTTAGTAAAACTTAAAATGCAAATATCTCGTTAAATAAGCCCCGTAGAAGGACAAGGACGAAATTTTGATATCATTAATTTTTTGCCAAAATTTTGAATTTCCTTAGCAAAACTTAAAATCCAAATATCTCGTTAAATAAGCCCCGTAGAAGGAAAAGGGTGAAATTTTGTTATCAATAGTTTTTGGCCAAAATTAAGCAACATTTAAAATGCAAATATCTCGTTAAATAAGCCCCGTAGAAGAAAAAGGGCGAAATTTTGTTATCACTAATTTTTGCCAAAATTTTGAATTTCCTTAGCAAAACTTAAAATGCAAATATCTCGGCCAAAATTTTGATTTTCCTTAGCAAAACTTAAAATGCAAATATCTCGTTAAATAAGACCCGTAGAAGGAAAGGGCTTAATTTTGTTATCACTTGTATTTTGGCCAAAATTTTGATTTTCTTCAGCAAAACTTAAAATGTATCCGTATTAGCAAAACTTAAAATGCATCGTAGAGCGAAAAGGGCCTAATTTTGTTATCACTTGCATTTTGGCCAAAATTTTGATTATCTTTAGCAAAACTTAAAATGCAAATATCTCGGCCAAAATTTTGATTTTCTTTAGCAAAACTTTAAATGCAAATATCTCGGTAAATAGGCGCCGTAGAGCGAAAAGGGATTAATTTGTTATCACTTGTATTTTGGCCAAAATTTTGATTTTCCTTAGCAAAACTTGAAACGCAAATATCTCGGTATAGATGTTATACAGTATAGTTATTATACTATGTTATAACTAGATATATCTAGTGTATACGAGTAGATGTTATACTCTATATCTAGTATAGATGTTATTCTTTACAAATATATTTATTTATGAACAGGTTTCATTGTAAACATGCCTTAAATATAGACTTTCTTTCCAAAAATAGTTATACATAGGTATTGTGGGCTATCAATTGATAGTTCTCTTCTACAATACCTGAAATTCAATATATATTATTAAAATGTTGACTTTCGAATTACTAAAACGAAAAAACTTGCACTTAGAAAAGTCGAAATCTCACTTTTTGCCACCACGCGAAAAAATCTAAATAATTACGAAGTTTGGGATAACACAGAAATTAAAGTAATCGACACATGTTATCGATTATTGCAGCTAGTGATGGAGAATATTGTGTACAATTATCGAGTACAAAAATTTAATTAGATATATCAATTTTCATTTTTCAATTAATCTCCGTTTGGGGGTCAAATACCCCATGACTCTTAATTAATAATTTCCATTTTAAGTTTTGCTAAGGAAATTCAAAACTTTTCCAAAAAATAAGTTGTATGAAATATTCTTTCTTTTCGCTCTACGACGCTTATTTAGCGAGATATTTCCATTTTATGTTTTGCTGAGGAAATAAAAATTTTGCCCAGAAAATAAGATATAACAAAATGTCGTCCTTTTGGCTGTACGAAGCTTATTTAACGAAATATATTTTGCTAAGGAAATTCAAAATTTGTCAACATGTTGCCCAAAAAATAAGTGATAACAATATTTCTTCGTTTTAGCTGTACGAATATTAATTAACGAGATATTTCCACTTTAAGTTTTGCTAAGGAAATTCAAAATTTATCAACATTTGTCCCAAAAATTAAGTGACAACAAAGTTTCGTCCTTTTAGTTGTATCACGCTTAATAACCGAGATATTTCCATTTTAGGTTCTTCTTGACGACCACTGGGTCATATATGTCCCATGCGAATTTTTTTTGGAATTTTTACCAGACTTATGTCTAAAATGCTCCAATTTGCTTTAAATTTGTATTTAGACAGAAGAAAACCTACGTAATTTTTTGATTCCAATGAAATTATTTTACCATGTTTTTAATTTTTTGAGTATTAACACAAAGAAGTACAAAATTATGGTATTTTTTCAAACCTTATGGTCGTCAAAGGGTTAAGCGTTGCAGCCTGTAAAACAGACTCACTTAGACCAGGGAAAACATAAGTTAACCCTAGCCCCTCCCGTTGAACCTATTTTATTGCTTTAAAAAGCCCAAAATTTTACGGATTCCAACATCAGCAAAATTAGCTGGCACAGAAGGTCTTCTATTGATTCCTCCTCCTCTTCGTCTCCACAGCTTCTGCAAGGGTCTTACGCAAGACCTTCTATCTCTCTGCGTGCCGTCCAATAAGACAGTGTCATGACAGCCACGATAAGTGAGACGACAACGATAGCAGTCCTTTTTGAGTCTAGGGCGGGCCACATCAGCCTGGAATGTATGCATTTCCTGACTAGTGACCACCTGTCATTTGTTGCCGTAACTGCGCTATCTCTCAAGAGGTGTTTGCAGGTCGCTAGAGGCATGCCCACATGTTCCAGGTCCCCTGGAGCGGGTAAGGTAATTCCTAGTTCATCTACCGTTCCCTTTGCCCCGGCACCCATATCAGGTGAATGTAGAACTGTTCAACCATCTCGTTAAGAGATCTGCGACAGTTCGGGGTCAGTTTTTGAATTCAGGAAAATAGTTTCCAGGGACTTGATAGCAGCCAGACTATCAGAGAAAATATTTATACCGACTTTGGTCAGCACATTAATTTTCAGCCATTCCGCTACCTCTTTAGTGATCAGGCAGTCTTTTTTGCATGTGATAGCTGCAGTTCCACAGAAAAGACATCAAAGCCCACCTTTTTATCAAAGACTAGTTTAGTCATAGTGTAATCAAAAGTGCCTGGAAGGTCAGGCATTTTGTCTAGAATGACCCTATGTCCGTAACCCTTTCCTAACCATAGTAACAGTTCCCTGAGTCTAATCGCATTACATGCGACATATTGCACTGATATAATATCCAGAGGCGTTAAATTTAGTCTCAGCGTATCATAGAGTAGTATCGCACAGAAGGTGGATTTTTGCAGAGCTGTCCACCAGACGATAATGCCGTACAGCATTATCGGTCTACTTCCGTATACAACCAACAAAATATGCGCGGGTTCAGACCCCGGCGTTTTCTTATTGTCCTTTTACAGGTATACAGCACTACCACAGCCTTCTTTGCTCTTTCCAAGATCATGGGTTTGAAGTGTAACTTCTTGTTCAGCCAAATACCTAAGTATTGTCCGCTTTCATAGAAGGGAATTTCAAGAATCCCAGAAATCGTAACATTCGGTACCTTATTTATCCTTGTGAAAAGAACTAATTCGGTCTTAGTTGGGTAAACACCAAGACCATAGTCGGAAGCCCATTTTGCGGTTGTATGAGGGACCTGCTGTATGATGTCTCAGACACTCCATCTAACAGATCAGGAGATCAAAAACTTCCCTCTAACAGTTATTGCCACGTCATCATCTGTATAGGCAACAACTCTGACACCCATCATCTCCATAGAAAGCAGAATATTGTTCATCAAGAGATTCCATAGCAGAGACAATAGGAAACCATTTTGGCGCGTTTCCATGCTGACAATTCTATGGTAGTCAGTTGACCCTAAGCTCTCTTAATCATAAGGTTAAGAATGATCCTTCGTATACTGCTATCAACCCTCAGGATTGCTAAAGCCGTAATTATAGCGGATGGATTTATGTTATTGAAGGACCCCTCTATATTTAAGAAACCTGCCATAGTGTATTCCTTAACAGAGAGGGATCCTTCAATAAAGCTGTCCAGACCATGCATGGCATTGAGCAGCTACACTGCATGCTGTTGGACGATAGACTAGTGGGCCGGAAACCCTTAGCTCCAATATGGGACTGATACCCGCTTTTGGGATGAAAATAAACATGGTTTCTCTCCATTTTGTTAGCATGTAGGCATGATTGATACAATATGTGTATAAGTATATCTCTCTGAGCCAGGGAGCAATTGTATCAGGCACCGCCTGTAGCTCCGCCGGCGAGACTTTGTCTGATTCTGACGAATTAACAGGATTAAAGCTTTTGATAGCCCAATGATTTTCTTCATTCGGTTACAATATCGCTCGCGAACTCTGATAGCTGCTCTTCAAAGGAATCTCCAATTGAAGTACTCAATGCCTATTCAGAGTTTGCCGAGAAGCACTCCTAGCGATTCCTCACTGGACGTAGTCTAAGAACTATCATTTTTCTTGATGTACCCAATAGTACAAAGTGTTGACGCTACATTGAGGATTCGGATGAGCTTTCTATGCCACTACAGAAATCTAACCAGGATTTATTTTGAGCCTTTCTCAATTTTCACTACATACTTCTTCACTTTGTCTCCACATTTTGCCAAGATAGTGGTCGAATATTGCTGTAGCGAAATTAGGAATATTGTTAAACACAATAATATCTATTGGAAAAACTCGTTAAAAAAACGCAAATGTACTCATATGTACAAATCGGAATCTAGAATCTGATATACTGATACGTATGTAAGTTTCTGAAAGCTAAAATTTCGGCGATCTTTACTACGTATTAATCAATTTTATTAAAATTTCAAAAATCACAGAACATTTTAAGAAATATCCAAATTGTATATTTTGAAGTTTTTAAAATATTTCAACTAAATCTTAATTTGATTGGAATATATTGCGTTTTAAAATTATAAGGCGCTCATTTTATGTTATCTGACAAAAGTTTTTAGTCAGAAATAGGCTTTCTTAATTCATTTTTATTGAAAACGAAAAACCAAAAGCAACCGGTTAACTGGTTTTTATACCCATACATACGTAGTATGTTCAAAAAAATTGCCAAATTTGTATTTTTTCAAAAAGTATTTATTTATTCATGAATATCTATTTTGTAATTCCCCTCGGATATAATACGCTTCAAAATTTTTTTCCAATCCTCGAAGCACTTAAAATAATTATTTTTTGTGATCTTGTTCAGCTCCTCCTTCGATGCCGTCTTTATGGGCCTTTTCAGTTTTGGGACCAAAAAATAGTTATTTTATGTTATCTGACAAAAGTTTTTAGTCAGAAATAGGCTTTCTTAATTCATTTTTATTGAAAAAAACCGAAAGCAACCGGTTAACTGGATTTTATACCCATAAATAGTCATGGTTCAAAAGCCAGTTATTGTTCTTCCACAAATCCGGGCGTTTTTGGCGGATTGCTTCGCGCGATTTTCGCATAACTTGCAGGTAATATTCTTTAGCGTCCGGCACGCTGTTCGTCCTTCGCATTTTCTCGGCCCTCTAAGAACATTTTGTACCACCGATAAACGTTGCTTTGGTCCAAGGTAGCTGCACCATATGCCACAGTCAACATTCGGAATGCGTCAGCGCACTTTATTTTATTTTTCACACAAAATTTAATGCACATTCTTTGATCCATTTTCTGAAATAGATAAAAATCGAAGACAAGTTAAAACACATCCAAGCACAACAGCTGTCAAAATTTAACTAAACATTCAAAATGGCCGACAGCATAAGTAAGGGACATGAGTACCAACATAACGCTACAAAAATGTGTAAAATCAAATACACGTAGCCCGCGGAAATTAAAAATTCCCGATATTTTTTGAACATACCTCGTATACACTGTAGTACAGGGTATTAAGAAACATCTTATATTGGAATTCAAGAAATATTTTAATGTATGGACAAAGCAATGGAATAGAATTCCTGATAAATATATACGGGGATTCCATAACTGGATTACAAATAGAATATAATGCTCTGCTTAACAAATCAATTTCAAAAAACTTTTAAAATATTCCGCTAATAACAAATGTAATATTAGAAACTCAAATTCAAACAATAATATAGATAATAGGGACTTAGATTTAAATATATTGTCATATAATGTGCATGGGCTCAGTAGCAAAACGTTTCACCCCGATTTTTACCAATATTTAGAACAATTCGATATTTTTATTCTGTTGGAAACTCACGTTGAGGAAAAAAATCGAGATAAATATGAAAATAGATTCAGAAACTACCACACATATTGGAAATATGCTAGCAGAAACAGCAACAGAGGCAGGGGTATTGGTGGTCAAATTTGCGGTATTCGAAAAGGCTTGGAAAACATTGGCATCAAACATATGCATGCCCATCGAAACGATTGGGATATTATAGTTTGTGTTACAGACTCAATAAAATTTGAAATTGTAACGGTATACCTTAGAGGCACAAATTGGACCGAAGATTTTGGGAAGTTAAAATATGTTATAGAAAATAGCGACCCAGCAAGGGTAATAATAGGCGACCACAATATCCGAATTGGTGAAGAACAGCAACTACCAGAGGAACTATTAGAAGGAATAACAACAATAATGGTAATAATGGTAGCTCGGTGATTGACTTATGTGCGGTATCTATGGATATGATAACCAATGTTATCAAATTCTCGGTAGAAGACCAAATATGGTCCGATCATTTTCCAATATCACTGAAATTGAGACTATATGGTAATTTGCAAACACAAGTGGAATGTAAAAACCTAATGCCAAAGTTAATCTGGAAAGATAGAAACAAAATCCCTTATCAAACAGCTCTTACCCAAAACCTAACATCCTCAAATACAATCGAATGTCTAGATGATTTTATATCCACGATAAGGAATTCATACCCAAATGTTTCGAGAAAGAAACAAATAGACTTCCATAACAAATGGTTTGATAAGGAATGCCTGAAGGCAAGAAATAAAACAATGAAATCCCTGTATACATATAGAAAAACAAAGGAAGAGACAAAAAGAGAAACATATCTCGAACAGAGGCGTGAATACAAAAAACTTTGCCAACAGAAAGAAAAGGATTACTATCTGCATATAGAACACCGTCTAGATCTAATTTCAGACAGCAAATCGTGGTGGAAATTAGCTAAAGAAATAAGAAAATATAATCAGATCTCCGGAGGAAACATTCCTGCACATATTTTTAAAAATTATTTTGAGACGTTACTAAACCCAGAGACCCAAACTTCATTAATGCAATACGCACCAAATTATGTTACAGATGATATTCTCGATACTGACTTCAGCATAACAGAAATAAAAGAACAGCTTGCTAGGGTTAAAGAGAATAAGGCTCTCGGGGAAGACAGAGTACCTTACGAATTTTGTTTACATGCAACAGATGATCTTCTGACGGAGTTGAGCAAAGAGTTCACAAAGATACTTAATAGTCGTGATGATTTACAGACATTCCGGTCAAGCATTTTATACCCAATATTTAAAAAGGGGGGCCCAAATATGCCCAGTAATTATCGAGGGATTTCGTTCGTGAACTGTATTGGTAAGCTAATGATGGGTATGGTTAACAGCAGACTATCAAAGTGGATAGAGAACCACGATATACTTAATGAATACCAAGCTGTATTCTGAAAACGTTATTCGACGGTTGATAATATATTTAATTTGGTATCAATCGTAAAACTGAAACGGGCAGAAAATAAAAAAGTTTATGCATTTTTTGTCGACTTCAAAGCAGCATTTGAATCCCAAGGGATAAACTAATTTACAAACTTTGGACTATAGGCATATCCTCAAAAATAGTTCGTTTTATAGAAAAAATATACATGAACACAAAAGTATCTGTGTGGACAGGAAATTACTTTTCGGATCACTTTATGAGCTGTGCAGGTGTAAAGCAAGGATGTCTTTTGTTCCCACTTTTGTTCGCGCTTTACTTAAATGATTTGCATGATGCTTTGGATGGCGGTATTATCGTGGATCGTTATTATAGCTGAAGACGTTATGATTTTGCAAAAAATGATAAACAACCTCGAAACTTACTGTGATATATGGGGGATGGAACTTAATCCGACAAAATCTGAAACAGTGATTTTTAGAAAAGGTGGCAGAATTTCCACTTCTGAAAAATGGTTATACAAATGTGATTACTTGCGTGTCGTAAATGAATACAAATATCTAGGCATAGCTCTAACACCTAAATTGTCGTTTGCCAAGCACATCGCAATAAAAAATGAAGCCTCGAAAACTTGCATTAATGCAACATGGAGACACTTTATAGGGAAACCAAACATATCACTAAAATGGAAAATGTTCCTATCTGTGTGCAGATCGATCCAAAGCTATGGCGCGCAGATATGGGGTGATGGATATTTTGATGATGTCGATAAATTATATAGATTTTTCATAAAAAGAATTTTAAAATTACCGGAGAATACACCAAATTATGTCATATCTCTGGAGACGGGCTATGAAAATGGATATGTATATACATACACATTGCATTTGAAATACTTGTCTAAAATACTCTTTGATGAAGAGAGAACAAGACTACCGTATAACCTATTTACTAAAATAGTTGAAAGGAATATATTTTGCTTCAAAGATCGTCTCAGAAATTACAACATTAGTCATGAAAATGTACACTTGCATAAGGGACTCTGGCTTGCCAAAAGCTAATTGAAGAAATGGAAAAACTTAACAGAACAAATTTTTATTGAAAAACCACATCAAAGTGAATATCGCATCTACAAATACCTAGACCACACCAGGGGTCCAGCATATTGTAATGACAGCCTCAACCAAATGCAAATATCATATATAATGAAAGCTAGAGCGGATATGATGGGATTAAACGGATCCATTTTCAGAGCGGCAAGTGAACAAATATGTTCCATGTGCAACTTGAGAGAAGAAGAAACGATGCAGCATTTCATTGGTAGATGTCCAATCCTGGGACAATTCAGATTTAAGCATTTCGCAAAAAGAGTTTTAAATAAGAACGAAGTAATACAAATATTAAACGGTGGTGAAGTATTTTGTTGGCTAAGCCTTTGCAACTACTTGAAGGAAGCACAAAACTATAGAAAAATGCTAATTAGAGAATACAACTATTAAATATGTAAACTCAACATTCCAGCTCACGTTTATAAAAAACAAGCTGTAATTTCTTTATTTTCAAACTATTTTGTAATAATTGAGTATGAACTTTTATAACGAATTAAAAAAATAAAGAAACATTGAATTGAATTGAATTGGGTATTAGGACTTTGTGCATTTGTTTGTAACGCTTAAAGACGAAGTGATAGAACCATAGTTTATTTTACCGATCGCAACTGAATCAATTCCTGAGTTGGTTTAACCATGTCCGTCTGTCCATGTATTCTTGTTATCAAATGCAGGTCGTAGATATAAAGCAATCTTTACGGAAATTGGTACAGAGGCATTTCTTAAACTGGGAACGATCGGCACATATCGGCACATGTTTTGGTATATCCCCTATAAACATGTCCCTACCTAAGTCACTTTTTGACACTCTAGAAAACACATTTTTCAATTTATCTAATTGTTTGGCTGAAATTTAAGAAATTATACTTTATATTGCACCTAGTGAAAACAGAAAGGTCCCTTCCGATTATAACGGGTGATCCAAGTAGACATACTTTTTTCAATAGCCTTTTTTGACAGATCACGTGTTAGTCGTGTCATGCTGTCATGATATTTTTTTTTAAGTATTGTTTGGCATTTCATCATGGATAGACTTACGCCCGAACAACGTTTACAACGTTTTGACAACAAATTGACAGATTAATTAGTGTAATGTTATAACGGGTGATCCAAGTAGAGATACTTTTTTCAATAGCCTTTTTTTTGACAGATCACGTGTGAGTCGTGCCATTCTGTCATGTTATTTTTTTAAGTATTGTTTGGCATTTCATCATGGTACGACATACGCCTGAACAACGTTTACGCGTGTCATTCGCCAGTTACCAGTCGTAATGCTCGAACGAGTTATCGAATCTTCAAAAAGTAAATGCCAAAGAATGTTATTTATTTATAGAAATTTACTATATTTAACCTCCAACTGTAGATAGTAATAATTGTGCTCCGTGAATTTGTTGGCAAACAATGTGGATGGTATATACAGTCGTCTCTGACCGACTTTAGTCTTTCCCTACTGGTTATTTTCAGTTAAAACGAGTCAATGAAAAAATTGAATTATCGAAGAAACCGAAAACAACTTCTTAAAAATAGCCAGTTTTTTATCACCTTAGTTTTAAAACTGTCAAAGGGAGCCTGACACTCTTAACTTAAACCTAACCCATTGAGACAAATATTATAGCCATTAGAGTTTATATTGGTTGTATACTCGAGGTGGCCCACTCCTCTATAGTATGCGGGGTCCCAGTTTAGAGCGTATATTTTCCAATACCTCTTCTACAGGCATGCCATGCTGCCGTTAACAAAATCAAACGTCTCACTTATCCTTTCTGTCATGACGGCTCAATGCCTTTGTGGACGGCTCACAGAGAAATTGACGAACTTGCAAAATAACTTTTGCGGAAGCGGTGGAGACGAAGTTATATAAAATGTTCAATGGGAGTTATACCCTATGGTTCACCAAAGATATTCGGTTTAGGGACATACGGAAAAATTTCGTTCTTGTGAAAAACGGTTTCTTTGCGTGGTGCGACTATAATTATGGTTGATATAATTTGACTCTCAGAGAAGAAAAAATGGGGAATCACCTGGAAATTTCAATGTCGCAGGCTCTAGAAGTTATAGAAAATATGTTGTAGAGCAAAATTCTAAATAATATTTGCTTGTACAAATGTATTATATTTACATACCGAATATAAATGTTTGGATATATTATTTATTAATGTTATTTTTTGCAGTTTAAGTGCAGATCCTCTTAAAAAACGGGAAAACCTAAAATACTATACTGGATGTTTTTGAACTAACGATTTTGTATAGGGTTATAATAAATTACCAAAATCTCATCCTGCTTACTACAAAGGCTTGTTCCATTAAAGTCCTTAAATTAAACACATTTTCATTATTTAAATTCACTTCGGCATATTACGATGTCTAATTACCAAAATATGCCACGTTTAATTATTCTTAAAAATTACACAACGTACGTAAATAGTTTCGAAGAAACGAATGGAATACAGAACACTTGCTTCCATATCAATTATTTTGTATACGAGTATCCTTTGAAAATGGTCGACTGGTACGTGTCAGAGCATTTCTTAAATATTGTCGGTGTCAACAGCGACGCCCCACCAATGTAAACCCCTCGACAACGCCATATTTTGCTATCCCTTCCTTCCCACACCAATCCAAAAAAATATGCATAAGGGATTAATTAAATGTAACCCATAATTAGCGGCCCTTTTCTAGATGTTATTGCTGTTGCTCACACAATCTGTGGGTGAGTGTGTGTGTGGGTGTAGGTCGTATTGTGTCCTTCCTTCCTTCCATCCTGTTTCTTGCCGAAAATCTTCTGTCTCACAGCGACACGTTCCCCAGACCCGGTGAGTGTTTGTTATGGTATAAATATGTATTGAGTTTAAAGCTCGACGGAACCGACAAATTCAACGAACAAAACATAGTTATTTAAATAATCAAAATGACAGAGCAACATTTGTTAAAAACGAATTTCTATGCAAAAACAAAGAAAAGAAATCATTTAAAAATATTACCAATTCGTGTTTGGAATTTTAAATTTCTCTGTTACACTTTGCCAAGAGTACTGGAGTGTTAAGTTAATGCTAAGACTTTGCTTCTATCGAGGCAATGATGACACTTGGTATTAATAGTACAATGGAATTTGTTAATAAGTTAGATTTATTTGTAAAGAGGGAAAAGCAATACACAAAGTTTGTGGTTGGAATTTGTGATTGAACAGAACACTTTGCTTAAAATGCTAATTTTTAAAAACATTTTCCCCTGATCCTTTGATCTTCTTACGATGATAATATTTTCCGAGCTTAATGTTTGTTATTATATTGTATAACATATTATTGCTGTGAACATAATATGGACCCAGTGTTGATGACAGGAAATCATAACACTCGTATACCATAAATGGTCATGATTGTAACGATGTTATTTTCTTCGTGGCCATAAAATGGTACCCTTATAAATATAGTATGGTCCCCATCCATACTATGATTCCCATGTAACCCTTATATGGTCCTCATGTTCCCATATACAGTGGTAGACAATCGCTTGAGCGCACAGCACTTTTTTAATTTTATTGGTGTAAACAATTTTTTTAATATTTTCGAAAAGAAGAACATTTCAAACAATTATATGAAAAAAAATAAAAAAAAGTGTACAAAAACGCAATGGATATTCGCTTGAGCGCACGTTATCAAAAAAATAACAAATAAGAACGGTAGTAAGTTCGGTCGGGCCGAATTTTATATACCCTCCACAATGAACTGCATTCAATTCTATGACCGAGAAAATCGTTGGATAAGGTGCAAATCATACAACGATCATTTTTGTTTAGGCAAATTATTAAAACAACGATCGCTGCAATTTTTAACCAAATTCCTCAGGCTTCAAATTGTTTAGCCAATCTCTTCATCTTAATCTTCTGAAAAATGTGGTATTTATGGCTTAAATTAGCATATTTGAGAGCGACCTCTACACGGAGACTGCAACAATAAAAACTGATTAGCATAACTTTTACTGTGATGAATTCTTGCTAAAATAGAATACAAACTGCAAAGTTTCAGCTAAATTGCTTAGAAACTGCTGTTTTTATGTCTTAAACAAGCATATTTGGGAGCTACATCTATAGGGGGACTATAACAAAATATGAACTGATTTAAAATGTTTTCACTGTGATTAATTCTTGTCTAAATAAAATACAAACTGCAAAATTTTAGTTAAATTGCTTAGCAAATGTGGTATTTATGGCTTAAATAAGCATATTTTGGAGCGACCTCTATAGGGTGACTATAACAAAATAGGAACCGATTTGGGATTAATTCTTGTCAAAATAGAATACAAACTGCAACTTAGACGATTTAGCCATGTCCGTCCGTCTGTCTGTTGAAATCACCCTACAGTCCGTAATAATAGAGCTAGCTTGATCAAATTTGGTAGAAATAGTACTTATAGTTGCAGGTCAAATGGGCCCTATCGGTCAATGTTTTGATATTTTGATATGAATTTGTTCGTCGCCCTGACGAATCTCCTTTTAAGTATACTAGAACAATACCTATTTAGTGGAATAAAAAACCCCACAGGGTGATTACACATCATCCCTACGATGAATCGTGCTCATAAATAAACCAGTAAGAAAATGTTAAAGTCGGGCGGGGCCGACTATATAATACCCTACACCACCTCGGCAATGTACATTAAGAATTTCTTTTTGAATAGTTGGAATAATGAGTTTCCTTTCTTTTACGAAAGTACTTAGCTCCCCCGCCACGTCAAGGCTTATTCCAAAGAGGAGTTTAATATAATGTGTGGAATTAAAAATTTAACTAATACTAATATTCCACATATTTGCATTTACTGTGGTTATTATTAGCCTTAACACAATAAATAGTCCGATTTTCAGTCGTACACAATATCTATCTATATATATAAAAGAGAGTGTGGGTTTGTTTGTTTGTTTATTCCGTATAGACGTCTAAACGGCTAGACCGATCATCTTGAAATTTTCACAGAATGTACATGTGTAGGGGTGCTGAAAATAGGGTACTTGAATTTTCGATATATCAAGTGTCCAATTTTGATGTCCATCATATGTGTCCAATTTTGATATTGAGAAAAATTTTTAGCTAGAGTGCTGAAATTTTGTGTGTATGCATTTAGTGGCAGATTATGTGAATTTTCCAAAAATGGGCGGAATCGGACCAATGGGCGTGGCCCCGCCCATATAAGCCAAATTTTTAAATTGATATATCTTGCACAATTTGTTAGCTAGAGTGCTGTAATGTTGTACATATGTATCTGGTGGCAGTCCACGTGATTGGTCCAAAAATGGGGCGGATCGGACCAATGGGCGTGGTACCGCCAATATAAGCCAAATTTTAAAAATTTGATATCTTGCACAATTTGTTATCGAGAGAGCTGGAATTTTGTGCATATATATCCGTTGGCGATCTACGCGATTGGTCCAAAAATGGGCGGGATAGGACCAATGGGCGTGTCCCCGCCCACATAGACGAAATTTTGAAATTTTGATATCTTGCACAATTTGCTAGCGGGAGTGCTGCAATGTTGCGTATATGTATCTGGTGGCATTCTACGTAATTCGTCAAAAAATGGGCGGGATCGGACCAATGGGCTTGGCCCCGCCCATATAAGCCAAATTTTGAAATTGATATATCTTGCACAATATGTTAGCGAGAGTGCTGGAATTTTGTGTATATGTATATGGATCAGACCAATGGGCGTGGCCCCGCCCTTATAAGCCAAATTTTGAAATTTAGATATCTTACACAATTTGTTAGCGAGAGTGCTATAATTTTGTGTATATGTGTCTGGTGGAAGCCTACGTGATTGGTCTAAAAATGAGCTGGATTTGACCAAAGGTCGTGGCCCCGCCCATATAACCCAAAATTGAGCTATCTTGCTCAATTTAGTAGCGAGAATGCTGTAATTTTGTGTATATGTATCTGGTGGCAGTCTACGTGATTGGTCCAAAAATGGGCGGGATCGACCCAATGGGCGTGGCCCCGCCCACATAGACCAAATTTTGAAATTTTGATATCTTGCACAATTTGCTAGCGGGAGTGCTGCAATGTTGCGTATATGTATCTGGTGGCATTCTACGTAATTCGTCAAAAAATGGGCGGGATCGGACCAATGGGCTTGGCCCCGCCCATATAAGCCAAATTTTGAAATTGATATATCTTGCACAATATGTTAGCGAGAGTGCTGGAATTTTGTGTATATGTATATGGTGGCAGTCTGCGTGATTGGTCAGAATATGGGCGGGATCGGACCAATGGGCGTGGCCCCGCCCTTATATGCCAAATTTCGAAATTGATATATCTTGCACAATTTTCTATCTAGAGTGCTGTAATGTTGTACATATGTATCTGGTGACAGTCCACGTGATTGGTCCAAAAATTGGCGGGATCTGACCAATGGGCGTGCCACCGCCCATATAAGCCAAATTTTGAAATTGAATTATCTTGCTCATTTTGTTAGCGAGAGTGTTGAAATTTTGCGTATATGTATCTGGTAGCAGTCTACGTGATTGGCTTACAAATGGGCGGAATAGGACCAGTGGGCGTGGCACAGCCCATATTTTGATATATCTTGCAAGTATTATATAGGAAATACATGAACAAAAATGCTCGGCATGCGATAATTACAGCTGCTCACTCCAATACAATCGCAATATGATAATGTGATGCATGACCAATGATCACTTTCCACTGGATTCGGTATTTTTTCATTCAGTGAATTTATTACTAATACCAGTAAGGAAAGGCAGAAAGTCGCGCGGGGCCGACTATATAATACCCTACGCCTCCCTAACAATGCGATAAGGGTCATTGCGATAATAATTTGGAATAATTGGTAAATGTAGTGTGTGTGTGTATGTATATCTTATTTTGAACCGATAATCGCAAAATTAAGCAATATTCGTTCCTAAATTGAGAAAAATCTTTCTGGAGAACTTTGTAATGATCGGAAGTAAAGTACAACTTCTATAGCGCTTTGTAACCAAATCTGGAGGAACATATATATGGAGGTTATATATAAATCTGAATCGATTTTCCTAGAATACTCATTCATGTAAAATAGAAACCTGTTTCTGTCGAATTTCGTACTGATCGGATATAAAACACAGTCTCTACAGCGCTTACATGTCAAATTGGGGGTAACATATATATATGGGGGCTATATCTAAATCTGAACTGATTTTCTCCGAATTTTGCGGCATTCCTTCATGTAATAAGAAACCTCTTTCTGCCGAATTTCTTACTGATCGGATATAAAATACAGTTTCTACAGCGCTTGAATTTCAAATCGGGGGTAACATATATATGGGGACTATATCTAAATCTGAACCGATTTTCTCCGAATTTGGCAGTATTCCTTCATGTAATAACAAACCTCTTTCTGCCGAATTTCGTACTGATCGGATATAAAATACAGTTTCTACAGCGCGAATTTTGACATGGGCAGCGAAGCGCACCGGGCTCAGCTAGTATGTATATAAAAGAGAGTGTCTGTTTGTGGGTTTGTTTGTTTGTTTGTTTGTTCCGTATAGACGTCTAAACGGCTAGACCGATCATCTTGAAATTTTCACAGAATGTACATGTGTAGGGGGTGCTGAAAATAGGGTACTTGAATTTTCGATATATCAAGTGTCCAATGTGTCCAATTTTGATGTCCATATGTGTCCAATTTTGATATTGAGAAAAATTTTTAGCTAGAGTGCTGAAATTTTGTGTGTATGCATTTAGTGGCAGATTATGTGAATTTTCCAAAAATGGGCGGAATCGGATCAATGGGCATGGCCCCGCCCATATAAGCCAAATTTTGAAATTGAGATATTTTGCACAATTTGTTAGCGAGAGTGCTGGAATTTTGTGTATATGTATATATGGTGGCAGTCTACGTGATTGGTCCAAAAATGGGCGGGATCGACCCAATGGGCGTGGCCCCGCCCACATAGACCAAATTTTGAAATTTTGATATCTTGCACAATTTGCCAGCGGGAGTGCTGCAATGTTGCGAATATGTATCTGGTGGCATTCTACGTAATTGGTCAAAAAATGGGCGGGATCGGACCAATGGGCGTGGCCCCGCCCATATAAGCCAAATTTTTAAATTGATATATCTTGCACAATTTGTTAGCTAGAGTGCTGTAATGTTGTACATATGTATCTGGTGGCAGTCCACGTGATTGGTCCAAAAATGGGGCTGATCGGACCAATGGGCGTGGCACCGCCAATATAAGCCAAATTTTAAAAATTTGATATCTTGCACAATTTGTTATCGAGAGATCTGGAATTTTGTGCATATATATCCGTTGGCGATCTACGCGATTGGTCCAAAAATGGGCGGTATAGGACCAATGGGCGTGTCCCCGCCCACATAGACGAAATTTTGAAATTTTGATATCTTGCACAATTTGCTAGCGGGAGTGCTGCAATGTTGCGTATATGTATCTGGTGGCATTCTACGTAATTCGTCAAAAAATGGGCGGGATCGGACCAATGGGCTTTGCCCCGCCCATATAAGCCAAATTTTGAAATTGATATATCTTGCACAATATGTTAGCGAGAGTGCTGGAATTTTGTGTATATGTATATGGTGGCAGTCTGCGTGATTGGTCAGAAAATGGGCGGGATCAGACCAATGGGCGTGGCCCCGCCCTTATAAGCCAAATTTTGAAATTTAGATATCTTACACAATTTGTTGTTTTGTGTATATGTGTCTGGTGGAAGCCTACGTGATTGGTCTAAAAATGAGCGGGATCTGACCAAAGGGCGTGGCCCCGCCCATATAACCCAAAATTGAGCTATCTTGCACAATTTAGTAGCGAGAATGCTGTAATTTTGTGTATATGTATCTGGTGGCAGTCTACGTGATTGGTCCAGAAATGGGCGCGATCGACCCAATGGGCGTGGCCCCGCCCACATAGACCAAATTTTGAAATTTTGATATCTTGCACAATTTGCTAGCGGGAGTGCTGCAATATTGCGTATATGTATCTGGTGGCATTCTACGTAATTCGTCAAAAAATGGGCGGGATCGGACCAATGGGCTTGGCCCCGCCATTATAAGCCAAATTTTGAAATTGATATATCTTGCACAATATGTTAGCGAGAGTGCTGGAATTTTGTGTATATGTATATGGTGGCAGTCTGCGTGATTGGTCAGAATATGGGCGGGATCGGACCAATGGGCGTGGCCCCGCCCTTATAAGCCAAATTTCGAAATTGATATATCTTGCACAATTTTCTATCTAGAGTGCTGTAATGTTGTACATATGTATCTGGTGACAGTCCACGTGATTGGTCCAAAAATTGGCGGGATCTGACCAATGGGCGTGCCACCGCCCATATAAGCCAAATTTTGAAATTGAATTATCTTGCTCATTTTGTTAGCGAGAGTGTTGAAATTTTGCGCATATGTATCTGGTAGCAGTCTACGTGATTGGCTTACAAATGGGCGGAATAGGACCAGTGGGCGTGGCACAGCCCATATTTTGATATATCTTGCAAGTATTATATAGGAAATACATGAACAAAAATGCTCGTCATGCGATAATTACAGCTCCTCACTCCAATACAATCGCAATATAATAATGTGATGCATGACCAATGATCACTTTCCACTGGATTCGGTATTTTTTCATTCAGTGAATTTATTACTAATACCAGTAAGGAAAGGCAGAAAGTCGCGCGGGGCCGACTATATAATACCCTACGCCTCCCTAACAATGCGATAAGGGTCATTCCGATAATAATTTGGAATAATTGGTAAATGTAGTGTGTGTGTGTATGTATATCTTATTTTGAACCGATAATCGCTAAATTAAGCAATATTCGTTCCTAAATTGAGAAACATTTTTCTGGAGAACTTTGTAATGATCGGAAGTAAAGTACAACTTCTATAGCGCTTTGTAACCAAATCTGGAGGAACATATATATGGAGGTTATATATAAATCTGAATCGATTTTCCTTGAATACTCATTCATGTAAAATAGAAACCTGTTTCTGTCGAATTTCGTACTGATCGGATATAAAACACAGTCTCTACAGCGCTTACATGTCAAATTGGGGGTAACATATATATGGGGGCTATATCTAAATCTGAACCGATTTTCTCCGAATTTTGCGGTATTCCTTCATGTAATAAGAAACCTCTTTCTGCCGAATTTCTTACTGATCGGATATAAAATACAGTTTGTACAGCGCTTGAATTTCAAATCGGGGGTAACATATATATGGGACTGTATCTAAATCTGAACCGATTTTCTCCGAATTTGGCAGTATTCCATCATGTAATAAGAAACCTCTTTCTGCCGAATTTCGTACTGATCGGATATAAAATAAAATTTCTACAGCGCTTACATGTCAAATCGGGGGTAACATATATATGGGGGCTATATCTAAATCTGAACCGATTTTCTCCGAATTTGGCAGTATTCCTTCATGTAATAACAAACCTCTTTCTGCCGAATTTCGTACTGATCGGATATAAAATACAGTTTCTACAGCGCTAATTTTGACATGGGCAGCGAAGCGCACCGGGCTCAGCTAGTAAGTAATATATGCAGGGTATGTTAGGTAGGTACTACCTTGGAATAATTGGTTTAAGTAATGTTTTAATTTTCATTTCCGCTGAAGCCTTTCAGGTCTCTAAAATAGCGCTTATATAAAAAAAATTAGGAACATCTTTCTGGAAAATTTTGATCGGAAGTAAAGTAAAACTTATATAGCGCTTTGGTATCAAATCAGGAGGAACATATATATGGAGGTTATATATAAATCTGAACGGATTTTCCTTGAATACTCATTCATGTAAAAAGAAACTTCTTTCTGTCAAATTTCGTACTGACCGGATATAAAATACAGTCTCTACAGCACTTACATGTGAAAGCGGGGGTAACATATATATGGGGGCTATATCTAAATCTGAACCGACTTTCTCTGAATTTGGAAGTATCCCTTCATATAATAAGAAAACTCTTTGTGTAGATTTTTTTACTGATCGGATATAAAATACAGATTGTACAGCGCTTACATGTTAAATCGGGGGTAACATATATATGGGGGCTTCATCTAAATCTGAACCGATTTCCCTCAAATTTGGCAGTGTTAATTCATGTAATGAGAAACTTCTTCTGACAATTTTTTTTACTGATCGGATTTAAAATACAGTTCTACAGCGCTTACATGTCAAATCGGGGGTAACATATACATACATATATGGGGGCTGTATCTAAATCTGAACCGATTTCCCTCAAATTTGGCAGTGTTAATTCACGTAATGAGAAACCTCTTTCTGCCAATTTTTTTACTGATCGGATTAAAAATACACTTTTTACAGCGCTTACATGTAAAATCGGGGGTAACATATATATGGGGGCTATATCTAAATCTGAACCGATATTCTCCGAATTTGGCAGTATTCCTTCATGTAATAAGAAACCTCTTTCTGCCGAATTTCGTACTGATCGGATTAAAAATACACTTTTGACAGCGCTTACATGTCAAATCGGGGGTAACGTATATATGGGGGCTATATCTAAATCTGAACCGATTTCTTCCAAATTTAACAGTGTTCATTCATATAATAAGAGACCTCTTTCTGCTGAATTTCATACTGATCGGATATAAAATAAAGTTTTTACAGCGCTTAGGTAGGTATACCCTAACTTTGTGAGCAATGTAAATATGCGCTGGTATATGTACTAATATTATGAACTACATATTTGATTTTGGTATGTTTTGGCTCTTTTTGTATGGGAGGTACTAAAACGGGTGGGGTCCATTTTTAACAGGACTGTAGGAATTTTAAAAACTTTACACTGCAAACATTTTTAGTATGTATATAAATATATTTTTTGATGATATTCACGATATAAGCTGTTAACTTTTTGTACAAAATGGTACTTTTGTGTGGGTGGTACCAAAAGGGGCGTGATAATAACGCCCATTTTTCGACACACGGTAGGTAGTATAAAAACATTACACTGTACAAAATTTTAAGTATTTTTAGGCACTAGTATTTAAGTTATAAGCTTTAAACTTTTCGTACAAAATGGTACCTTTGTGTGGAAGGTACAAAAAGGGGCATGGCTATAATGCCCATTTTTCTCCGGATTGTAGGTACTTAATATAAAACCATTACACTGTACAAAATTTCAAGTCATGTTATGCACTGGTATTCAAGTTATAAGTTGTTAAATATTGCTGCAGAATAGTACATTTGTGTGGGAGGTACCAAAAGGGGCCTGACAAATACGCCCACTTTTCTCTGGACTCTAGGTACTTTAAAAGTATTACACAATTCAAATTTTCAAGTATTAGCATGAAGTGATATCGAAACTGTAAGCAGTTAACTTTTGGTGCAAAATGGTCATTTGTGTGGGAGGTACCAAAAAGGGCGTGACAACTTCTCACATTTTTCTCGAGGTAATAGTAACTAATAAACTAATACTATCTATAGAATTTCAGAAGATGTAATTAAATAGTATTGAAGTTATTCCATAATCAATAATTCCCTAAATATTAACCCTCTTTCAACCTAACCTAACCTAACCTAACCTAACCCTATATGGGGGAGGTACTAGAAAGACTGGACCAATACTTAACTTAGCCGGAGATAGAAAAAAATACTAAATTTGAGGTCAATCGGTTACTCCTTTCGAGAGTTATCGTGCGCACCATAACTCTAAAATGAATTCTGATGTCCCGGAAAAAATCAAACTTTGACCCATTTAGAGTGCTTCAATCGAGTCCAAATGTATGGAACCCCCAGGGGGTTCCAGGTGGTGTGCCACTGGCATGGGTGGGTCGGGCCTCCAAAGTTAGTCGGGGTCGGTCATACATTTGGACTCGATTGGAGCACTCTAAATGGGTCAAAGTGGGATTTTTCAAAATTTGCCCCTACCCAAAAGTTCGACCCAAGTTCCGGGACATCAGAATTCGTGTTAGAGGTATGGTTCCTTCAGCAAAGTTTCTTATTTTGATCCATAGAATACGATTTTCACTGAGCAATGGCGACTTTTTTGCCTCCCCACAAATCGACCCGGCCTAATAAAGATTCTCCATTCTATTTGAATTTTCTGTTTTTTTTTTCTTTAAAAAAGTAGGGAACCTCGAAATGGATCACCCTATATATTTTCTTTCGTTTCAAACATATCAAAAAAGGCGATTTCGCCCCGTGTATAGAACAAAAATGACTTCGCTGATAGTTAATACTTTTTAGGCTGCCCAAATTCTGTGATTGCGATGATTATAAATACTCGTATGTTTCATGAGAATGAAAGCAATCTTCCATTAGAAATGTTATTAGAACGAGTAGAGCGATCTTATTCAACTGCAAAGATATATTTACATTTCGTATATGCACACACATAAATATCCACAAGGCACCCATCGTTGACTTTGGCTTGACTATAAGTAGACGTATTTGCCAAGAAACCCATTTGCCTTGGAGCTTTTTAAAATGCAAAGTTAATATCGCTGGATGGAGATGGAGATGAAGAAAAATGTTTTAATGTTTTTTCTTTTTCTCGTTAATAATGGTCAACAACCGTTTAACTGAAGTTTAACTCAACATTAACTTTGTAAAAATCACCTAAAGGGAAAATAAGCAAAACTCAAATGGGAAATGGAAAATAATAAATGTACCCACTGCTACTCGAGAGTCATGGAACAAGAAGGACATGCAAAACATGCCAAACCCCCAACACTTCTCAAAGGCTCTAGAGCACAAAAGGAAGAGGGGGATGGGCTGTCGGTCAATATGTCGTGGTCGAGGGGTGGAGTGTGGTACTACGAAATGTTTGCTGAACTTGAGTTGAGAAAATTAATGTAGCACACTTGGTTGAGTTGCTTGAACTAGTGGAAAATTATCGCGGCACGTTGCCTGCATTTTAAGCGAACGTTTAGAATTTAAAGTGCCCTCCACACACCGGCAGAGGAGAGGGAAAGCGAGAGCGCAACGTGTAAAAACTATTTTCAAATCTCACCAAATAAAAACCGAAAACCATTTGAACAATCAACCAAAAGGAATTTTTAGCAAAGTTTTTCTCAGACAATCCTTTCATTATTCACACACACACACTTCGAGCAGGACAGCAAAACACCTTCAGCAGCCAGTGGAGAAATCATTAAAAGCCATTTTCACTATAGCATATACGAGTACACTCTCACAAACTAATCACGTACAGATATTGGAAACTTGTTTTTTCTCTTTTTACTCGTACAGGAGTATCCCAAAAAGTAGTACTACGTTGCTGTCTGTGATGTATGAACTGCGAGAAATGAACAAAGTTTATAGACACTCCTAATATTACAATAAAAGCAATAAATTGTCAGGAGTCAATAGACAGCATTGCTGAAACTCTGCATGAATTAGATGCACTAGAGTAATCCAGAGAGATCGGTTCCGACATATTGCCAGACTTGACTCATCTCAGAGGATATGACTGGAAGATACTGAGAAAATACGTGTCTAGTACCGATTTTCTGTAACTCGTGAGGTATAAGAAGATCATAAATAAGGGGCGCACAACAGGCCGAACCACTAGCTTAAGTGTATGTCCATGGACATGAGACGTTTAAACGTCTCCTCTATTCAACCTAACCTAACCTAAACCAGAGACGAAAAACTCAGTTAAAAAACGAGGGCTCTATATCTCTCTTACTTTAAAAATAGGCGTGTTTTCGTTACACCATAAGTGCTTAATTTGTATGGGGAGCTAAGCTCTTTTAAGCACTATTAGTTCCCGATGAAGTTTAGTGCTTGTGTTCCTGTCTTAATCGAGTATGATGTTGCCAGATTGGGCACACTATATTTAGCAATACGGCATCCCATTTTTGGAGAGATTGTTATCAATTATTGTGAATTAACGGGAAGAAGAAGAACAAAATTGGGAAATTATTTTAATATTTGCAAAAAGAGTGTTAACAATTGAACATAGAATAGTAAATATATGTTTTATAAATACTTTTCACGATTTGTTTGTCTGTTTCGCACTGTTCTTTCTTCGCAACTCATGACACCATTGCTACCAGATAGTGAAAATCCGCCACTTATTACTTATGTGCCAGTTAGTGGAAGTCAGTTGGAATATGTAATATATAACATAGCACAAAGGTCCGCCGCTGTTTCGCTGGGTGGCGCGCATCCGAAATGACCATTTTTCCATGACTGCGGTAGAATTCAGGTTAAATGTCACCGATGGCATGGGTTATATTGGCATTGAGGGCCGCTGTGGTTTGCGTCATATTCGCATAGACCTGTGACTTAAGAAAACCCCACAAGAAAAATCAAATCGTTGACGATGATGGCCTGGCAGATGACACCGTCAGCGCAAAATCTAATTTGGTATCGTCCCAAATTGGACAATTTTGTTTATTGACGTACTCTTTCATCAAGAAAGGAGTTAAAATAGGTTAGGTTTGATGAGGATGGCACTTTGCGAGTGAAACCAAGCGCTCATTGAGACCATACATGATCCATTGTGGTTCCTAATAATTATTTTCTTATACAAATCCTCAGTTACGAATTGGAGATCTGACGCTTTGCTTAATTTGTTAAGTTTAAATTAAAATTTTGCAAAACGGTTAAAATTGTTTTATTTTTTCAAATTCTCCAGTAGATTTTTATAAAATTTCCAACAAATTGTTTGACACACTTGTTTTATTTTTACCCATATAAAATATGGCGTGTTTTCGAATCTACAATACCCATAGAAAATATGGTCATGATTCGCAGATTCATATGAAATCTGACAGAGTTTTTAGATAATCAGTTTTAAACTAATTAATTGCAAAGTTCGAACACCATAGATTTGCCAGCAGGGGATCGGCCGAAGGGGTTATTCTGGCTCCTCTGCTATGGAATCCCATCTCTGAAATACAGAAAATGCTAACGATTTCAAATCGCAGCCAAATTCAAAATGAAATCTCTAGATGGACCGCCCCTAATGTACATTCCTCCCGTAAAGTGGATGTATTAAGAAGCAACAAGGGTTTCGAAGATCTAAAAACTTCGTATGTTGTACATAATGGCGAATGATGTTTATTTCAATAATTTACAGATTATTCATGCGCACCCCAATACCTGAGATGTCATACACGGCGCGTGATTTCTGTTTTTATTACAAAGGTCATTCAGGCCTTATTCATAAAATGTTACGAAAGGTTTATTGAACCGATTTTCAACGTAAAAATGTAACGCATCGATATGTCAAATTCGCATGGGGGTTATATTGAAACGTGAACGATATAAGAAGTCTAATAGGTAGGGGACATTTGTGTGGGGGCAACATCAAAATAGGAAAATCTAAAGTTACCTTAATATAGGGGGTTTATATTAAAACCTGGACCGATATAGTTTAAAAGACTACAAATTTGTAAATTCGGAGATTTGTAAATCAGGGCAAAAACGAGACATATAAAGAACCAAGATGTCAAATTCGCCTGGGACCTTCATATGAGGGGTTATATCAAAACGTTAATATATATAAGAAGTTTTTTATTTTATTTTTGAGAAAAATTTAAAAATTTGAGATGAATCGGAGCAAAACTAACGAAGATACCGCAGTCTAAGCAACCCTCCCAGCTTTACCTGGGAAAACGATTATCTTACGAAATAATTATGGTTTTTTGATTTCAGATGATCCATCACCGAGTTATGATGGACACCGCAAATCAACTTTTTTCCGACACGCTTCCGAATAATCGCTGCCATTGCCATATTTTTTTAATATTTCTTCATGAAATTTTTACGCAATATACTTCGAAAGTTATACTATAATATACCATTGATTTCAACTGTTTCGTCATAAAAAAGTCACAAAAATGTGTTTTTTTTTTGGGAGCAACATAAAAATAGGAAAATCTAAAGACAAAAGGGCACACTGAAGAACATGGCTGCTACATCGATTCAAAAGTGGTTCTATGTCGATCGGTTTAATAAATTATGTGTCTATCTGTTCTCTTTTTTTTGACGTTATAAACCAATGCAAAAGGTCGTAACACCCTGTACCACAGTGAGGTCTGGAGGAGGATATATATCATTTAGTGGAGGAGGGTTTATATCACTTGCTACAAGCCAAAAGTGTCACATATAGAAGCAGTTTTCAAGACCCTAAGTAAAGATTGCCCCAAAATGACCGAAGGGGTTTGAATTCCTTATAACTTTTTTACTGTAATTTTTTTATTTCTTTTCAGTATTTTATAAAAAAAAAGATTTATAATGGAACAGTACACAAATGAGATATAATTTTTCGTAATTAAATTAAAAATATTCTCCACTAATATACTGTATTTAAAAAAAATAATTATTATGTCTTAAATAAAAAGTTATAATGAACTCGAACATCTTCGGACATTTTGGGCCACCGTGTACGTTCGCCGGAAATCCGTTTTAGGACATTTTGAGTCATTTGAGCAATACTCGTCCGTTTGCCTGTCTGTGAGGCTAGAGCGCACCATAACTCTCGAAGGTAGTAACGGTTTGAATTCAAATATAGAATGTGATAATATTGTTTTCCATCTCAGACTAAGTACGAAGGTGGGCCACATTGGTCAACTTCTTCTAGTACCTCCCTCACAAAGGACTAAAATGTAGTAATAACTCTATACAACCTATCCGAATCATCCGCAATTCCACACATAGTAAAACTTTATCCGTCGCTATCACCTTGAGAAAAATTGGCGATGTTTCGCCATTCCTTTTGGTACCTCCCACACATAGGTACATTTGTACAAAAAGTTTACTACTTATAACTTTAATACCAGAACATTTAAATATTTGAAATTGTGTGCAGTGTACCTACAGTCCGTTGGAAAATGAGCGAAGTGGTCGCGCAACTTTTGTACCTCCCACACAAAGAGACCATTTCGTACAAAAAATTAACTGTTTACAACTTTAACACCAGTGCATATAAATACTTGAAATTTTGTGCAGTGTAATGCTTTAATAGTACCTATAGTCTGGCAGAAATTGGGCATTATTGCCACTCCCCTTTTGGTACTTCCCAGACAAAATGGTCAAATCATACAAAAATTTAATGGCTATAGATCTGGCATATTGCAAATCTCCTCGAAATACCTCTTCTATTTATGTGCAGAATTTTTTGGGCATATTATTTTGAAATGGACATAGGTACGTTCTGAAAAGCCCTTTCTGTATACTCTTCACTTAGACTTAAGTATTATTTGTACATGTCTGAAATATTCAATTAAAAGTCCCATATTTACAGATTTTAATGTCAATACATTTATTTGTTTTGGAAATACATTTTCAGAAGATATTTGAAACAAACAATTCTGATTTTTTCTGAGTATCGAAAAAAGTATTTAACGAATTAATTAATTTTTTAAAAATATGGATATGAAACATCGTACCCCCTCCAAGCTATCCAAAACTCCGCTATTGTCGGAGAAGAAAAAATCATTGGTAAATATAGTCCCTCCGCTCCAGATTAGAGATTCATATTTATGACAAACTCTTTTTTTTAACGCAGGAACCCAAATATTCTGAAAAAGAATCCAAATGTATTTCCGACTTCCGGCAGGAAACCAAATATTCTGAAAAAGAATCAAAATGTATTTCCGACTTGAAGAAACTCTATTTGGATACAATAAAACTGGACGTGGAGCTACAACATGGAATATATAATATGGAAAAATCCTTTGAGAGTAAACATGATGAAATCTATGATAAACGAATGCAGATGTTAGAGTACGATCAACAATTATATTAGAATATCTGACATAAAATACATTCATCTAATTTCGTTATATCTCATTTTAGAAACTTCAAAAAGCAAAATCAGGGTGGTGATGCTACTGAATTGGGAAATATCAACAACTTTTGGTTAAAAGTTTTGAAGTCTTCCTATACAGAGTTCATCAGCAAAAGGGATGAAAAAATATTGGTGGTAAGTCATTTATTAGAAATATGTAGAGTATAGATACTCCATTAGCACAACGCAACAAAATAACATGTTTATTTTCGGTACATAAAGTGTGGGAAGTACCAAAAAATCGTGTCCATTTTATCTCAAGTTGACAGTTATGAAATGTTTGAAATACAGATGGTTTTGTCTTTAGTATAGAAGGTATAAGAAATCCAATATTTACATATTCAAAATGTTAACCCTTTGTGGTGGAGGTACTAAGAGGAGTGTATCAATCAATATGTTACATCTTCGAATAGTTTGAGAAAAAAGAAATATACGTACAAAATTTGAAGTCAATCCGTTACCCCTTTCTAGAGTTATAGTGCTCACCAGGCAGACGGGCGGACATAGCTCTAATGACTTATCCCGAATGTAAAATAACCCGAAACTGATTTTTGCAAACAATCATAAGATCAATGATCACTCTCACGATATGTTAACTTTTTATCATTGGAAATGGTATTTACCCTTCTCAACTAAAGTGGGAGTCCGAAATTGTTAACGCTTTGTATGGGAGATACCAGAAGAAGTGAACCACCGGCCGGGTTAATGTTCGATGTGTGATTGTCTGATTTTGGGCCACCGACCTTATCAAAGGTTGTTGGCCACGCGCATTAAGGAGCAAAGTTTTAAGCGCGAAAATCCCAGATTAGTGGCCACTGCCCGGATAAAAGGTCGTTGACTTCATTAAATGCTGAAGAAGGAAATTTTCTGGAAGTATGCAATTTCGAAGAAATTAAAAAAATCAATTTCGAAGAAATTAAAAAAATCAATTTCGATGAAATTAAAAAAATCAATTTCGATGAAATTAAAAAAATTCACTATAAATTCACAATTCTAGAGAATGCAATTTTGGAAAAAATAAAAAAAATACTTGAAAGATGCAATTACGACGGAATTTTTTCTACAAATGGATTTTTTATGAAACTAGAAACGTATTTTGATAAAAAATTATCAATAATGCATTGAAGACGATTTTTTTCAAAAAAATGAATTTCTTATAAAATTTATAGAAAAATTCAACTTTTAAATGTTTTTTTGTAAAAAATGCAATTTTGAATATGATTTATTTTGGTAAAAATTATTAATAATGCAATGAAGACGATTTTGTTTGATATTTAATTTCAAATAAGTTCTATAGAAAAATTAAATTTTCAATTTTTTTAGAAAAATTCAATTTTTGACAAAAAAAATTCTATGTATATACTAAAAGCCAAATAAAATGTTAATTGAAAATGTATTGTGAATGATATTTTCTAAAAAAAAATAGAAAATTTTATAAATTTTTCTATAAAATTAAAAGTTCTACAAAATCTAAAACTAACAAACAATATTATTAAAATTTGCAAAAAAAAATATTAACTTGTGCACGATTTTTTTATAAAAATGCAATTTCTTTAATTTTCAATAAAATTCAATTCGAAAAATTTTCTATAAAAGTGCAAGTCGATGAATCTTTCTATAAAATTACTATTTCAATGAAATTTTATGGTGTTTTTTAATTTTTTTTTTTTAAAAATTCAATTTTGAATAAAAGTTCTACAAAATTTAAAACTAACAAACAATTTTATTAAAATTTGCAAAAAAAAATATTAACTTGTGCACGATTTTTTTATAAAAATGCAATTTCTTTAATTTTCAAGGAATTTTCAATAAAATTCAATTCGACAAATTTTCTATAAAAGTGCAAGTCGATGAATCTTTCTATAAAATTACTATTTCAATGAAATTTTATGGTGTTTTTTAATTTTTTTTTTTTAAATTCAATTTTGAATAAAAGTTCTACAAAATTTAAAACTAACAAACAATTTTATTAAAATTTGCAAAAAAAATATTAACTTGTGCACGATTTTTTTATAAAAATGCAATTTCTTTAATTTTCAAGGAATTTTCAGTAAAATTCAATTCGACAAATTTTCTATAAAAGTGCAAGTCGATGAATCTTTCTATAAAATTGCTATTTCAATGAAATTTTTTGGCGTTTTTTAATTTGTTTTTTTTTTTTTGAAAAATTCAATTTTGAATAAAAGTTCTACAAAATTTAAAACTAACAAACAATTTTATTAAAATTTGAAAAAAAAAAAATATTAATTTGTGCACGATTTTTTTATAAAAATTCAATTTCTTTAATTTCAAGGAATTTTTAATAAAATTCAATTCGACAAATTTTCTATAAAAGTGCAAGTCGATGAATCTTTTTATAAAATTGCTATTTCAATGAAATTTTATGGTGTTCTTTAAGTTTTTTTTTTGAAAAATTCAATTTTGAATATATCGGGTTTTCTAATAGGGACATTACCATTTCGTATCTTTTTGTCAACGCACCCTCTAAACATTTTTAATGATCCTTCAGTGTCAAAACGTTAGTCGAAGTCAACATTTTCATCATGGTAAAGGTCACTTACGTGGAAATCATTATAAATTACGGTGGTCGCAACGTTAAGCGCGCTTACTCCAATTTTCGGCTGTAATAATCGTCTCACCAGACAGGCTGTGCGTTCTATAGTGGATACATTTTAATCCAAATTTTAACTTTTGGATGTTCGGGCGCCAAAGAGACGCCGTACCGCTCGAAGCGACGAAAATATCGCAGCCGTAAATGTATCCGTTCAAAATGTGCCAACTCAGTCGATTCCACGTCGTTCTCAGGAATTGGGCATCTCTCAAACCATACTGTGGCGTATTTTGCGAAAAGATCTTGGCCTTCATCCTTATAAAATCAAACTGACTCGAGAACTAAAGCCACTTGATCATTTAAAACTCCGAAACTTCTCCGATTGGGCTCTGGCAAAGCTAATGTTATGTTCCTAATGGAAAACCCTATATTTTCTTAAAATACCATATTTGAAATTTTTTTATAAAACTGCATTTTTAAATTATCTAAAAAAATAATGCTGATCAAGTTTGTAATAAAAAGGCAATTTTGTTAAAATTCTATTTTTCTTGAAAACTTCGTCTAAATTGCATTTTTCTACAAAATGTTCTTTGAAATTGCATTTCTCTAAAAAAAATACGTTGCAATTGCATTATCTGGAAAATTTCGTTGGAATTCGATTCTTCTAAAACATTTATTGAAAATTGCTATTTTATAGAAGATGTAATAAAATTATACTACAAAATTTTGTTGAATTTCTTCGAAATTGCATTTTTCTGCAAGAATTCGTTGAATTGGATTTTTTCTCTAGATAATTCCATTTTTCTAGATTTTTTTTTTAAATTTTTGATAAAAAATTACCAATAACGCAATGAAGACGAAATTTTATAGAAAAATTAAATTGTCGGTTGCCCGTTATTATTTCGGTCTGTAATCGTTATGATTTAAACTGAGATACTCTCTCGGCTAAAGACCAACTTGCTTCTATACAGTGCTGTAAATGTTGTAAAATAAATATTACAACAAAACACTTAAAGCAATAAGAAAAAAGCTTTTTACTATAAAGCTTTACTCTTAATGTGTGAGTGATTTCTACAAGTAAATTCTAATTGAATTTCTTGTGGACATGGCAAAGTGCTAGTATTTCATTGTGTTTGATTGTTTGATCGATAGCCGAAAAGTGAGTCTTTGGGTGCAATTCTCATTTGCTCGTGTGAGTCGCCCCGTGATAGGCTTTGAGAGTTTGGTTATCGAATCATCAATCAAAGGCTTTTTTGAAAAGCCGGCCATGTAGACTAGACGGGGGTCACGCCCCAGAAATCATGATATAGTCTGTGGGCACGCAATGAAACACTTGCAATATATTTTGCCATGTAAAATACTTGCTTTCTATCACTGTATAGAAGCAAGTTGGTCTTTAGCCGAGAGAGTATCTCAGTTTAAATCAGAAAAATTAAATTTTTATTTTTTTTTTAGAAAATGTGCAGTTTTAAAGCTTTTTTCTAAAATACAATTTTTGAAAAATTTTTCTATAAGTCCAATATAAAATTGGATGTTCTACAAAATTTAAAATTAACAAAGTTTTTATAAAATGTACAAAAGAGATATTAAATTAATATTTTTTAATTTTTTATAAAAACCGCAATTTTGACAATTTTTTGAAGGAATTTTCAATAAAATTGAAGTCGACAAATTTTCTATAAAATTCCATTTTCTATGAATTTTTATGGAGTTTTTAACAATTTTTTGTTGGAAAAAATCAATATTGAACATATTTTATTAAAATACCATATTTGAAATTTGAATGCAATTTCGTTGAAATTCTATTTTTCTTAAAAATTTCATCTAAATTGCATTTTTCTAAAAAATTTTCTTTAAATTGCATTTCTCTAAAAAATTACGTTGGAATTGCATTTTTCTGCAAATTTACGTAGAAATTAAATTTTTCTAAAAAATGTATTGAAAATTGCAATATTTGTGCAAAATTTCATCAAATTCTATTTTTTCTCTTTTTTTTAATTCTTGATAAAAATTTAAAATAACGCAATGAAGACGAAATTTTATAGAGAAATGCAATTTAATTTTTTTTTTCTAATATACAATTTTTGAAAAAAATTTCTATAACATTAAAGCTAAATACAATTTCGAATGAAAATGAATTTTAAATGCAATTTTCTAAAAAATAAATTATAAAATGCAATTTTTTGAATTTTTCTTAGAATTTCTACAAAATTTAAAATTAACACACAATTTTTATAAAATTTACAAGGAAATATTAAATTATTATTTATTATAAGAGTGTAATTTCGTATTTTTTTAAGGAGTTTTTAATAAAATTCAATTCGACAAATTTTCTATAAAAGTGCAAGTCGATGAAATTTTCTATAAAATTGCACGTTCTACTAAATTTTATGGAGTTTTAATCAATTTTTTTTTTGAAAAATTGAGTTTTGAGCGTATTTTCTAAAAATACCATATTTGAAATTTGTTTTACAAAACTGAGTTTTTCAGTTACCTAAAAAAAGTATTGCTGATAAAGTTCTACTAAAAATGCAATTTCGTTGAAACTTAATTTTTCTAAAATATTTATTTTGAAAATTACAATTTTATAGAAAATTTAATAAAATTATTCCAGAAAATTTCATTGAAATTGCAATTACATATCTACAAAATTTTGTCGAATTTTAAAAAATCTTTCAAAATTGATTTTTCCTGGATAATTTTGTTGAAGTTTATCTTTTCTACCAAATTAAGGTAAAATTCGTTTTTTTTAAATTTCTTCGAAATTGCATTTTGTTTAGAAAATCGATGAATTGCATTTCACTAGACAGTTTTGTTAAAATTGTCTTTCACAAAATTTATTTTTTTTGCTTTAAAATTGATTTTTTCCTAAAAATTTTGATATTTAATTTTCTACCAAATTTGGAGTGAATTTTTCTAGAAAATTCCTTTTTTGTAGAAAATTGCATTTTACTAAAAATTGCTTTGAAAGTGCATTTTTCTGCGAAATTTTATAAAAAAAATTATTATGACTATTTCTTTCTAGAAAATTTCGTTTAAATTGCAGTTATCTAGAAATTAAATTTGTTTAATATGTTTCGTCGCACGTTTCTAGAAAATTTTAAAACGACATTTTTCTTGAAAATTTTCTTTAAAATTTAATTTTTCTAGAAAAATTTTGGAAATCGTTACTGTAGAAGATTTTGTTAAAATAGCATTTATCTACAAGACTTATGAAATTGCATTAAAAAAACCTTTTCAGAATTTGAGTTTTCTAGATAACTTGTTGAAATGTACTTTTTGTACAAAATTTAGATGCAATTGAGTATTTCTTGAAAATTTCATCGTAATTGCATTTTTTTAGAAAACCCGTCAAATTGCATTTCTCTAGAAATTTTTTTTGTTTATTTATTTTATTTCTTGAAACTTCTAATACCAATTTCTATTTTTTTATTTATTTTAGTTTTTAAGCGATATCCGTTCCAAACTCTACAATGAACCTTTGGTTAAATTTGTTATTGAATTCTATTTTGAACCAAATGATTTCTTTACCAATCGCATTCTAACGAAGACCTATTTTCTCAACTGTTTACCCGATGTTGACGATCCATTTACCTACGATGGTGCGGAAATTTATAAATGTGAAGGCTGCAAAATCGATTGGAAGCATCCGGAGAAAGAGAAGGATAAAAAATGTAAGAAAAAAGTTAAAACATTCAACAATTTTTTTTGGTGAAATTTTGGTAAAAATGGCTTTCCTGTAGTTTTGAACATAAATCGAGAAAGATTTGCCCGACTTGGTAAATTTATCGGTGTATAAAAAAGGGTATTCTTCGCAACGTATGGAAAAAAAATTCGAACTTTTACGGTCAGAGTGGGATAAGAAGAAAGGATAAATATGGTACCACATCTAAATACGGAAGGATAAAAAGTGTTAATATAGTCCCCAGGTGCGAGGGATGCCCTGGCAACATAGACTAGAGATAATAATTGTTTTATAGAAATTCATACTTTTAATTTAAAAAGTGTTGAATCTGTGGTTTTCTGCAATAACAGCACATCTCAAAAAATTAAAATTATCAGGAGTTCCAAAATACATTTTCTATTGCAGTACACTTAATACTAAAGTCACCACAAATTTGACATAGCTAGGAGTACCATACATGCTGAAATTTAAAAATAAAATGCAACTTTAACGAAATTGCGTAAAAAAATAAATTTAAAAGAAATTTTCTCAAATTATGCAATTTTATCAACATATTCTAGCAAAATTAAATTTTGACATAATTTTCTGGAAATAAAACAACATTTTCAATAAAAATGTGTTTCTGCAAAATTTTCAAAAAATGTAATTTTGTCATAATTTTCTGGGAAAATGCAATTTTGAAGAAATTACATTGAAAACTAAGAATTACAACTGATTTTTTTAAAAATAATTTTATTAAACTTTTTCCAAAAACTAAATTTTTCTGAATTTTTTTATTTATTTCAATTCAATTTACACTAAATTTGCAATAAATATGCAATTATGACGAAATTTGCAAGAAAATATTAATTTAGGCAAAATTTTCTAGAAATATACAATTTCGTAAATTTTAATGCCTCAAAAAATATAATAAAATATAAAAAAATTTTGTTTGCATTGTATTTTTTGTCGAAATTTATTTTTTCTGTGAAATTTCTTTGAAATCGATTTTTTTAGAAAAATGCCCTTTCGTTTCTCTAAAAAATACATTGGAATTGCTTTTTCTTGAAAATTTCGTCAAATTTGCATTTTTCTACAAAAATTTCTGTGAAATTTCTTTGAAATCGATTTTTTTAGAAAAATGCCCTTTCGTTTCTCTAAAAAATACATTGGAATTGCTTTTTCTTGAAAATTTCGTCAAATTTGCATTTTTCAACAAAAATTCTTTAGAAAATTCCTTGAAATTTGTATTTTCCTAAAAAATGTTGTTGACATCAAATTTTCTACAAAAATTTCGTTGAAATTTGCATTTTTGTTGGGCATTTCTTCAAAATTACATTCATCTAGAATAATCGGTTAATTTTATTTCTCTAGAAAATATTGTTAAATTGCATTTCTCGAAAACTTTTTTTTAGAAAAATTTTGAAATTAATTTTTTCTAGAAAATATTTTTTAAATTAAAATTTTCTTGAAATTTTTTTCCAAATTTAATTTTTCTAAAAAAATGCATCACCATAGGATTTTTGTCGAAAATTTCAACGAAATTGTATTATTAAGAAAATTTCCAGTTAACTCCCTTTAATCCAAGTCCATGATTAGTGACCACTGGGATTAAAGGTCGTAGATTTTATTAAAGGCCAATGAAGAAAATTTGCTGAAAAACTGAATTTAGAAGAAAAACGCAATTTCAACGAAATTGCCTAAAGAAATAAATTTAAAATAAATTTTCTCGAAATATACGATTTCAACAAAACTGTAGAAAGATTTAATTTTGACACAATTTTCTAGAAGAAACAAAATTTTCAAAAAAAGATTTTAATTTTGACTAATTTTCTAGAAAATAGCAATTTTGAAAAATGTATATAGACAACTACAAAAAAAAATTTCTATGCAAATTCTATTTCTATTAAATTGTTTACAAAAATTTGATTTTGCTGGATTTTTTATTCATTTAAATTAAATTTCCACTAAATATGCAATAATAAAAATTTTCTAGAAAAATACAATTTCATAAATTTTTATGACCAGAAAAAAATATAATAAAATAAAATTTCGTTGATATTGTATTTTGGAAATTTCCACGAAATAGAACTCTTCTTCAAAATTTTTTCAAAGTTCATTTTTTGTAGACAATTTCTTTGAAATTGCATTTGTCTAAAAAAGTTATGTTGAAATTGCTTTTTGTGGGACATTTCGACATATCGTAGGTCGTTGACTTAATTAAAGGCCGACATTGGAAATTTTCTGAAAAAAAATTAAATTTGCAGGAAATTGTAAAGAAAAAATCAAATTTTTCAGTATGGTGTAAAATATTAAATTTCAAGAAATTTTCTATAAATATGCAATTTAAACAAAATTAAATTTAAAAAATTTAATGTGGGCATAATTTTTTAAAAAAAAAAAACAAAATTTTCAATAAAAATGTTCTTTCGACAAAATTAAAAAAAAAATAATTTTAACATCATTTTTTCAACAGTTTTGAAGGACATAATTATTACACAAATTAATTTTCAATAAAATTATAATTTCTATGTAATTTTCAATAAAACTGTAATTTCTATATTTTCTATGAAAATTTCAATAATATTTCGTCGAACATTTCTAAACTTACTTAGCTCAGCAAAATGCGAGACAAAGTAATCAAATTATTATTATATGAAATTTTCAATAAAATCCTACTTCGTCGAACATTTCTAGGACTTACTTAGCGCAGCAAAATGCGAGACAAAGTAATCAAATTTTTATTATCTGAAGAGCAAATCCATGGGAAAATAAAGTAGTTATTTTGAGATTACAAAAAATATACAAATTTAAGGGTGGAAGAATAGATTGAAGAATATTTTTAAAAATATATTTAAAAACTTTATTTAAAATAAAATTCAATTCGATTAGAAACGATAAATCCATTACTTTTTCGAGTGATTTTTAGACATTTTCAAAATCAAAATCCCCAACAAATTGTCAATGAAAATATTATTAAAATTTTAATAAACATACTCACGGCTCCCCTGGAAGATCGCTTCGAATCCCCTGTTGGGAAGGCTCTTCAGCTCAACTCCACAGAGAGTGAATTTAAAATATACCTTACCTGTTTAAAATATACCTGTTAAACATGGCTTACCTGTCATTTGAAGATCAAAAAATGTTTTGATTTTTTTTCTATTTTTTGTGAAATTATCATGACAAAAAATTAAAAAAAAAAACCTTTTTTCCACTCTTCATAAACCACAGTGCTAATTTAATGTATTATCGTGCAAGATTGTATGTGCACTTCTAATGTTAGTCAAATTAATAAAGTTATCACCGTCGAAAATTTAAATGACAAATTAAAAATACTTATAAAAAGCAGTTGGAGCTGGTTTAATTTTTATTTATTTTTTTTTTAATTTTTATCTCTAAAATTATTATTATTCTATATTAAATTTATATATGTATATGAACTGTTTATTTTGAAAGTGGCCTAAACGACATTCTGCTTTACTCAATTAACCATTAAAAAAAGGTGGTTAATATAACTCTAGTCGAAAATGATCGCTTAATATAGAATCATTGAAGTCTTCAGATGAACTGTATGGTAATAATGTATTTCTATTATTCACCTAGCCTTTTAACAATACTTCTCTTGATATAAAAGCAAAGTGGCCTTTACGCCACTTTCAAAATAAACAGTTCTTATTATTCTATTATTCCATTTACAAATTATTCAAGCTCGAGGTTTGGCTTTATATCAATTTTATTATTTATTTGAAATAACTTAACTGGTTAATTTATTGTAGAAAATGATCCCTGATGACGGAATTCAAAGATAATTCCGAAATATTGGAAATAAATAAATATTTAAATTTATAAAAAAACCAGATCTCGAGCTTGAATAATTTTTAAATGGAATAATTTATAACAAAAGGTCGAATAAAACCAAAACATTAATTATATTATTCTATATTATTTTTTATTTCAGCATTAACATCATTTTTTGATTTCTTTGATCCACCCACTTTGCCAGATAATCACGCTGATCCCACTTATGCCGATATAAATGTAAGTTAACTATTTTAAACTTTTTTTCTATGAAAATAATATTTAGTATATATAACATTTTCTTTTTTGCAAAGTTTATTTTGCAAAATGATTTTGAATTGGGCTTCTATTTGAAAGAACGTGTCATACCTAAAGCAATTCTATTTTTCACTGGAGAAATTGCCGATTGTTTGAGTTCAGATTCGGAAACCGAATCAGATGAGGATGACGACGGCGGCGTTGACAATGATGGTGATGAAACAAAAGATGTAGGTGCCACTAAGGCCGGTAATTGAATTCGAACAACAAACCATATTTGGATTGAATATTGAAATATTTTTTCTCCGTTCTAATTTTTAATTTTTTGTGTCTAAAACCAAATTTTGCTAAAAACCTTTTTAAATGAATTAATAAAAATATTTTTGTTTGCAAAAACATTTTTTGTTTGAAAAAATTGTTTTTTGTCTTTGAAATTTTTTTTAAGTTTGTTTCAAATTTTATTTTCATTTTCATTTTTGTCATTTTGAGCCCTTTGGATTATTTTCGGTGGTTATGTTACGCAATGAATGAAATAGAAGTTGCCATTAAAGAGATTCTGCCAGAAGCAATCGAAAATATACTGAAAAATTGGGTTGATCGGATGAATGATTTTGTGTTCCATTATTGAAAGACAAAATTCAACCTTTCCAATAAAACCAGAAATTTGAACAAATTATCAGTATTTTTATAGCCGATTAAAAGTTTTTAAATTTTAAATGGCCCACACTGTATATAACTTCCTACATGGATTGCAGTCTATTCTATAACCGGAAGCATCTTTCTAGTTGAAAAGAATTTTAAAAATAAAGCGACTGCTACATGTTTCACCGAAATTGTTTAAAAATGTCAGCGACTTTTATATGGGAATTATGTATGTATGTATGTAAATATTTATCGATATAGTAAAATCGTAAATAAAACAAATCGTTTAGAAAATCTGGTCTTTATGGCATAAAGAAGAAGTAATTGTGACATAACCAAGATATTTAAGAGGGGCCTCTCGGCCAGTCTGATTCAATATAAATTAATAGACAATCAGTTAAGTATTTGTTATACCTATTTGAAACCACAAATAAATTTTAATAAAAGTTGTAATTTTATTTAATTTGTTTTTCTGTTCCCACGTTCTTAATCCAACTTTTTGCCATTCAGGTGACGACGATACATTATTATATAGTTGGTTAGGAGAATACATAAATACAGACTATACACTATAGGTATAACTTAAATTTAAGAAGAAAAAAATTAAAACTAAATAAAAGTTGAGATAAATATTTGATACACGAAGCAGCAACGAAGTTATTTCCACACATCGTGGAATATTTAGATATTACAATAGTAAGGTCATTATATTATTTCACATAAATGTTTGTTTGCAGTATATATCATCCATCCTTCCATCCATCACAAACTGATTCTTGAAAATCACAGTGTTTTTTTATATTGGCGGCTCTGTTTTTTGTTCAATATCAATCCCAACAGGCCCATCAAATATGTGTTTGCTAATTTATATGTTATTCCGTACATTGTTCTAATGTATGTATGTATTTATTATTATGTGAGGGAAATATATATGCAATCGCTTGTCTAGTTATAAGTAGATCTTTAGCATACATATATACTCGCATGTAGGAATTTTGTCTAATTCCTCGACCTTTGAAGTTATCATCTGAAAATGTGAAAGAAAAATGTATTTATTTGAAGGTGGGTGATAAATCAAAAATAAATATTTAGGATGAATCTATGGACATATACATATATACATACATATACAAACTAAATATATAGAGATACATATTTCATAAATCTGAAGTATTCTGAACAGAATTGATGCTTTAAAACTAGTATTTCTCTATTGCAAAGTACGCTACCTCGAAACTTATAGTTTTGGAAATTTTAAATTTTACATAAAATTCCTTTATTAAATAAATCGTGCCATGTCTACAGTTTTGATCACGGTTTCTGAATGAGTTGAAGGAAATTCTTATCTATTTGAAGGTGGGAGTTAGATCCAAAACATAATGTGGGATGAACAGACTTCATATGTTTTGAAATATTTAATTTTTTATTCCCATTGCAGGACGAATATGATGAATATGATTTTTTTAAGTTATTTGGAAATGTTTATGAAGATCCTTTGTAAAGTAAATAACAACACGCCCAGAGTTTTGATGATAAAGTACATTGGGATATTTGGAACTTACAACGTAGCACACTCTTTAATGGATTTATTTATATCGATACTTCCACTCCAAAGTATGCTAAGTCGAAATATCATGTTTTAAGGGACATTGCATTCTTAAATTAGTCAAAATTTGATGCTTATCCGTGAACCCTATCAAAAGTTATGCACTAAACAGTAGAGGTCATTAGATTTTATTACAAAGCAATTAAATAAAAAAATCTAAAAATGTCTCTATACTTTAACCGCCTATCCTTTTTCGACTAAGCATACATTGGAATATTTTCTATAACAAAAGTTCCTCAGCTAAGACAAATTACATATTATATCTCATATCTTACCTTCAAAAATATATATAAATGCTCATCGTTATTAACATTTTGCCATTATTTTCTAGCGTTCTTAAAGAATTGGCGCCCCCAATAAATGCTCGGCTACGAGCTTACATTCCGGTTTCAATTCCTTAAAACGTTTAACACCTTCTAACGTTACGCTGGTCCCGCTTACATCCAGAAATACCAGATTGGGTGAACACTGCACCAAATGCTGCAGGGAAACATCAGTTACGTATTTGTAATCTCGAACACTAAATCTTTCGAAACGATTCTCGCTGGGGCGATTATTAAAACGTATCCAAATGACGCCATGCTGTACGGGTTGACGTGTACGGCCAAAACAACAAACGCCACGATCAGATATACTACCACGTTGCACGTGACGCCGAGAGGACAATAAGTTAAAGGGACTGTGATGCATATTGCCGGCACCGCCGAATTCAATTTCATTCTCTTCCCCAAATAGACGATCCGGGCCACCACCTCCAGCTGCTCGCCCTAAGGGATTTATAATATCCCAAAACAAATCGTGCCTAATCATTTGTTCAAAGGCCGGAGGAGGTGGTGACTGCTGTTGTTGTTGGTGTTGATTACCTTGTGGCCCTTGACCAGCCAGCAGAAGGTGTCTAACATTGCTGCGATCTCTTAAACTAATGTGTACGGCATTGGGCGAAGTACGATTGCGCATATCTAAATATATTATATGATCTGGTCGCGGCAAAAATCTACTACGTGGAGGTGTATTACTACCCACCAAGGGTAGTAATACCCCTGCGCCGTTGTTGTTGTTGTTATTGCTAACAGATGACGAAGGCACTGCAGCATTTGAACTTGCATTCGCACCCAAAGGTACGGCATTTGCTGAGGACTGGGACAATGAAGATGTAGATGCAGGTGGAGAAGAAGATGACGATCTCGACGTCGAAGGGCCATCAGCTGGCCTCTTCACAGCTTCCTCAGAGCTCGCTGTAGATGTTGTTTTTGGTAAAGAAGATGATGTCGCTAGATCTTCTGAATTTGGCTTATTTTCCCTACCTGGTGCTAACATTCGTTCGTCGAATGATGATGTGGAAGGTAAATTCGCATCGACTGCAGATGCAGATGATGGTGGGGAAGAAGATGACGATCTCGACGTCGAAGGGCCATCATCTGGCCTCTTCACAACACCCTCAGAGCTTGCTGTAGATGTTGGTTTTTGTAAAGAAGATGATGTCGCTAGATCTTCTGAATTTGACATATTTTCTCTACCTGGTGCAAATATTCTTTCATCTAATGATGATGTGGAAGGTAAAATCGCATCGGCTTCTGATACTGTAGAATTTGTCGATGTTGTTTCGCTGACTGATTGGAGGCCGTTGTTTGCTTCTCGCTTAACATCTTCCTCAGGACACTGGAGATAAATCTCCTTTAAGCTTTCAACAGCGTTAAAACATTGCAAATCAGAATCATTCAAAGGGGTATCACTTAAATCGAGTACCTATAATTTAAAAGAAATTATTATTTATATCCTTCTTCAGAGGGCGAATTTTATTTTTAGGAGCATTCTTTGATCCTTCTATATCAATATTGCTTAATAATATGTATTTTGTAATATTTACCTCTAATTTCTTGAAACCATGTCGCCCCGCTATACTGCCATATGGTATAAACTCTTGCATTTGACTGCATCCCTTTAAACTCAAATATCTTAGACCAGGTAGTTTAGAAATGGGCATCACATAATATGGATCGAACCAAGCGTTCTTTTCTATCGCCAATTCGTCTAAATTAACGAGAATGGTTTCGATGCCGGTAAATATGGATTTGTTGGCATCAACGCGAACATGACAATTATTAAGAACCACACGTTTAAGTGTTTTTGGGAAGTCGTTGAATGTAAGCTAGAAGGAGAAGATTTTCATATACAAATTAGTTAGGAATAAATATTAAATACATTATTATTATTATACCCTCCACCATAATATGGGGGTATATTCAGTTTGTCACTCCGTTTGTAACACCTCTAAATATTGATCTGAGACCCCATAAAGTATATATATTCTTAATAGTCTTAAAATTCTAAGACGATTTAGCAATGTCCGTCTTTCCCTCCGTCTGTTGTAATCACGCTACAATCTATAATACTTGATGAGCTAGGTGGCTGAAATTTGGTATAGATACTTCTTATAGCTGCAGGTAACTTGGGATTGAAAACGGGCG
Organism: Eudasyphora cyanicolor; assembly: GCA_963930755.1. Classification (NCBI taxonomy): domain Eukaryota; kingdom Metazoa; phylum Arthropoda; class Insecta; order Diptera; family Muscidae; genus Eudasyphora; species Eudasyphora cyanicolor. The sequence goes on along the minus strand of OZ005734.1, from coordinate 199,905,691 downwards.
ATACCGGTCCATATTTAGATATAGCTCCCATATATAGCATCTAACTTGTCGTGATTCCTACTACTATATTTTTTGTGTTTTTCGGTGTTATTTTCGTTAGGTTTGAGTTATTTTTTTGAGGTCACATGCTATCCATGGTGGAGGGTATATAAGATAAGCATGGCCGAACTTAACGCTTTTACTGTTTTTTTCAATTATGATTGAGAAGATCAATATTTTCTAAATTTAAAATCTTTCTAAATTTTTTTCTTCGGACCAAAATACGTTTCTTATGTATCATATATGTTCTAATGGGAAAATAAAGGCAATCTGCGTTTACCGAGAATTTTCAAAAGTCCGTCAGAATTGACAATAACGTAGACAGTGTTCTCCTGTCTAGCGTGAAGATATTTTGACCTTCTTATGCCCGATTTGTCTAGATACCCTACAGGTGTCGATTTCTGCCCACCTCTCATTGGACTGCTCTTGTCTAAGCCAAAGCATACGAGTACATGTGGACTGTCGTCCACCAATATACATCCATATTCAAATTCTTCGAAAATTTTTAATGTTGTCCCTTATATGTATGTATATGTTAGGTCTGCGTCAGTCGTGGGCTGTTTGTGAACTTATGGATGTAGCCTCCAGAGATTTAATGGCAGCCTGGTTGTCGGAGTAAATGACGACGGCTGTGTTGGTCACTATGTTGGCCTTCGGTAGCTTAGTGGTTAGTGGGTTAGACTTGGATCCCGAAGGTGCTGGGTTCAACTCCCAGCCATGGCACCGGAAAAATTTAACATCAACATTTCATGTTTTCATCATAATTCGAGTTTCTGCAGCTAAAAATAACTCACCGGGCGCACTACCACTACAACAACATCTGATCACACAAGTCAACAGGGAAGCTAAAAATAGACATAACACCATGACGACTATTAACAGAAATGCAGCGCTTCTAGTGGAGAATAGAAACGGCAACACTCAAATAACATCCATTCCCTGATATTAACAGACGAATGTTAATTTACAACCGGACAACATTGAGTGGATGAAAACAACATAAGGTTCCCGCGATAATCGGATATATGCCGGAACGAAGTCTGTAATAGAAATAGACATAAGGATTATCAACTCAGCGTCTCCAAGCTGCTACAACAACAACAACTATGTTGGCCACTTGCAGTCTCACCGCTTGATAGACACTTCAAGTATCGATAGTCTGTGAGCTATATAAAGACTAACTCCTTTACAGTGTTATCCGAAGCCAACCATCTCACCAAGTTTCGAACCACCTGAATAGAAGTGGGGATAGTTTTTATTGTGTCCACATATGGAATCTTTTACCCCCCTAATAAATAGAAACCTAATAGAGAGAATTCGGTCTTGGGAAAACGCCCAAACCACTGCTCCTGGCCCATATGAGCAATTTATTCAGAGCTATCTGTAAAACGTCTCTGAGATCTTTGGGGAAATGGACAGTTACTGCGATTGAAACGTCGTCTGCATAAGCCACGACTTGCAGCCGCAGTGTTCTAGATCTAACATGATTCCATTCACTTACTTTCCAGATTAGTGGAGACAGTACTTCTCCCTGTGGAGTCCCTCTTTTTGCCATTTTCGTTAAGAGTTTTTGAGGGCAAACACCTTAGATGAGACAGCCCGCAATTACCGCATCTGAGTGATACGTTTCATTCAAATGCCAAGAATCATTTGTACTAAATACACGGATCTTATTCATAAAATTTAAAAGTTAATCAGATTTAGCCCTTTCCTCTAACTCTTAATAAATAACATATATTTACAAATCAACTATAATTACCTGATTAAAGTCCAGTGTCACACCAAACAGTTCCATAGTCACGAGTTTAGTACACCTTGATGTCAATGAGTTGCGTAGTGTTTTATTAAAATGTCGTATTTCTCCTTCGATGTGTTGAGAAGGTGATGGTCCCCTTAACTTAATACTGCGAGTCTTTTCGTGAGAACGTTCAAGCATATCCTCTAGTATACCCAAAGGCAAAGGCTCCTGACTCAGGTCAATATCTTCCCACAGCCGTTTGTCCAAAACAAACTTTTGGAATCGTTTGCTGACGCTAAACAAAATAAACAAACCAAAAATTAATTTAAAAATATCCTTATTATACATCGCTTATGCATACAAACACACTTCATTAACGTCATCAATGACCACGTATCCAGGAATTTAAAGATCTCATAGAGCAATTCATCACAAAAATGTTCCAATGAAAATTGATCTTCGTCCCAGTGGTAATTTTTGACTTTGTCGTCCCTTGCATTGATAGTACTACCACCGTTCAGCAGCTGAGGTGCACATTCATCGCTACGTTGTTGTTGTTCTTCGTAAGGTGTTGTCTTCTTTTGCGGCGGTGATGGTGTTTGATCGTCTTCTTGTGAAAATCTACGCTTACGTTTGTTTCCATAACTTTTGCATGCGTCTTGTATATCCTGAGATTCATCCAGTTCCTCTTTTCTTTGGCACGATTCCATTGCAAAAGGATTTTTTCTATAAATCCACGTATTTCACAGGTATTTACCGATTTTTTCACAATGTAATGTATGTATTTTGCGTTTTTTATCTTTCAGATCCAACTAATGAAAATGTAATACACATAGTTGTAATAAATCGCACATTGGGTAGATTAAAATAAAAGCGTTCCGTGTGTTAAATAGTTATTAATGGTGCGTACCTTAAATCACAGCGTCAGCGGAATACGTACATTAAAAGCGTCCTAGTGACATTTTATTACGGGCGTAAAGTTAGATATTTCGTTTTTGAAGACAAAAAATAAAATAACACGAAGAGCAGGTTTTATAAGAAACATTCGGGTAAGAATAGTTAATTACATTGTCCAGCTCGTTCCATTTTTAGTAATGGCGTAGTTTCTACTTGTCAAATGTCAAAGAATAAATGCTTCAAAAGTGACAGATACCGAAATACCGGGCGATTCAAAATAACACCTCTTGTTGGAAAATCCTGTATCTCTAAAAAGATGCGCCATTCCTTTGAAATCATGATTCGTTACACTACGGCGACGTCACGGATACGTTAGCCTAAACTGCCTTTAAATTAGAGCTCAGTTCACGCGTCGCTCTCATTCAGATGAATCGCTCTCCACACAGGTGAATATGAAACAGCTGTTTTTCAGTTTGTTATCGATATTTTTCCGTGGGTGCATGCGGCAAAGGAGATAATTTTCTATGAAAGTTGTTATAAAACATTAATTCACAGTAAATCAATAGAAAAAAAATCCTACAAACGATGCATGCGATAAAACAAACGCATTTACTAAACAACTTGCGGAATATCATTAGAAAAAGTTCAGTCAGAAATGCTGCCATAAAAGGTGTAACAGTGGAGTATGACAACGATCCCCAGACTTTATTTACCGATCCGGAAACTCAAAAACTACTAAAATCAATAACACAACTTCAAATCGATAAAGTCTTTCGAAAAGCAGCGGTAGCAAAAAATACTTCCGAGTACAAATTCATGACCACTGAAGAATTGGAGGATGAGTTCCACAGAACTGTTCAGAGAGCCAAAACGAAGTTGCAGATGCCCCCAGTGGTAAAAATAAAAGACGACACACAAAAGATCATTTCCGAAGACAAGGCGTTGACTGGGTTTTCCGATACCAAATATGTTTTTACCGACATTAGTTTTGGCCTCAAACCGACCAATCGTAAAGTTGTGGTGCGTGAAACGGACGGAACATTACGGTATGCCCCCATGGATGTTGCCAAACGCATGAAGCAGTTATATGTGCCCTTGGGTGGCCGCAAAATCCGAAACCCCAAGATGTTTGAAGATGACCATTTCGAACGCTGTCTGAATGAACATAAATATGAATTCATATTGGATCGCCTGGTAGTACAGTTTGAACCTTATGAAAGCGAATACCACAAACTGAGCTCCAAAGTTTACCAGCATTTGAATGAAACCAAAGAATTCGATCAACTGCGCTCTACCCGTCACTTTGGCCCAATGGCCTTTTTCTATGCCTGGCACAAATGTATTGATGATCTGCTCTATGATATGATTAGACGCGATTATTTGCGCAATGCTGCCGAGCTAATAGCTTTGTACTATAAAATTCATAAAGTTCCCGAAAACTACAACGAGCTAATGCAAAAACTCGAACAATATACATCCATGGATGATATGGCATTGAAGAGTTTAAGAACGTCATTGAAAAAATTCTTGGAGAAAGGAGATATTCATGATGAAATTGAAACGGCAATTGGCAAATCTGCCAAAGATTTTGAAATCGATGAATTGTGTTTGAAGTTCATTGATACGTTCATTAGTTCACATTCACTGAAGAAGGTTCAATTGGAATTGGCTGTACAAACATTGAAGGAGATCAATGCCGAAAAGAAACAATTATATGAAGGTCTGAGCAAAGCGCACGGAGTCCAACAAAGTAATTAATAATATTTTATGGTATAGAAAGAAAACGAAAAATAAAATTGAAAATCTTGTTGCGAAATTTTTTAATATTGCCTTGTACTGTTTGCGCAAGACTTTAAAATTCAGTTTGCTAAAAGGTATTAAGTTTTTACATAAAAGATTTAAAGGTTTCAAGGTGGTCGAAACTCTAGACAATGTCATAAAAATTACCTTCATAATAGAAATAAACTAATTTATAACCTGTACAATTCTTGCTTAAGGAAATCTCTGGAAAAGTAAAAACGTTTAGCCGATTTAGCGAATATGGCCCATCTTGGAACTAAGCTATTTTGAAGACAAATTTGGTATGAAAGAGTTTTCGTGCGCACCAGCCAGTAGACAGACAGACGGACGGACATTGATCAAACGACTTAAAATGACCCAAATCGAATTTCCACAAAACATAATTGGGGTCTTAAGTCACTCTTTGTGCCGAAATACCTCTTTGAATTAGAGTAGAGCTTAAAAAGTAATCTTTTCGGGTTTTTTCTCTGTAGCCGGATTCCAATCCCATTGAGAATCTTCGGAAGAATGTATACAAACATATCACTGCAGTTAAACCCAAAAATTTTCCAAATTTGTGGACGAAGATTCAACAAAACTTTGTACCCAACCCCTAGGAAGTGTTGCATGTATCAGCTTCGAGTATATGCCCAAAAGATGTGCAACAGTTGTCAAAAATATTGGATATCCAGCAAATATTATGTTTTAAGTGAGATGTATTACTTAATTTTGTTTTAGTTTGTGTGTGAATACATTTTTTTAATTTGTGCTAATTTAACGTCCAAGCTTTTTTCGTAGTAGTTGTACTTATTAAGGAATAACGCCTAAATGCGAGAAAATTAGCAAACAAAACCAGTACCAAATAATCATGAACATCGCAAGAAACATAGAAAAAAATTGTGGATAAAAAAATTAATCCAAAAAAAATTTGAGCTTTAAGAGGTTACATGCACTACGTGTGCTAAATTTGTGGCCACCACTGTATCTGTGGCTTTCTGGTATAACAGCCAAGTCAGAAACTTCGATTTCGAGGTGTTTGCACATATGTATTCTACTAATCAAAATCTTTCGATACATACATACATACGTATATGGCACTACTATATACGCCAAATTTTTGTTGACTTTTTCCAACACTTAACTATGTACATTTAGTACATATGTACTGCGAGAGATTTTTCATCGCAAGAGACGGCGAATTGAAGTTTATGTTCGGCAAGAGGGTATTCGGCAATGGAATGGTCATTGTAGATAATGGAGTTGTTACTGTACATATATTATTTGAGCTCTCCGGTAACAGTTACATTATAAGGAGCGCTCATTGTCAATCCAAATGGGGGTTGTTGCCCAGTGACCACTGAAGGGACAGGAACAGTATCATATTGTGTTGAATGAAGGCTCGCGCTGGGAATAACTGAATTTACCGTAACAGGTGTCAGCGAGAGATTGGCTCTCCAAACATTTTAAGTTGTGCTGTTGTTCCAGAAAACCACAGAATACCTATTTCTAGCAAAAACTTCAAGAATCTCGTTGTGCCGCAACAAAATTAAATGATCGTTTTTAAGTAATTTGTAAATGTGTAATTAAGTGCTTAATTAAAGAGAAATTACATTTTCAAATATAAAAAGTTATTGAATGAATTAATAAATTGATTCATTTAATGCTTTCATTGTGAATGTAATTTTCAACAGATTTTTTTCGAGTTATTTTGTCTGTGTGGTTGCTTTATTTCAACATTCGTTAAACAAAAGTAATAACGATTTTCATACCTTCATGTTAGTAATAATAATAATATACGCAAATATCATTAAAAAGTACACTTTGCTTACGCCTAACGAAATGGCCCGAATAGTTCGTCCTTAGAGCGAGTTGCCATTACTTAATCGCTTTTTTGGTGCAATCGTTGTTGCTGCTTTCCACACTTTTTTATGTGCCGCCTGAAAATGTATTTATGCCGATATGACCTAAAGCAAATTTCGCAAAGATTCTTCTTGGGTTTTCGTCGTCGCCCTGTTAGCAAACGTTTCACCATGGCCGTTTGTTTAGAGTGGGAGTGCAACGTAAATACTCGTACGCGACATAGGCGATCTGCCTTTGATCGTAGACCATATAGACGATTTCGATTACGTTTGGCTTCCGTATAACAATTGGCCCTCAGCAGCAAGTGGCGTAAAAATTCTTGGGCGGTACAGAAACCAGTTTGACATGCCGAACAGTTATGTACACGATACTTTTTATGCTCGTTAATGTGATCATACAGCTCCAAGCGTGAAACTGCCACGATACTACATTGTTTATATGGACAACGAAGTAAAGCTCGAGCCACGCGTTTGGGAGTAACGCTGCTACATTGGTGATTTTTCAATAGAGCTTCATGATCTAGATAACAACCACAAAGAAAGCATAAGACTTTAGGACCTTGATGTACCAACATATGACCGTAGAAGTACTTGGATCTCTTACACACTTCCCCACATATTAAGCATTCTCGGAAGTGGTTCTTATACTCTACAGAATTTTCTTTTACAAACTTTAGAAATTTCTCTTTTTCCTCTTCCTCGGTCGACACGATGAGTGAAGAAGTGCTATCTTCACAGTTGCCTTCCATCAATTCGTTAACGAAATCATCATCCATACTACATTGAATGGCCGTCGAAACCAGTAATGGAGGGATATCCGTCTGTTGCCCTCGATGTATGTAGGCCGGCTTTGGTTCCGTCATACATGCTGTATTCCTCGTCTGGACATGTTTTTTCATCGCAAGAGACGGCGAATTGAAATTTATGTTCGGCAAGAGTGTATTCGGCAATGGTATGGTCATTGTAGATAATGGAGTTGTTACTGTACATATATTATTTGAGCTCTCCGGTAACATAGTTACATTATAAGGAGCGCTCATTGTCAATCCCAATGGGGGTTGTTGCCCAGTGACCACTGAAGGGACAGGAACAGTAGCATATTGTGTTGAATGAAGGCTCGCGCTGGGAATAACTGAATTTACCGTAATAGGTGTCAGTGGCTTATTCCTTACACTTACAGTGACCGGCTGTTTACTTCTGATTGCTGGTAAGCTTTTAAACTGCGGGGAGGTAATTGATGCCGCTGCTATGTTTGGGGTTGATGGCACGGGCACCTCATATTTAGACAACTCTACTTGTCCACGATTAACTTTCATGAAATAAAGTGTTTGATCTTTCTTTTGATGTGCGCCGGCTTTTGTTATAAATCTGGTTTCAACACAAATTGTTTCCGGTATTTCTCTGAAATTGACCACGAACATTTCCTTTGAACTCTTGGTTTGTGCCATTATGTATATTTTTAGTGCTGCACGCAGTAATATGTTACTAATGACCGCAAAAACAACACAATTTCCACATAAACTTTGTTTATATTTGCAGCGACTATGTCCAAGATTATTCCCACAAATTTATCAGAAATATGTTATTGACAATACTTGATTAGCAGCTGTTCTGTAGCAGAGAACGAAGCCGAGGCAAAATTGTCGGCGGCGGCGGCTTGTCCAAAAATGGGTCGGCGGCGGCGGCTTTTCGGCTTGATTTCGGCTTTCGATTTATTGTGCAACATAACAGATACACATTACAGCTTAGTCCCCATTTACATGATACTTTTTTTTAAGTAACTTATCGGCTTATTCTCTTTTGAAAAAGTATTTACGTTCACACGCGTACTTTTTTTCAATACTTAACTTATTTTCATTTGTTTTGTTTCGGCTTTTCCTGTGTGAATTGTTGTTGTTTCCAAGTGCGAACGAAAAACACAAAACGATGAGTACGATAAGTACGAATACGGCATACTTTTTTTCCCCCCGTTTCCGACTGCCTCTCTCGCCCACAAAACGCCGATAAGTATGCTTAATACTTAAAAAAAAAGTATCATGTAAATGCAGACTTAGTTGGAAGTATGAGCAGTGTACAAATATATTTTTCCCTTAAAAATTAAATAAAGCAAAAGAGAAATAATTAAAAAATTATCTGAAATTAAACATGTTTGCTGTACAAACGTATATCTGACAAATCTAGAAAGATCTGAAAGACTTCTTCTACTACTTTCACTCGTCGAGTAAAAACTGGTAAAGGAAAAGACATTTTGTAAATACTCTCTTAAATTTGCCTAATACTTTTACTAGTTAATTGATCGAAAAAAGTAAACACAAAGTTAAATTAGGTTTCTAAATTTTTTCTTTTTTATACAAATATTTATTTTTTGTTATAGTAAAACTTGAACACATTTTGAACACAAACCTTAATGCTGATATACACATATTGTAATGCAATACAATATTAAAATTATATTATATAATTTTTGATATTAAATACCGATTATTTTCAATTCCACCGGTCGACGTGTAGAATTTGTAAAATTTTTAGAAAGTTGTAAAATGTTGGTTTCTTTTTTGTTACTAATAAAAAAAAATGTTTTGTGCTAAAATCTATTTTGTAGAAATTAGAGCAAATTTTCGAATTTCAAGAAAATGGAATTGTTTTCATCGCTACAACATTTTATATTATACATCGATTTTCTTCGGCATGGTCTCATTTTACCGATCAGACTTTACTATAAAATCATAAAAATATAACAGTAGTGCGTTTTTATGAGAAATTTACTTGTCGTAACTAATCAACATCTTACATAAATACATAAAAAACGGTATAGAACGCACCACTTATTTTAAATTGAGTGTATTTAATATTCTTTTGTTATTAAATGTATGTATATTATTTGTATACATAAATATCACAATGTATAAAAAATATTGCAATGATGCATACAAAACATGCAACTTTTTAAGTTTCTTTTAAACGTTTAAAATTTTAATTCGAGTTGTAATTGGGAAATACCTGATAGTATTTTAAACGATATATCTATATACATGTAAAGAAGTTAAAAGCAAGTGAAACTGTTTACATAAAAATACACCATATACATGCACACATATAATTTTAATAGTTTGGTCGTATATACATGAAAGGCGTAATTAAAAAATTACAACGGCGGCGATTTTAAGCCGGTATGAGCCGATGATAACGGCGGCGATTTAAAGCCAATTTTAGCCGACCTATCGGCGGCGGCGTGGCTCAACAAAAAAAAATCACCTTCGGCGGCTTATCGGCTAAAACCTGGCTGGCTTCGTTCTCTGTTCTGTAGCCAAATTTCTGTCAGCGAGCTGTCATGTTGCTAAAAATGCTGTCATGTTGCCAAAATACTTTTAGTGGAAACGTATCGTACGCCTGCGGGCCCCATAAGACATACGTATGTGAACGTCGTGCGCCAGAAAAATTTGGCAAAAGAAAGCCAAACACAGAGTTATATATGATAAGGGGAGTTCACAAGGCACAATCAACATTATTAAACGTACACAGAAAAAATTAAATAAAGCTATGTATACACGATTGCCATGTCGACAACGTTATCAACCCTGTTAGAGTGCTGCAAATGTACGGACAATTATTGTTAGGCAAAGGTGAATTGACAGTTCAGATGATTGCATATATTTACAATATATTTTGTAAATATTTATATGCAGGATTGCCAATAAAAATGTTTTAAGGACAGTGTTGCCAATAAAATGTTTCTCTGACAATAGTGCAATTGTCATATGCACAAACTTCGCACACCTAACAACCTGCTAATTATTTCACAATGACTTTTTTGTCAACGTTGCGAGACAAAAATTGTATGTTCACACGTTGTACGTTCACAGGATTGAATTTTTCCGCCTATTTTCTGACAATATTGTTCGATCTGGCAGTCGTCTATACATAGCTTAACAAAAGCCTTAAGTCGACTGACGCGAGATTGTCAAAAAATTGACACGTTATATATATTCCTATTTACACGGGCTGAATGTTCAGCCGATTATCGGCGTTTTGGTGGAGAGAGAACAGTCGGAAAGAAGAGGGAATACCCCCAAAGTCTCGATTTACACTGGCAGAATTTTCAGCAGATTATTATAGGAGAGAGAGGCAGTCGGCAAGAGGGTGGGGGGAACTCTACCGTACTCGGGCTTATCGGGCTCAACGTTTTGTGTTTTTAACTCGAACATTGAAACAACAACAATTGGCACAGAAATAGAAGCAAGTTGATAAGAGAATTAGAGGAGAGGCTGCTGAAAAAATCTTTCTATGAATACGGCTGTAAATCGTTAAGGGCCGGTTTACATCTAAACGATCTGTCACGTGACTTTCCAAAATCTCCCGATTTTTTTCAAAATCGCACGTAAAATAGTTTTTGCATCAGACAAAGTCGTACAACAAGCAGGGATGGAAAAAGTTTGAACTTTTTTACTTTTTTCTGTACCTTTTCACTTTCAAAAGTACCACCGTTTCAGTACTATTTTATTTCATATATCTGTTGTTTAGAAATTATTTATATGCATTTTTTTTTTTACATGACATTTTCTTTTCCTAATTCACACACTCTCGCCGTACGTTTTTTGTCACAATTATTTTGAATACAATTTATGTCGATGGTACCTAGATACGGGAGACAGCATTTTCTAAAAATGTGTTTATTTTCCATTTTTTATATGAAGAGAATATGAACTCTAAGATTTGTATTAATATTTTCCCGAACACATTCCCTAGTTTGAAGATTTTTTGGGAATAGCAATCACTGTTCTCTAAAATTATATTTAAAAAATGCTAAAAGTGGAATGCCAAATTATAATTGTATATATAACGCAACATCATCTAACATATCTTACAAATTTTCACGAAAAAAGAAGCAATTTCACACTTTGAAAATTATGTTTCTTAAATTAATTCAATTAGTACCACCTGAGCTTAAAAAGTATTAGTTTAGTACTTTCCAAAAAAATAATTTTTCCATCCCTGCTTGTAATTGGATGTCAATTTTGTCGTGCGATCCACAGACTCTCTATTACACAGATGTTCCGTCGCGACTTTGTTTACATTTGCGTGAGTTACGAACGAATAGAAATGATTTTTAAACGCGAAAAATATAGTTTTCTGGAGTATTTTTTTGAACTTTTTTGGTACTGAACGATCGGTATTAATTTTCTAAATGTGATAATAAACAAAAAAACTCGGAAATCGGCCTTGAAATACGCAAAAAAATCACTCGCTGAAATCAAATTTCTATTCGTTCGTCACTGACTCGCTACTTGACGGAACTTCTTTATAAATTTATTTTCTTTGGTGCGATCCTCTCTCGGGGTCATGCGATTCTTATTTACACCTAAAAGACTAGTCGCCCAGGGATGTATTTTTGAGAGATCGCGCGACGAAATCTCATGATGTAAACAGGCTCTAAATGAAAATAATTGTGAAGCGGTCGTGGGGATACATCGGTACTTTTCAAAGTGGAAATCTACTGAAAAAAGTATTAAAGTACTAACATTCCCATCCCTGATTGTTGTACGATTTTTTCTGTTTTGTATTAAAGTCGGCTCAAAAGATTTTGCTTTGCGAGTTTCAAGAAGCGAGGGGGGATCAAATACAAATTCTCTCTCGAAAGACACACGAGAAATCTTATCAATGTAAAGACCAAAAAAAAAATAATTTTGTATGAGGATGTGATGTGAACAATCTGAAGTGAATTTCACACATCTGACTATGTATGTGCAACGATAAATCTCACATAAGCCCGTATCGCACGTTACACTAGACCGACAAATGAATCATACCATGTGAATTACAATAGATTATTTTAGCGCGAACTGTACTGAATTTTGCTTGCATTTTTGTTTGTATCTACATACACAAAGTTCTGTGTTGTCAATTGCTGTGAATGGCACATTTAGCGTTTGTTATTAGCCGGAGATTTAGATTTTTTGTGAAAAAATAATAAAATTATCCTGGGAAATAAGAAGTAAAATCAAGTGTTTTTTAACAAAATGGATTCACAAAATACGAATAATGATACGGAAATCGATACTCAGGCCGATGTTATGCGTATAATGATTTCGACCGATAATCATTTGGGTTATGGAGAAAAAGACGCCGTCAGAGGTACATAAGTTCATGAACTTCATCGATGTGAAAAAAGCGCATTGCCGCCATTAACAAAGAAAATTAATTACCGGCAAATATTGTTTTTCTTTCTTCTCGCTCCGTCCATCAGGCGAAGACAGTTTTATTGCATTCGAAGAAATGCTAGAATTGGCCGTCCGGGAAGATGTCGATTTTATACTCCTTGGAGGAGATCTATTCCATGACGCTGTACCAACCCAAAATGCATTGCACAAGTAAGTAGATGAAAATTGCCAACAAACTGTTGTTACTCACTTTCCTATTTAATTAGATGTATGAAACTCTTGAGGATGTATACTTTCGGTGATCGTCCCATATCGGTGGAGTTTTTAAGTGACGGCAGTCAGAATTTCCATAATTCCGTCAATGAGACGGTCAACTATGAAGATCCCAATTTGAACATATCCATTCCTGTGTATTCAATTCATGGTAATCATGACGATCCCAGTGTTTTTGGAGGTTTAAGTACATTAGACTTGTTGTCCACAACGGGTTTGGTAAACTATTTTGGCCGCTGGACGGATTTAAACAAAATTGATATCTCCCCCATTATATTGAAAAAAGGCGATACGAAATTAGCGCTGTATGGACTGAGTCACATACATGACAATCGTTTGGCCCGACTTTTTGAAAGTCGCAAAGTTCACATGCAGGTTCCCGAAGGAGAAGAAGGGGAATGGTTCCATTTAATGGTATTGCATCAAAATCGTGCTGATCGGGGGCCTAAAAATTATCTACCTGAAGAAGCTTTGCCGGATTTCTTGCATTTGGTAATATGGGGCCACGAACATGACTGTCGCATCGAGCCTGAACTTAATGTCAAACGCGATTTCTATGTTAGTCAACCTGGATCCACTGTACCCACCTCCATGTCAGAGGGCGAGTCATTGCGCAAACATGTTGCCGTTTTAGAAATCTATAAAGATAAATTCAAGATGAGACCTATTCCTCTGCAAACTGTACGTCCATTTGTTTTTGAATCTGTAAATGTAACAGATTTAGTCCAAGAATTGCGACTTGATGAGGGCGATGTGTCCAATAAGGTACGCGCAATGGCTCAGGAGAAAGTGGAGGCTATGTTGGAGAGGGCGAAAGATCTCCTCACGGGCAATCCCAGACAACCTACCATACCATCCATACGATTAAGAATTTGCTTTTCTGACGAGGAACAAATGTTTAACGGTATTCGATTGGGTCAAACGTTTAACGACCGGGTGGCCAATCCAGCCGATATGATACATTTCAAGAAAATGATTAAAAAGGAAAAGAAAGAACGCTCCAATTTTGATAAGGAAGAGATGAAAAATCAGTATAAGAAACTAGTAAGTATTGCATGCTTGTAAATACAACAATGAATACATACAAACTAATATATAAAAATATTACAGGAAGGAGAATCTGCCGCTCGCGTTGAAGATCTGGTGGAACGCTACTTTAATGAAGTGGACGAAAGCAAGTCCCTTAAAGTTATTTCTACAAAAGCTCTCACGGAATTGTGTAATCAACTGGTAGAACGTAGAGATAACAATGCAGCCGATAATTTGATAAAGTAAGTATATATATGCACAAAAATTACAGACTTTGGAAGAATTACTGGAAATTCGTTTTTTATTTTATTTAATTAAATGGTTAGAATTTGCAACGGTTAATAATAAACGATTAACTTTTTCATTCATTTTGAGAAATTATTAATGGTTTTTTGTTTGGTACTTCTTAATACATTGTTTGTGGGTGTTCCCCTAAACTCGAGCCGCCTAATAATTTTGTTGAATCTAAATTTATATCTGACCAAAAAAGAAGAAAAGTAAACTCCGTACATTTCTCGGTACATTAGGGTATACTTCAATCGGTTTACAGTACTAGGCAGAAAATCTCTTGTTATAGCATAACGTAGTTTTTTGAAAAAAAAAATAATTCCTGAAGAACTTTTTTAATAAATACAACACTTAAATGTTGTAAAATATGTAAATGGTATGAAAGTATTACTTTAAATTCTATAAAAATGTTCTTTAAAAATTGCAAATCTATAACTATTTGAGAAAAAAAATAACAAAAAGTATTTTTTGTTTTCAAATACAGATCGTACAAAGCCAAGGCTGTAGAATATTTAATGGAAAAAATGCCAGCTGAAGATCAGCTCGATTCTCAACTTCAAGAATTCAAACTAAATGTTACTTCAGATGATATTCTGAAAATGTTAGAGACAACTGTCAATACTACGATTACTAAAACGTCCAGTTCGACGATTGGCAAGAATTCAACAGCCCCAAGTTACCAAGAAGATAGTGAAGACAACGATAGTGATGATACTCCGCTGAAACATACGCGCTCTTCAAAAGGTGCTAAGGATGAAATTAACACCGCTACCACAAGAGGACGTGGTAGGGGAAGAGGCAGAGGAGCACGTGGGGGCGCTGTTGCTACACCGTCAAAGAATACATCTCGTACAGGAAATGCTGCAAGCGCAGCACGTCCAAAAGCTCAAGTGGAAATTTCACCATCCACGGTATGTACATAAAGTAAAAGCAACTACAATGATATGAGCCAACGTCAATTTTTGTTAACTCTTTTACAGCGTACTTCAGCGCGCCAACAGAGCCTGTTCAACATGGGTTCAAATTCCAGAAAAGCTGCATCTAAACAAAAAATTTATGAAATTTCCGATGATTCTGATTAAATGATGTTGTGTATTATTTTGATTATTTGTGTGGATTTGTATCAAGGTCTTATTATTTACTCGAAGTACTTTGCTTGTGAAAAATACCTCCACCTTATTATAATTAATATTCTAAGATTTTAATTTCTTCACAAGTTTTTTTTTATACATACATTGTATCAGAAATATGTATAATTTTAAATATAAATCAACGTCATTCCAGTAAGAGAAATTTTGTAAAGATTTTTTTTTTGCGAAACGAGTAGTGTAGATTCTAGATTTCATAAACACTGAAACTATTTAACAAAAAAGGTAACAGATATTATTTGATGCAGTAATTAACAACCACTTTTTTAGCACATTAAACAACAATTTTAAAAAAAATAATTATAATATACACCCAATTTTAAAAGCACATGATTTATCTTGACGTGAAGTATTATTCTATGTTTTTCAAACGACATGGTAAAAATTCAGTTACTTAACAATTAGAGCAACGCTGTGATTATCGCGATTTGAATACGGCAACTTATTCCATCATATTAATTTTACTTATTACATCTGCTATATCTCCTCCTAAACGAAAAAGAAGTACCACTCCTGGCATTCCAACTCAAATGTAATATGTTTTCACCAGGCCACCAACAATAGAATGCTAAATGAGTTTTATTTAAACGAAAATATTTTAATATACCTATACAGATTAATATCATGTCTATAATTAAATGTTTTTTCCTTCATTAGAAGATAATAAAAAAAGGATATTCACCAGAATATCTTTGGTCAATTATCTCAAGGTGATAGCGGCAGATAGGTTTTTAATATGTGCGTAGTTAGACAACATTCGTATAGGTAGCGTATATGTTATTAGAGAATTGGTATTTCACTATATGTAAACCATTTGTGTGGGAGGTACCAGAAGTAGTGGACCAATATGGTCCAACATCGAACTTAGCTTGAGATAGCGTATCATGTTCATGGACAGACACTTAAGCCAGTGGATCGGCTTGTTGTGCGCTCCTTCTTGATGATCTATTTTTACCCCGAAGAGTTATAGAAAATCGGTACCAGACACTATTTCAGTATCATCCAGTCATGTCCTCTTAGAGGGGTGAGATTTGGTAATATGTCGGACTAGAAATATCGAGATCTTGGAGGTGCCAAAGCTAGGCACTGTCACAGAAAATGTTGCATCGTTTCGATGTTTTCAAGTCTCGATCTTGTTTCAGTAAACTACATGTTTTCTTCTCATCATCCCAACGTCTCCTTCGTGGCATCGAACTGTTTCGAATTTTGCAAGTTGACAACTTTAAGTTATCTAGCCGTTTGAGGCCAAGCTGTTTGGCCGTACATTTCCAATGACTCCACTGCGTCGAGGTACCCAATATAAACACAGTTGATCACATGGACAGAGTAATTATGTATCATTCTTTTATATTCCAAAACCTGACTAGATATAATTAACAGTACACTTACAGAACGAAGAATCGAGCCTCAAGCCAGAACAAAATGGATAAGTCTTTGCAAAAACCTCTACCCTGCAAGGTAGTACATTCCAACACAGTTCTGGATTTAATTGCTTTGATAGTTATCGTGCGCACCAACCAGACGGACGGACGGGCGTAGCTCAAACGATCTAAAATGTCATAAAATGGGGTCTTGGGGTCTCAGCTTACTCCTTCTATGTGTTACACTTATGGCCTTCATCCACTAAAGTCAATCTACTTGGATTAGTTGTGTTTTATACTCCAGTTTTTAATGGATCTTCCTGTATAGATATAGGTATGTACCTAAGAATTTACACGTTTGGGTATTTTATTTTAAGCACGCTACCCAGTACCGAGATTTTAACAAGTGACAAATCGTCGGCTTGATGCTATTTTGTTCCATTGAATGATCGGAGAAAAGCGCAATTTATTGTTTGAGTAAAAAAGGGACTGAAAAGTTACACACTTTTCCCACATTGTTTATATGATTCTCATGCATTTCAGTGCCATTACATTCAAAAATAAGCAAGTTATAAAAATTTTTGCACATGGCATTTTCTTCCATATACACTTTTGTTTTAATATTTTTCGTATTTGTATTACATGGAACACAAAGAAGATCGGTGTGGAAGCAGAGTATTTTACATTTACATATTGTGATCGAAAGAATGTAAAATAGTGATTTAAAAATAAAGGGCCGATGGAAAAGTGGAGACATAGAACAAAAATATCAAAAGTATTTCCCGTAAATCAGAGTTAAATCGATTTACCCTACCAATATCTCGAAAACTAGACAAGATGGGAAAAAATTATTGCAGATTCCTAATCCTAACTTAAAAAAAAACAAAATGGCTTATGGACCAAAATAGCATTAAGCCGATGAAATGTCTTTTATCAGCGTCCTTTTATATGCTCTCTTTCCTCTCTATCCTGGCTCCAAATCATATGCCATTTACTATTCTTTGTCGCAATAAATATTTAAAAGTGTCTTTCGAACTAACTGTTTGGCAGTTACATTTTATTATTGAAAACCCGTAATATTCAGTATGAGATGTTCACGCCAATACTAATAGGTGGCAAACTTAAGGGTTCAACTTAAACAGATGACGTACGGCGTCGACGTCAGTCAAAAATCGAATTTTAATTCATAGCTCGCTCTGTATACACAACAGTTGGCAAATGTAGTTCATTCAAATATGGCGCTACGGTTTCTACCCAATGACACTGCGTTTCCCCCTCTTAATTAGAAGAAAAAATAAATTGAAATTCGATTTTGACAAACCTCGAAGCCTTATATCATTCACTTGAACCGTACCTACGTCCAACATTTATTTTGGCCGAACAAGAAATGACAGTTGCTGTAGCGCTGCCACCGTCGCTGCTATTGTTATTGTTGCAAAATATTCATTCGTAAACATTTACCGAAATACCGTCACCACTTCTATTGAGGCAAGAACTGGAATTTTTCGCTAGCAAAGCCCGAGACTAATAAGTAAGAAATTATTTAATTGCAAATAGAAACATTGCGAAATAATATTAACAAATTGCAGAGGATAATGTCGAAATTATTGGGTGTTCCCCTTAAAAAGCCAGCAGAGGTGGAAATTGAGAAGCCTCTCAATAATCTCATACAAAGCACATACAGTGGAGCATCTCCCGAGGCAAAAGAATCGTACAAATCTGCCGTCCAGCAATTTGCTCGACAACGCAATTCTGCCATATGGAAATTTTTCGAAAAATATGAATCTTCCCTAGAAATTGTCTATGCGTAAGTAACAAAAACATAGCTCTTAACTCAGTCATTATCTGTAATGAAGATTGTGGTATGGTGGTACCGTGAAAACGAGTGACTCATTCACAAAAAAAGACGGGAAAATTAACTATGAATGACGTCGTTTATTTATTGTACGTAGCTCAAAACAAAATTACACTTCTTAATTAATCACGGAAAAAAGTACTCTCGTTATCGTACATAGTGATTTGCTTTTCGACTGCTCGCTTATCATAGGTCTCCTGTCTTTATTATTCTTCTTTTGTTAGCTACTATGATCAGATTTCAATTTTGGAAAGCAAGATACCAGTCAATGAACTACAAATACCATTCAAGTGGAAAGATGCATTCGACAAGGGCTCAATATTTGGTGGCCGTATTAGTCTAAGTAAGAATGATTTGTTATAACATGTTTACGAATATGATTCGATCGTTATTTTTGTTTATTTTTTTAGCCCATACATCGTTGTCTTACGAAAAGGTATGCGTTCTGTTCAATATCGCCGCCTTGCAATCGCATGTGGCTGCTATGCAAGCTATGGACAGTGATGAAGGCTTGAAATTGTCGATCAAATTATTCCAACAAAGTGCCGGAATCTTTCAATACCTCAAAGGTGCTGTTCCGGCCGCAGTTCCATCTGAGCCTACACCGGATCTTAATCAGGACACTTTGACTGTGTTGCAGGCTCTGATGATTTCACAGGCTCAAGAGGTGTTCGTTATGAAGGCTATAAAAGGTAAGTTCCCAAGAGAAAATAGACGGAAAGGCAAATATGTATATTATAGATTCTACCAGTAGACAAAGAAAATCAAGCAAGAAATTAAATTTTGTAAAAAAAAATTTGAAAAGATATTTTTATCATCCTTTTCTCGTATCATAATCCATAGTTGTGATCCGTGCTAAGTTGCTGTACTGTACTCTCTTCCTTGGTTAGGAAATAACAGATTTATTCCTATTTTTAATATTCTGTAGAAACCATGGGATCAACATCAAAATATGTCTTATTTTACATTTACAAAACATACTACATTCTCTTTTTTTAGACAACATGAAGGAGAATATCATTGCAAAACTCTCCTGCCAGTGCGAAGAATTCTATGCAGACGTTTTGCGTGCCATGCAAAAAGAATCAGTACGCAATCTATGGGAGAAAGAATGGATACCCACTATAGCTGGCAAACAAGCCGGTTTCCATGCCTTGACACAACTTTATCAAAGTTTATTTTGCCGTGCTACTAAAAAAATTGGTGAAGAAATTTCTCGTTTACGCAATGCTGTTGATCTCTTCAAGGCAGCTCAAACCAGATCGGGCAATGCCACCTATTTAGAGGAGTATTTCAATAAGGCTAAACGTAATTTAGCCGAGTCCCTTAAGGATAATGATTTGATCTACAATGAAATGATTCCCGATGTATCTACCTTACAACCAACGGGAAAAGCTCAGCTGGCAAAGACATTGCCGATTACATCGCCGATGGCTAAAGATTTTGATGACGTTTTCAAGGCACTGGTGCCCGTAGAATTACACCGTGCGTTACAATCATCCGATATGCGTAAAAATGAAATCGTTAATGCTGAAATAATGAAGCTTAGAGATGCCACACAAACGTTGAATGTCGTGTTGGCCAGCCTCAATCTTCCGGCAGCTGTGGAAACTACTGACGGTGGTTCTGGAGTACCGCCATCCTTGATTGATAAGGCCAATGAAGTTCGCCAAAAGGGAGGCATCGAAGCCATCAACTCTCATCTGAAAGAACTGCCCGAATTGCTCAATCGCAACCGAGAGATATTGGACGAAACCGAACGAATGTTGGATGAAGAGCGTGACTCCGACAATCAATTACGCGGCCAATTCAAAGAGAAATGGACACGTATTGCTTCGGACAAGCTAACCGAAATGTTTCGCACCAACTCCAAGAAATATCGTGAAGTTATCAATAATGCTGTAGCCGCAGATAAAATTGTTCGAGAGAAATTTGAGAAAAACCAAAAAGGTATTGAGTTACTCTCATTGCCTTTGGACCAATTGCAGCAGGCTATGCCTGCCGCCGGCGGTTCAGTTGATCCCAATTGTGCAAGTGTACAAAAACTGAAGCAGCTTATGGAGTCGGTTGAGACTATTAAAGCCGAACGCGATGTTATCGAGTCCGAGTTGAAGTCTGCAACATTCGATATGAAAAATGAGTTCTTGGAAGCTTTGCGTAAAGATGGAGCCATCGATGAACCGGCTCTATCATTGAAACGGATTGGTGAAACATTGCAACCTTTGCAACAGCAAATAAAGGAGAGTGTAGAACGTCAGCAATCACTGGTTTCCGATATACAAATAGCGCACTCTGAATTTGTATCGGAAACTGGTGCTAGCGGTAACTCCAGAGACACTTTATGTCAAGAATTGGCCACAGCATATGATAGTTTCATTGAATTATTGGGTAATCTCAAGGAGGGCACTAAGTTCTATAATGATTTAACGGAATTGTTGGTGGTATTCCAAAATAAAATATCGGATTTCTGTTTTGCACGTAAAACCGAAAAAGAGGAATTGCTTAAAGATTTAACCACTGAATCTAGCCGACAGGCAGCCGGACCGACACCATCGTTGCCATCACATTATTCATCGACTTCAGGAAGCGGTAGCGGTAAGTTTATTGTATACACTGAAATATACTGAAGTATACATTCTGAAATTGGCCAAATTGTGGGAAAAAAGCAAATAAATTAAGAATATAGGATTGATCATAATGTAAATTTAACCAAATTTTCTAGGGTTATTTTTCATATAAAATATCATATATATAGTACTGAAAACTAATTGGAGAACTTGAAAAAAACGATATATGAATTATCCGAATTATTTCTGCTTTTAATTCTACAGTTTCGGAGATATTTTATAAGCTATGTCAACCATATTATTTTTTAGATCCTATTTTTTTAGAAGCAAATATTGTATTTTTTATTTGCTTTTTGAAAAAGCAATTCCAGTCCCTTTTCATCTCTAACATTGTTTGCCAACGGAATAAATAACTTAGAGTCTGTGGCGATATTTACAATTTATATAATAGAAGTGATTTCCGAAAAATAATACCAATCTATTAAGCATTTAATGTTTTCGTAAAGGATCTTGTCTTCTCTCAACTACCGCCCTTTCAAATCAAATCAATAGGAAAATTATTTAAATCTCTTTTTTGAGCATTCCGGTTTGCTTAATATTATTCCGGGAACTAGCAACTTATTTGTTTTGTTTTTAAAACTTGCATTTCTAGACCTTCCATCCACCACCCCACCATCATCTGCTCCTTCGGGTAATGTGCCTTATCCACAGGCAATGCAAGGAATGCCTATGCCTTATGGAGCTGGAGCTAATGTACCCTATCCAACATATGTACCACCTCCGATGCCACAAGGTTTTAACCCATATGCTACTTTACCATATCCTGGTAGTAAGTGATTCCATAAACTTTTAAGTTACTGTATATATGTAAGTATACTCATTAATATTTTAATTTTTTCAGCGGGTTATCAATATCCAGGATTCCCACAAGGTCCACCACCAGGTCACTATGGGACATATCCTGGTAGTTTTGCCAATCAACAAGGTGGTTATCCAAATCAAAAACCACCAGGCTGGTAAATACCAGATACGCGCATTTTCAGTGAGAATATCTTTAAATTTGTTTTCTTTTTCATTTGATTTATTTTACTTTTGTTTTATTATATGATGTATGCCCATAATTTAATTCATTGAATGAATTTTTTATCATGTATTAACGAATGATCAAAACACGTATAATTTAGGATTTACACAATTTCCTTTGGCCAATTGAAAAATTAATCTCTTGATTTCGAGTCTCTTTTTTTTTGTTTAAATATCAATAAATTATTGTTGCTTACTCTAGTAAAATGGTGTTAAAAAAGTAGCCGAAAAATTAATGCAACCATTTAGTGATTTACTATAAGCATTTCTGAATTTTATATGTCTAAAAAATACACCGAATAAATACATACTACATATTTATCAAATACCCAAATTACACACAATTTCAAGATAATTGTATATGGACAACAAACGGACAAACTACTGTCCTGTATAGTGAGGCCAAAAAATCCATAGAAAATTTGTTATTTTGTGTGGAATATGGCGAGATTTTGATATTGTTTTGTCCGACTGAAGTCGTTGCAAAAGTAATCCAAAATGCAGAGTTCGGAGACATTGATATAATTGGTACAAATGAAGATGAAACCAGAAGATATAAAACAAAAATAGTCACTATACCAATCAATAGCAATGGTAATTCAAGTAATACCTATTCCCCAAGGAGGACAGAAATATATGTTAATTAACATCTGGACTGCAACCAAAGCGGCAATAAGATTAAACTGCCTATTAATGTGGAGGTACAAAAAGTACGGTCATATGAGGATATCAATATGTAGTGCTATGGTAACCGACCGAGTGGACTATATACCAACTGTGTACACCTTCGAGAGAAATTACATCACTATGATTCCCGCGAATGAATGGATTGGAAGAATACCAGGTAATATAAACCATCTCCACTTTTACACGGATGGTTCGAAGCTTGATGAAAAGGTTGGCTTCGGAGTACACTGTGCAGAGCTTAGTTTGGATATAGCTCACAGACTACCAGATATCTGCAGTGTCTATCAAGCCGAAATAATGGCAATATGGGAAGTAGCCAAGTGGCTGAGTCGCAACATAGTAACCAACACTGGCGTTGTCATTTACTCGGACAGCCAGGCTGCCATCAATTCTCTGGAGCAACATCCCTAAATTCACAAACAGCCCTCGACTGCCGCAGATCTCTTAACGAGATGGCTGAGCAGTTTAATATAGACCTCATATGGGTGCCTGGGCATAGGGATATCCCGGGGAACTGCAAAGCCGATGAACTTGCTAGGAAAGGGACGACATTACAAATTCTCGCAGAATTTGCACATATTGGTGCGCCACTATCCACGTGTAAGCTTTGGCTTAGGCAAGAGGCAATTAGGCAGTCCTACGAAAGATGGACAGAAATCGGCACCTGCAGGTTAGCTAGACAAATCTGGCCAAGGTATAACCTGAGAAGATCAAAATGTCTGCTCGCACTAGAGAGGCAAAGATTGTCTGCGTTAGTATCAGTTCTGACCGGACACTGCTTGATCGGCGAACACGCCAAAAGATTGGTTATTGACTCTAATGACTTCTGTAGAAGCTGTGGAGATGAGGAAGAAGTGGGGAACATTGAGCACTTGCTATGCGACTGCCCCGCTCTGAGTAAACGACGACTGGACATACTGGGGTCGGCCTTTCTAGGCAGCCTAACAGATCTTTCCAGTACCGATATTCGTACTATCGATAAATTTGTATATCAAACAGGTTGGTTTCAATGAGGGGCATTTCAGCCCGTGGCACAGTGGGCGATTGGGCTTCGCTAGCGGCATTTAATTCAAATTTTAAAATTTGAAAATGCGTTATTTTTTTTCACAAATCGATAACAGATGCTTTGATTAGATTTTTGGCGGTTTTTTATAAGCTCTACGATCAGCTGATCATCAGCTGTGAGCTGTTAAACACAAAATATGTTTTAGCAAGTCCTTTACAATATTTTTTCTTTGTTGTGCGCATTGATTTCGAGCTCCTTGGACATTTACAATTTTTACTTGTTTTATTAAAAGTGTGGCTTTTTATTAACTTCAAGGTATGTATTACATAAAAAATCAGTGTTTGTGACCGGTCTATAAATGTGTTGTTCATAAAACGTAGTGGTAATTAAGTGTATTAACAACTAGCCCGCACTAGCGTGCACCTGTCGTTCGTGGAGTAGAACTTACAAGATTCGCACGGATTAGGTCTAACTCTTTTTTTAGCTGGAAGTATGAGTCATTGTGCGTCCAAAATGTGTAATATGAACTGCTATTACCTGCTAACCTTTAAATCATGGCACTTTTTAGGAACAATGTCGGTAGCAAAACGGGTACTTTTTTTAGTATGGCATGAAGAAGCGATCCCAACCAAGAAGTTTCTCACCATGGAAAACTTTGTATTTGGTACAAAAACCTTAAATATACTCAGGAGGAGCAGTACGAGATTGGCAAAAAGCTGCGAAATTTTACTAGTAAGCTTGTAGAAAAGTGGAAAAACTGTAGAAGAAATAAGGTTTTTTTTGAAAACAAAAACCAGGAATGGCTAGATACGCCGTTAGTATTGATTGAAAGATCATCTTCCGAAATTATTGGACGTCCACAAAAAGATATTTCGGAGTGTTGCAAAAAAACGCAAGTTAAGAAATTGTCAGGCCTTACTGAAGATGTGCCATCAGAAGCATTGTTGGTAGCTGCAAGCTGCAGCTTGTATAAAGGTGGAAAACGTAGTGCTTCACAGGTGGTGTCAATGCTAAACGCCGACGAAGAGTTTAGCGGTAAGATTTTGAAAACTATGAGTACCCCTCAGCGTCTACCGACAAAATTTTCTGATAAAAAAGCACTGGCGCTATTTGTAGATGTTGGACATACCAAGTACACATGGAATTTGTCAAAGAGAGCCGCTAAAGGGCAAAACGCCGATATATATCCATGCTACGACAAACTGCGTTGTGCGAAAAAAAATGCTATCCTAGTGTCATCACGGTCACTGATCATTTCGCTGAAGTACCATTACAAAGCTTAGTAGACCATACGATTGCTAGGATTATTGAAGCACACCTAGAAAGTTTTCAAAACCATATTGAAAATAATAATAACACCCAATTAACTGCCTACAAATGGGGTTGTGATGGCAGCAGCGGCCATTCTACTTACAGGCAAAAATTTAATGACTTCGATGGAGACATGATAGATCAATATTTATTTTCAATTTGTATGGTACAGTGCAGAAAGGACCGACAGTTTTATGGAAAAACAATCGGCCTTCTTCTACCCGATATTGTCGACCCATTAAATTACTTTGCGAGAAAGAATCGGCAGACTTGTCTCGCAGAGAAATTCAAAACATTAACAGCCAAATATTAAATATTTTTCCAACATTTGTGAGTACCTTAAAAATTGATCACCAATTTCATATGACCATGCTTGATGGCAAAACGTTCAGTGTCATATCGGAATCGGCTTCGCAAACATGCGGAATCTGTAGCGCGACTCCCAAAAATATGAACGATCTAAATTTGGTGAAAAGCTTTCCTATTAATGGAAACCTATTTGAATATGGCTTATCAAGTCTCTACGCATGGATTAGGTTTTTCGAGTGTGTTTTGCACATTGCATATAGAATACCAATACAAAAGTGGCAAGCTCGTGGTGCTGACAAGGATGTCGTTGAACAAAATAAAAGAAGTATTCAGCAGAAGCTAAGGGAAGAAATGCATTTGTTGGTGAATATACCAATGGCTGGTACTGGCAGCACGAACAACGGAAACACTGCAAGGAGGTTTTTCCAACAACCAAATTTGGCTGCTCGTATAACAGGAGTAAGCTATGATTTAATATATCGATTTAGCGTAGTCTTACGAGCATTGGCTTGTGGATACGACATAAATTCGGACGCATTCGGATCTTACGCATTGGAAACTGCCGAAATTTTTGTTAAAGCATACTCCTGGTTTTACATGCCATCGTCTGTTCACAGAATTTTAATTCATGGAGCAGATATAATAAACCATTTTTCCCTTCCGATTGGTATGATGTCCGAAGAAGCTCTTGAAGCCAGGAACAAGGACTATCGAAACATACGCGAGAGCAATACAAGAAAAAATTCCAGGAAAAATACAATGGAAGATATCATAAATGCTTTATTAGTTTCGTCTGACCCTTTGATATCTTCATTGTCAAATGGGTCTTCAATTTCGTCTGCAAAAAATATTATTATGGACGATGATGTTAAGAGCTTGCTTTTAATGAAGCATCTAGATATGCCTGATTCTGATTCCGAAGATAATTTTGATTTTTAAAATTTGTTTATTGAAGTTAAAAAAAAAATTTGGAAATTAAAAAAAATTTTAAAAATTAAAAAAATAAATTTAAACAAAATTTTTTTTTCTTAAAAAATTCTATGACTTTTTTCTGAGCTGTGAAAAAAAACCGTCTGAAGATATCTTTTTTCGTTTAGAAGTTATTAATTAAATGCCGCTAACGAGGCCCAATCGCCCACTGTGCGTGGTAACACTAGGGACCTAAACTGGTCTATGTGAGCTTGTATAGAAAAATACGGCTGCCACCCTAACCTAAACCTAAAACATCTGGACAAAATGCCGAAACGAAGTCAGTAATAGATATGGACTCAATTGGTATTATTATCAATGTAATAATTTATGAAATTTTCTGCAATCATATGAATACGAGTAATATATTAGCTGTCATCTACATACAATGCACTTTCATTATAACGCCTAAGGAAATCGACTTTTATCAATTCAACAATTTGTGGACTACATATACTATTCAATAAAGCCTCTTCAGTTTGACTCAAACGTTTATCATCAGCTCCGGATGTTCTATTCATTTCAGTTGCATTGCCGCAACGAGTACCATTTGTTTTTATAAAATTCTCCCACTCACATCCAGTCATCAGAGGTACTTCACAAATACCAGTAATAGTGCTTGTTAGTGCATTTATATCATTTTCTAGTAAATACTGATACTGGTATAAAGAAGAGCTTTTCTTGGCTTCATTCGATTGGCTACTGGAAGACGTTTTTTGTTGTACCAAATACTTTAAGACTTTAAATAATTCCTCATCAGTTGTGGCAGCAGCAGATATCTGTGAATATAATATGTAGAATTTTTAAACTTTCTTCTCGAATAAATTTTAATCTTGCCTGCTTACCTGATTGGGATTCATTACATATTCCTTTATGGATTGATTGGCGTTTTTTACATGGTTGTCCACTATATGCTTGACGATGCATTCCTCGATTTGATTATCTACATCACAAGCCAATGGAATCCAAGCATTGACACTCAGAGATATTTCTAAAGCTTCAACAAAGTGCCACCAATGTTTTGGTACAATCAAAACATCATTAGGTTCAAGAACACAATGATAAGAATGACCTTTTAATTTGTTATATTGAGAACTCTGTTTAAAATTAGGCGCATAGAAATTTTGCAAACAATAAACACTTGATTCTTCGTAGGGAATGCGAGTTGTGGTCAAATCTGGAGTGTTAGGTGGAAATAGTAACCATGATTTTCTGAAAATGCAATGTAAAAATACATATACATACATATTTTAGAAATAAACAGGTTAATCTGAGCTGTTGTTACCTTCCAAAAACCTGCACAACTATATTACAACCGTATGTGTCATAGTGACACGGTGTATTCGCTCCTTTAGAACTTAACCAAAATGTACAATCATCTGTCATCTCGGGAAAACCAAAGCAGCCAAAATCAACTCCTTCTGTGCATTTCTCCGGCATTTCACTTCTTCGTTTATAGTTTAATCCTGACCAGTGATTGCACTCCTCTTTTGTACTATGTTGTTGCAGGAATTCCTTAGCAGACATTCTATGCATCTTTCGTTTACGTTCCCATTGAGGTTCATTTGTTTCGTTCAAATTCATCGATTCCCAATACGGTGGGTCTTCACGGTATTTGTCGAAGAGTTCACACCATTCAGTAAGACCAGTTTCAAAGCATTTCCACTGATGATGAAAGTTTTTTAAAATCGTAGGTTTTCTGGTATTCAATACAATTTCCCTTATTCTAAGGGGACAGCTCTTAGTTTCCACCATTAAATAAAAAAATTATTATATATTGTATTTATTTATTTTAAATATTTTATTTGCAATTTTTTGAAAAAAGCGTGACACCGGTCCGAAAAGATTTGAAAAAAGCGTGACACCCGTCCAAAAAGATTTGAAAAAAGCGTGACACCGGTCCGAAAAGATTTGAAAAAAGCGTGACACCCGTCCAAAAAGATTTGAAAAAAGCGTGACACCGGTCCGAAAAGATTTGAAAAAAGCGTGACACCCGTCCAAAAAGATTTGAAAAAAGCGTGACACCCGTCCAAAAAGATTTGAAAAAAGCGTGACACCCGTCCAAAAAGATTTGAAAAAAGCGTGACACCGGTCCGAATAGATTTGAAAAAAGCGTGACACCCGTCCAAAAAGATTTGAAAAAAGCGTGATTTGAATCCAATCAAAAATATATAAACAAAAGACAGTGTAATACAAAAATAATGAATAATAAGATATGTCCAAAAATTATAAATTATGAAGATAAGTCATCCCGAGAACTGTCAAAATCTATCAGTTACGGACGAATAGGAATGAAATGTCACACGCGAAAAAACACTTTTCCGCGAAGGTAATTTCAACTTTTTTTGCACTAATCGATTGATATTAATTTTTTAATTGTGACAATTACAAAAAATTCGGGAAAATCGGTCCGAAATCCGCGGAAAAACTCACTCTTTGAACACCAACTCGTTGAAATTTTTATTCGTTCGTATCTGATAACTTACTCGCTCCGGGATGACATATCTTATTATTCATTATTTTTGGATATGTCATCCCGGAGCGAGTAAGTTGTCAGTTACGAACGAATAAAAATTTCAACGAGTAGGTGTTCAAAGAGTGAGTTTTTCCGCGGATTTCGGACCGATTTTCCCGAATTTTTTGTAATTGTCACAATTAAAAAATTAATATCAATCGATTAGTGCAAAAAAAGTTGAAATTACCTTCGCGGAAAAGTGTTTATTCGCGTGTGACATTTCATTCCTATTCGTCCGTAACTGATAGATTTTGACAGTTCTCGGGATGACTTATCTTCATAATTTATAATTTTTGGACTTATCTTCATAATTTATAATTTTTGGTGTAATATTTGCAAAATTTTCAATAATAAACAACATCTGTTTTTTTGTTTACATTTTTACCTTTGAGTCAAAAATAATGAATAATAAGATATGTCATCCCGGAGCGAGTAAGTTATCAGATACGAACGAATAAAAATTTCAACGAGTAGGACTTCAAAGAGTGAGATTTTCCGCGGATTTCGGACCGATTTTACCGATTTTTTTTAATTGTCACAATTATAAAATTAATATCAATCGATTAGTGCAAAAAAAGTTGAAATCACTTTCGCGGAAAAGTGTTTTTTCGCGTGTGACATTTCATTCCTATTCGTCCGTAACTGATAGATTTTGACAGTTCTCGGGATGACTTATCTTCATAATTCATTATTTTTGCTTTGAGTGTCGCCATAATATTCATTAAGGCCAGCTTACACACATCAGTTTTGTCCTACAACTTGTGTGATCCATGGATTAATCCACAGTCTAAAGGTAAGTACAGACGATTTGCAGATGGGACAACATTGCCAGAAAAATGGCGGAAAAATACAACCCTGTGAATTTACAACCGTGTGAACATACAATTTTTGTTTTGCAACGTTAGCAGAAAAGGCATTGCGACATAATTTGCTGATTGTTATATGTGCGAAGTTTATGCATGTGACAACGGCGCCATTGCCAGAAAATCATTTTATTTGCAACACTGTCTATAATGTATTTTTAATGGCAATCCTGCATATAAATATTTACAAAATATATTGTAAATATATGAAATTGTAATGTTTTCTTGCAATCGTCTGAACTGTCAATTCACCTTTGCCTAACAATCTGACATTGCCCGTATATTTGCATCACTTTAACAGGGTTGATAATGTTTGCCGATCAGGCAATCGTCTAAACTCAGCTTAAGGAGCTGCATGAGGCGTGTTTTCGTTACACCATAAGTGCTTAATTTGTATGGGGAGCTAAGCACTTTTAAGCACTATTAGTTCCCGATGAAGTTTGGTGCTTGTGTTCATGTCTTAATCGAGTATGATGTTGCCAGATTGGGCACCATATATTTAGCAATATGGCATCCCATTTTTGGAGAGATTTTATCAATTATTGTGAATTAACGGGAAGAAGAAGAACAAAAATGGGAAATTATTTTAATATTTGCAAAAGAGTGTAAACAATTGAACATAGAATAGTAAATATATGTTTTATAAATACTTTTCACGATTTTTTGTCTGTTTCGCACTGTTCTTTCTTCGCAACTCATGACACCATTGCTACCAGATAGTGGAAATCCGCCACTTATTGCTTATGTGCCAGTTAGTGGAAGTCAGTTGTTTTCGTTGCAAAGTGCTAAACTAAAAGTTCTAGCTTGTAACGAAAACATGCCTGATGAGTGTTCATGGATGTTGGACGAAAATCAAAACTATTTTGATATTTTCATGTTGGCTTATGCAAATCCACAATGTAATGGCAGGTATGACAACATTTCGTCAGTTCAAAAGAAACATTGTGGTGGAAACACGAAAAGAGAACAAAGTGCCGTCGGCAAAATGAGATTTCAGTAGAAACCTCATTGAGTAAAGATGCGTAAAACTGAAAATGGAAAGTGATAGGCAATTTTGGTTGGATTTTCTTTGAATTATACAACAGTATGCCAGAATTATGGAAAATTAAAAGTGAAGACTATAAGAATTGGTATTATTTTTCTTTCAAAAATATTTACGTTGATTTTAAATTTGAAAAAATAAATTTCGCTTAATTTTCCTTGAATGCCCGGCTTATTTATTTTAAAACCTAAACTAATTTTTTATGTTGGTTTGAAGGCAATATACAATTTCTTGTGGAAAATAAATATGTACATAAATATTTTTCGTAGATTTGGTAAGCATTTTAATTCAATGAACACTTTCCTTTCATTTCCTTCAAAAGTATACAGAATTTGTGTCTGTCTCTCCCAAACATAATTTTTGGAAGGCAATATTTGAAAAGTAATTAAGAAACAACGATATTGGCATGACATTTATTTTACTTTTCTCCTCTGTTTCGTTGAAGGAAAATACCCAAATTTTTATGGTCACATATTTTCATTTTGCCGACGGCATTTTGATCTTTTTCTTCGATGCACACGCACAACCGACCACGTTGCTGTCGTAGATGAAATGATGTTGTAGAGATTGCATGAGTAATCTAAGGGCAAATAGTCGTCGACCACAACATCTGAGAGAACATGATGCTTGACAACAAATCCACAATGTAAGGGGCCCTTTATTGAGGGAATCTCTTAAATACCACTGAAAGCGTCCGACGACTTTCGAATTCTAAAGGCTTAGTTAGGCAAACGTAACGCCAACGAATCGGCTAATTCGATCTGACATATGGAAAGTTCAGATTTACACTAGGCAAGTGTTTTCAGCAGCTTATCATCAAACTTTCGTTTGAATTTGCACAAAGAACTCAAAACGTTCAGAAGAATTTCACTTGATTTACACGCGTTGAGGTTAGTTCTCAATGTTGGCAACGCATGGTTTCTGACATTTCTCTTTAGCTTACTACTTCTGACGTTTCTCAATTGGAATATTCCGATCTGGCAATACTCACGCGTTGTTTATTATTGTTTGGCGTCAGCTTGATAAATTTAAAAATATTTCTATTAATTATACATTATCTGCTACAGAACTATGAGCAAATACGAATACTCTAAACGTTTAAAACGAATGCTGAACAATGAGTGTGAAATAACCCAAATGGAAACAAATATTGCCCGGAAAAGTGCCAAATATTATGAAGAATTAAGTAAGTAGATCCCACCCTACAATCCTCCCAATTCAATTTCCAATTTCATCATCGTACTGTACTTTTGTTGTCCATGTTAATTTTTATCACGCAATGGTAGCATCCCTAAAGACAATGTTGAACAAACAAGATCATGAGCTAATCAATTTTCGGCACGAAGTGGACAAAATCAAACACTACAATGAGAAACTGGAGGAATTCATACAGTCAGAGGAAGATCGTTTGAATGGCATTATACAGAACGTTGAGCGGCTGCGAGAGGAGTACAAACAAACCGAGCAGCTGCGAATAGAGCAAAGGAAGCTGGAAATAACAAAAAAGGAATTGTAAGTCATATTTATTCCTAGTATATTTTAAGAAAAATGTTAATAGTTTTTACTCTATATTTTGTGTGTTTTAGCATTCGCAGTATTAAAGAAACCACCCAAATGTTTTTCAATATGGACGCCTTGCCAAACAGGTTTCAGGGCGTTAGTGTTCACGGGACCGAAACATCAGCATCCAGCGAATGGAAACCCTTTGACGTCGATGCACAACGCTGGATGCGTTTTTTAGAGGAGCAATGGAGACAGAGGCAGCAAAATCAAATCGATGTGGAAAATGAAAGTGGCAGAGCGGAGAGTGAGCTAAATTTTCAAAAAGTAAATTAGGTTAATACAATTTTATTTAATATTAAATTAAGCAAAGGTGTCACATTATTGTAATATAAACTAATTTTATTTTAGTGTTTATAAGAATAATATTTCCCCCAAGGGAGCTGTTTGTGTATGTATCTTATCTTATAAAAACATATTTGCATCTGCATCTGTAAATTGTGATATTGTTTTCGTTTCTTGGACAGAACTATATAATATTTGTTTTTCTTTTCATTGTTCAGTTTTCTAAACGAATGTCTATTGCAAATGATCTATCTGTCTACATGCTAATCAAACAGAAAAATCTATGAGATATATGTAAATAAATACTTAATTTTACAAAAAAAAATTAAATTGAAAACTCTACTTTATAATAATCTGACATCAGTATCTTTAATATGACCTCAAAAGAATTTACTGATTTTCATTTCTTTCCCAGTGTGGTATTTTTAAATTCTCAAATGGCATAGAACGAGCGCAATTTGCAAATTGAAACAAGATACACTGGCAAGTTTCTTTTATTGTAGACCAGACTGTTTTCAAAAGAATTCCGAGCAATCGGAAAACGAATTTATACAGCTTGATTTCTACCTTTAACAGTTCTGAACAATTACACTGGTCAACATTTTTTTGTGGCAAACGATTTTGCGATTTGGATTTATGGGATAATACTGTTTTCAGCCTAAAAGGTGGTTGAACTAACTCTAGTTCTTGCGATAAACTGTTATAGGAGAAAATCGAGATGTTAAACCACATATTTTAGCATAACTATTCCAATTGATTCTGGAAAGATTTATAAGGTCAACAATTAAATAGTCTTCAACATCTAATACCTAATATTTACCATTACTAATACCATTTTTTCATCCGTTCATAGTTTTCCATGATACAATAAGTATATTGCGTAAAAATCCTATTTTTTGAGTTAATTTTAATAATTTTTAAATTAAAGCGACATAAAACCCTAGACCACAGTGGTCGACTCTAGTATTGAGGAAGAGCCCACAGTGGTTGCTCTAGTATTGAGGAATATCCCACAGTGGTCGACTATAGTATTGAATAAGAGCCCACAGTGGTCGACTCTAGTATTGAATAAGAGCCCACAGTGGTCGGTCGGCGCTTGTGAAGAGGAAGTGGTCGACTCTTGTAAGGATGATGATACAAAATGTACACGGATTAAAAAATTTGGAATACCCGAGTTGGACTATTTTGATACCCGCGAAAACACGTTTGAATACTGCACTATTTGAGGTATAATATTTTATAAAAATGGTCGCAATATCTTAATTTCTTCTCCATTTTTAATCATATGAAGAGAAAATATGTGTATGAATTTCCAGAATTCATAACAAATGTTTGTACTCTTTTTTGCTTAAAAAAATAAATTTAAAAATTCGCTAGTAGATAGAGTATACAATATTGGGGTCATATTTTATAAAAAAATCGGATTCCGAAAATCATTCCGTTATTTGATCATATCTGAACAATTTTGGAAGTGCGTGCTATATCCGTGTTTTTTTGGAAATCTCTAAAAATCAAAACGTTTAGGAAAGCCAAAATAATTTTTTCTCGCAGTACATTTGGTACTAAATGTGCATAGTTGAGAGAGTCATATCGGCTTATGAATCTGCAGCAGTTTTTCGCCTATCTTCCCATTTTTTCCCGGTATTTGGGGGTAGATCGATTAAACTCCGAAATAATTTTATTTATTTTTTGTTCTATGCCTCCATTTTCTCTCGCTCCATCTTTTATCAAACCAAAATATGCAGGCTGGATCAAAGACAATCTAATTTAAGAAGACATTCCTTCCTGTAGCGAGTAATTGTCAGTTACGAACGAATAGGAATTTGATTCCAACGAGTGAGGTTTTTCGCGGATTTTCAGACCGTTTTTTCCCGATTTTTTGTAATTGTCACAATTAAAATATTAATATTAATCGATAAGTGCAAAAAAAGATCAATCAATGTTCGTGGAATACTGTTTTTTCGCGTGTTACAATTCATTCCTATTCGTTCGTAACTGATAGATTTTGACGTTTAGGCCTGAAGGAATGTCTTCTTCAAAGACAAATAGAATATAAGAAGACATTCCTTCCTGTAGCGAGTACATAATTGTCAGTTACGAACGAATAGGAATTTGATTCCAACGAGTAAGGTTTTTCGCGGATTTTCAGACCGTTTTTCCCGAATTTTTTGTAATTGTCACAATTAAAAAATTAATATTAATCGATAAGTGCAAAAAAAGTTCAATCAATGTTCGTGGAATACTGTTTTTTCGCGTGTGACAGTTCATTCCTATTCGTTCGTAACTGATAGATTTTGACGTTTCGGCCTGAAGGAATGTCTTCTTATATTCTATTTGTCTTTGGTCTTCTTATATTATATTTGTCTTTGGACATTCCTTCCTGTAGAGAGTAATTGTCCAAAAACAATATAATATAAGAAGACATTCCTTCCTGTAGCGAGTAACTGTCAGTTACGAACGAATAGGAATTTGATTCCAACGAGTGAGGTTTTTCGGAGATTTTCAGGCCGTTTTTCCCGATTTTTTTGTAATTGTCACAATTAAAAAATTAATATTAATCGATAAGTGCAAAAAAGTTCAATCAATGTTCGCGGAATACTGTTTTTTCGCGTGTTACAATTCATTCCTATTCGTTCGTAACTTATAGATTTTGACGTTTCGGCCTGAAGGAATGTCCAAAAATAATAAATAATAAGATATGTCATCCCGGAGCGAGTAAGTTGTCAGTTACGAACGAATTGAAATTTCAACGAGTAGGACTTCAAAGAGTGAGGTTTTCCGCGGGTTTCGGACTGATTTTCCCGAATTTTTTGTAATTTTCACAATTAAAAAATTAATTTTTATTGATTAGTGCAAAGAAAGTTCTAACTATGTTCGCGGAAAAGTGTTTTTTCGCGTGTGACATTTCATTCCTATTCGTTCGTAACTGATAGATTTTGACGTTACGTCCGGACGGCACATCTGTCTAATTTAAGGTCTGTGGGAATGTCTTCTTATATTCTATTTGTCTTTGTAATTGTCAGTTACGAACGAATAGGAATTTGATTCCAACGAGTGAGGTTTTTCGCTGATTTTCAGACCGTTTTTCTCGAATTTTTTGTAATTGTCACAATTAAAAAATTAATATTAATCGATAAGTGCAAAAAAAGTTCAATCAATGTTCGCGGAATACTGTTTTTTCGCGTGTGACAGTTCATTCCAAAGACAAATAGAATATAAGAAGACATTCCTTCAGGCCGAAACGTCAAAATCTATCAGTTACGAACGAATAGGAATGAACTGTCACACGCGAAAAAACAGTATTCCGCGAACATTGATTGAACTTTTTTTGCACTTATCGATTAATATTAATTTTTTAATTGTGACAATTACAAAAAATTCGGGAAAAACGGTCTGAAAATCCGCGAAAAACCTCACTCGTTGGAATCAAATTCCTTTTCGTTCGTAACTGACAATTACTCGCTACAGGAAGGAATGTCTTCTTATATTCTATTTTCATCTTCGATATCTTTCAAATATCCCGGATCCATTGGAATTGAAGAAGTTTTTGTATCGGACATTTTAGGTTCGTTTAAAATCTTATTGATGTAGCTCTCTTGACTTAACTTGAAAATACCGTTTCATCAGGACTAATTTCAATACCTAACTATAATTTCAGATCGCCCGAAATTTCGCAATTTCTTTTATAGTTTCACTTACATTTTTAATTGCATTATCGTCTGCGATTGTTAAGGAAATTCAAAAGTTTTTTTATTTAATGTGAAGTACAATCGATACAATTAAGTTCTAAATTAAACGTCATTCAAATGGCCTCCACGACTTCTTCTGCAGGAACGAATTCAATGAACCCAATTTCCGAGCACTTTTTCCACTAAATCAAGTCGTATGTCATGAATGGCACGTCCATATTGACTTGTTAAGCTTGAAGAGAGTCTGGTTTATTTCGAAAGACCAATGACTTCAAATAACCACAAAAGAAATAGTCGAATGGTGTTAAATCACAACTTCTTAGAGGCCATTTAATATCAAAATTTCTTGAGATAATCGAATCTCTAAACTTTTCTCGCAACAAAGCAATTGTTTCATTTGCTGTGTGGCACGTAGCCACAATCGGTCAATGACAAAAAGATAGCTCTTAACGAGAGCTAAAATATTGCTAATGGGTGTCAAGGTCGTAGGTCGACTGGAGAGTGCTTTTTTTATTTAAAAAATGGACTTAGCATCATTTTCAAATGTGGACGGAAAGTTTATTTTTGCTCTAGCTCCATAACGGTACGTCGGATCGGGAATCAGTCAATGGAAAAAAGATAGTTTTTTTCACTAAAATATTGCTCATGGGTGTCAAGGTCGTAGGACGACTGGAAAGTGCTTTTGGTTTTTAAAAAAATGGACTTAGTGCACGAAACGTTGCAATTGGAGTACGATTATTTTGATAATAAAACTGAATAATTTAAACGTTGTTCTTGCGTATATCTTTCCATGATGAAATTGAAAGAACTACTGAAAAACAAATGACAGAATATGACATATTATATCGACATTATTTTTATATCGTCCCCATAAATTAGCGCATAAACGATATGATCATCTTGTCCTTTTACGTAAAGACATGGCTCTGCTTTTCCCCTTCTGAATCCAGAATTAATTAACACATCATTTTTTCGTAGTTTCCAACAGCGAGGCGACTGCTTTAATCCATAGATGCTTCATGTCAACTTACATGTCCTATTTTCTTTACCCTTACTAAAAAGCCCTCGTGTATGTAAATTTAGTATATAATTCGTCATTCAAGAAAGCTGTCTTTACATCTATGTGCTTCACTTTCATGTCCTTGAAATTTGCCACTGCTAATAAAGTTCTTAATGCTGTTTGTTTTACGGCCGTCGCGAAGACTTGATCATAATCTTCTCCATATTTTTGCGAGAAACCTTTTGCTACAAATCTTGCTTTGTATCTTTTACCGCCGTCTATTTTATTTATTCTTGGTCTTGTAAACCCACTTACAGCCTATCAGCTTACGTTCTTTTGGCATTTGTACAAGCTCCCAGGTTTGGTTATCATGCATAGATTTAATCTCTTCAGGCATAGCTTTTAGCCAGTCTCTGTTATCAGGTCTTGATATAACTTCTTTGTAAGTTACAGCGTTTTCTGGAAAACTGACCTTAAAACCGTACCGTTTAGCAGGGCCACATTTATTAATTCTTGTTGATACTCTTCTTTCGGCAGTTTGAGCTGATGTTACATTTTGTTCTCCCTCAGGTTCACTTGAAAACGATGTTGATTGTTCTTCTTCAGCTGACTCAAAACCTTGAAAATCTTCCGAAATTACCGATTCTTCATAATTAAATTTGTCTACATCTTTCAATTCCGGATTTGAGTTTTCCAAAGGAACATTAACTTCAATTTCAGATAGTAACTACTTTATCTTTCTTTAAAATTGTTTCCTTTTGAATAATTTCTGGCTCAATAAATTCTACATCTCTGCTAATAATTATTGCATTCGGGTATGTTCTGTAATCACGACGATTTGATATCACGGTGATTTTAAAATCACCGGCGACTTAACATAATTTTTGGAGTTCGAAATCACCCGAAAATATTTCGAACAATCTTTTTTGGGAGGCAATGAATAATAAACCGGGCGATTTTGAACTCCAACAGTGATTGTAAGTCGCCAGTGATTTTAAAATCACTGTGATTTCAAATCACTTTGCTACAGAACTGACTGATTAATACTTGTATGTAATAAACGAAATGCCTTCGATTCTTCACAATAACCAACCAAATTACATTTGATCATTTGTTGAACCACAATTCATAGGGTGTAACATCAGCAGAAGAAGTTTGGAGCCTATTCTGGAGGTAATTTGCTGTAATTACCGCTTCAGCTCAAAACTTTATGTGAATTCCATCTTTGTTCAACATACATCGAGCCATCTCCATCAAACTTGGACTCCGTTTTGTTGTGGAGTGTAAGGAGCAGTTGCTTGATGATGTAGGATCCCTTTGATTTTAGGATCTTTCCATTTTCGCATTACAAAATTCTCCACCACGATAAGTTCTTATAACGGGTGATCCAAGTAGAGATACTTTTTTTCAATAGCCTTTTTTTGACAGATCACGTGTGAGTCGTGTCATGCTGTCATGTTACTTTTGTTAAGTATTGTTTGACATTTCATCATGGAAAGACTACGCCTGAACAACGTTTACAAATCGTTCAACTTTATTACGAAAATTCACGTTCTGTGAGGAATGTGTTTCGTGGACTTCGCTCAACTTTTGGTCAACATAATCGGCCTACTGAGCGTACTATTCGCAATACCATCACCCGTCTTGAGACCCAGCATTCATTATTGGATAATATTCTACCGAATAGACCAGGTCCAGCACGCAGTGAAGAAAATGTAGCGGCCGTAGCTGAGAGTGTACACGAAGACCGTGGAGAGTCGATTCGGCGCCGTTCGCAGCAACTCGGACTGACGTATGGAACGACTTGGCGCATTTTACGTCAAGATCTTAAATTGAA
Source organism: Eudasyphora cyanicolor (assembly GCA_963930755.1). Taxonomy (NCBI): domain Eukaryota; kingdom Metazoa; phylum Arthropoda; class Insecta; order Diptera; family Muscidae; genus Eudasyphora; species Eudasyphora cyanicolor. The sequence goes on along the minus strand of OZ005734.1, from coordinate 199,866,544 downwards.
AGCATACAAAATACAGCTTGTGCTAGAAGTGAAGCCGCCCGACCTTCCCAAGCGACATATCGCTTCGCTCTATGGGCTCTTTCAAATGATAATAAACATTCCCCATTCAATTTGAATTTTCTGTTTTTTTTCTTTAAAAAAGTAGGGAACCTCGAAATGGATCACGCTATACTTTTCAAGCGCTTTCCGAATTGATTTTCTGTCAATTTCCTTTATTTTATCGTAAGCTATGTCCTTGGTTTTTATAAAATAAATATGACAATAACGACTGTAATCGTCTAGCATAGTCAGAAAATACCGGTTACCATTCGGAGTATTCTGCATTGTACCGCATGAAATAATTCCAGAGCCGCTTTCGATTTGGACTCCGAAACATTAGGAAATGGTTTCCTCGTTAATTTTGATGGTAAGCATACTTCGCACTCGGATAAACAGGAACATTTATTGATGTTAATCCCAGTAGCCAGACCTTCATTAGCACTTGTCTTGATCGATTGGATATTTATGTGTCCTAATCGACGATGCCAAATATGAATACAGTCTCCTTTGTTATGACAAACTTGTGCAAACTGTGCAATTTGGGTTTGACTAACCACATATACGTTATTTCTCAAATTAGCTGTGGCATCGACATGCCAATTCTTCAAAATTGAACAACAATTTGAATCGAAATGAACTTCAAAACCTTCTTGAGCTATTTTTCTTGCTAATAATAAACTTCCATCTAATTCCGGAACATACAAGACATCTCGAACTCGAATCTCTTTATTCTGACAAAGCAAAATACATTCGGCAGTCCCACTTACCTTTAATTCAGTACCATCTGACAAATAAATAGTCTCATTCGGTTGCTTATTCAATTTCTTAAAAGAATTTTCTTCGCAGAACATATGACATGTTGTCAAGTTCGATTTTTCATGGTGTTTCTTTAAGGCACCTGATGAACACCCATTCTGATGTTTCCATTCGTATCAGATGAACACCCATTTTCCTGGCTGCAGCGAAGTTTCAGACGCAGTGGAGGTGAATGCGGACACTCCTACAGCCAACAAGGATGAACTCATCAAATTTGTTATACGGCCAGCGAGATCATGGAAACGTCATTAAAACGATTATCACGTTGGGCAACAAAAAATTGGCTAGAAGTTAACCCAGTGAAGACAGAACTAGGCCTCTTTAACAAAAAGATGTAATATTCCGAAATATCAACTCCCAAAACTGCAGGGAAAGGTACTTCAACTGTCGAAAGAAGCTAAGTACTTAGGCACCACCCTAGACTCCAAACAGTGCTGGAAAAGGAATTTGGAGGAACGGGTAAAGAAAGGCTATTCGCTTTCTATACCTGCAAGAAAATGTTGAAGGAATAACTTCTCTCACCCCTAACCAAAGTGCAGAGACAGATCTGCTCCTCAAATGGGACTAAAAGTGATGCTGAACCTTCAACCAATCGATATATACATTAAGTGGTCCTTCGGCTAAGAGAATCAGGTATGTCCATCAATACTATACATAGACATGTCTCAATCCTGGAAAGCATAGGCATAACAGATAAAATCAACTGGCCAACGGACAATCAACTGGGCACCAAGAACAATTCGAGGCAAACATTTTATAGTAATGATACCCAGCCGTGAAGACTGCGCGTCAAATAGCGTCATTGAAGCCAAATTTCTCCTCCAAAAGGGTAGGGCAGCTCTCAAGGCCTTAGACTCAAGAATCATCAAATCACGTTGCACTATGGCAATGGCTTTTTATCTTTAACCCATATTCAGGCGCAAGAAATCACGCTCTGCTGCGTGTCATGACATAGCAACGTACTTGTAGGCGAGTGTGCCAGGACAGGACGCGAAAACAAACCGCGACCCTGGACGTGCAATTCGTGGAACTTAAAAAACAAATCGACGAGCGAGAGCAGCATTAACCAGATCGAGGTGGGATACTGTACAATACTGAAGGATTGCTAGAACCCTTTGGCCATTTGATGTGACTTGTACCAAAGAACTGCTATCCTTCAGCAAGAACATACTAAGTATTCTCACAGGAGTCATCACAGGGCAATGCGTTATTGGCAATATGACCTCAACGACCTAGCAGATGCTCCACTCAAACCCCTCGTCAAATTCATCAAGAAATCTCTCTGTTTCAGCAAAACCACAAATGCCAACTAATAACACTGGGCTATTAAACCAAATGGACCGAACCGTCGGACCCGAGTGAACTCGTCAGTTGTATACTGACGGGCGTCACTTTCAACCTTACCTAACCTAACCTAACCTAACTTATGCTGGTTATTGAAAAATATAATAAAATATTTTTTTTTTCATTTTTTTCTATTTTTTTAAGTTTTCTTCGCGTCAGGAATTTTTTTTTTATAAAATCAAAGGCTTTTTTTGTTGTGTTTTTTAACGACTGTTACTTAACCTCATTTAAGTGGAAGGATTTCTGAGTGGAAAGTTTTGGACACTCATAGACATTAGAATCAGCTAGTTTAGGGTCAACTGACCTCCATAGATTTGTAAGGAGAGGAACGAACCAAGGGGTCTCCTCTGCTATGGAATCTCTCCATGAAAAATATTTTGCTGTTTACCAGGCAGAAATCTTACCGCCAGACCCACGATGTCGAACGTTAACGTTCGCACGACTTCCTTGCGAACAACAGCTGATTTGCGACCAACTAAAAGGCATCGGGCAGTATATTTTCATTCGCTTTGTCGTTCTGATGATTTGTTGTAGGTCGCAAATCAGCTGTTGTTCGCAAAGAAGTCGTGCGAACGTTAACGTTCGTCATCGTAGGTCACGCGGTTAGCTATTAATCCATTAGCGGAATGGATGAAAATTAATACGTATGTTTACCAAAGTCGGTGTAAATATTTTCTCCGATAGTCAGGCTGCTATCAAGTAGCAGGAAAATATATTCCTGAATTCAAAAACTGCCCTCGAGTGTCGCAGATCTCTTAACGAGATGGCTGAATAGTTCAAAATTCACCTGATATGGGTGACGGGACACAGGGATATACCAGGGAACTGCAAGCAGATGAACTTGCAAGACTAGGAACTACTTTACACGCTCCAGGGGACCTTAATTCTAATATAATTATTTTCATCCCATCAGCGGTATCAGAGATATCTTACGAAAAATCCAAATTTTTTTAAAAAAAATTTAATAATTTTTTAATTAAAACCTCTTAAAAACTTCGAAAAATTCTCAATTATTATATTTTATTTATTTTATAGTAAAATCTGATTGGCCATGAATAAAATGAGACCATTCTGAAGAATCGATGCATAATTGAAAAATTTGTAGCTAATTAAGTAAGTCTACAAACATAGAATATTCGTTTTATCAGTATTTTGTTATGCAGATGTCTTATTATAAAACTAGCTTAACCCGGTGGGCTTCGCAGCCCCATCATTTATTTATTTTCCTTTTAGGGTAATACTTATACCTCTTTCTTTCAAAACAAATGACTATTTCAGATGGAGAAAAATTATCTTGTTTATGTTCCTGGCATCAAGGTACAATATTTATCCATTTTCCTTTCTGTGCCTATTTTTTGGACCATATTTTACATTTTCCCCCTAGTTTATGTTGCAATAGCTACATTCACACCCTGATACAATATAAAACAATGTTTGCCCCACCGTGTCTTTAAACAGTGCCACTAAAATTGTCGCATTGTACCACATTTAATCATTTTTGTCCCTCTGTACCATAGTTCACATTTTTGCCTCACTATTTCTGAGGTAACACTTTTTGGCCCACTGTACCATATTTAACCCATTTTGTCTCAGTTTACCATTTTTAACTATATTTTCCCCGCTGTACTACGGTTAACCCTTTTTTGTCCCATTGTGCAATATTAAACCCTTTGTCTCCCTGTAACATATTTAACACTTTTTGCCCCACTGTACCACATTTAATCCTATTAGCTACACTGTACCATATTTAACACCTTTTTGACCCACTGTACCATAGTTAACCATTTTTGTCACACTGTATCATATTTAATCCTTTTTTCCCTGTATCATAGTTAATACATTTTTGCCCCACTGTACCATATTTAATCCATTTTGTGCCACTTTAACATATTTAACTATTTTTACCATAGTTAACCGTTTTTGTCACAGTGTACTATAGTTAATCCTTTTTTTGCCCCACTGCTCCATTTTGTCTCACTTTACAATATTCAACTATTTTTGGCCCACTGTACCATAGTTAACCCTTTTGTCCCACTGTGCCATATTTAACCCTAATTGTCTCACTGTACCATGTTAAACACTTTTTGTCTCACTGTACCATGTTAAACACTTTTTGTCTCACTGTACCATATTTAAAAAATGTCACCACTGTACCTTACTTAACTACCCTTTTTGACCCTCTGTACCACATTTAACACTTTTTTCTCACTGTACCATATTTGACATTTTTTGTCTCACTGTACCGTATTTAAAATTTGTCCTCACTCTTCCATACTTAACCCTTAACGCCCACTGTACCATATTTAATCACATTTTATCCACTGTACCATTTTTGTCCACTATACAGTATTTAATGTTTTTGACCCACTGTGCTCTTCACATCTCAAGTTTAAGTTCCAATTTTGCCAGATTGATTCCTTTCTGCCTCAATGCATCATAATTAACCCGTTTTTCCCCACTGTGCCTCTTATAGTTAGAATTTCCAAAAATCACTTCAGATCTCTAGTTTTTGTTACAAAAGCTACCCTAGAACCATGGGACCATATCTAACATTATTAAACCACTGTACCCTATTTTACACTTCTTGCCCCACCGTGCCCCGAAAAGTACGATTACAAAAAAAAGCTGACTACCCGATCCGCTATACTAAGGACATCACACGCTTCAATTTTCACCATTCTAATTCTAGGCGTTAAAGTTGGCGGTGCCCCTAAAATTTTCAAAAAAATCGATCCTTGCTCTAGTTTACGTCCCAAGAGCTACTCTCACAGAAAATTTCACGATTCTAGCTCTTACCATTTGGAGTTGGCCGTTGTACCACACTTATCCCTTTTTACCCCATTGTGCGCGTAAATATTCTGAATTTTAAAAAATCCAGTGAACCTTATAAGGGCTACCCTCATACCAAATTTCACGATTCTAGCTCATTCCGTTTAGATTTGGCGGTGGTACCATATTTATCCCTTTATGCCACATTGTGCGGGTAATAGTACGAATTTCGAAAAATCCCGTCTTATTGCACGTCTACATCCCAATGGCTACCATCCCACCAAATCTCATGATTCTAGCTTGGCGTGGTCGATGATCAGTCAGTCAGTCACGCAACAATTTTATATATATAGATAATGTTGTGTTATATTTGGTTTTTTGACAACTTGTGGGGTTGGTAGATTTGCTAAATTAGCTACAACTTTTTAATTACGCGTCGATTTCTTCAGAATGGTCTAATGTTATTCATGCCGATCAGACTTTACGATAAATTAATACAAATATAATAATTGTGAATTTTTCGATGTTTTTAAGAGGTTTTAATTAAAAAATTACTAAAAATGTTCTCAAAAAATTGGATTTTATTCGCAATATCTTGTAGGATATTTTTTGGAAACCGCTGATGGGATAAAGAAATTATATTAGGAGAAGGCTACTTAATTTAGGATTATTTACAGCTTTCCTGAACAAACAACGATAAGGTTTTTCAGTTATGCTAAAATACATATGGTTGAACCTTAATTTTTTTATACGTTTATCTTTATTTTGATAGATAAATAGGTCTCAACCCACTAATAGAAGCTTTTAACGGAAATAACCATTCTCTTGAAAAAAAAAAAACAAAAATAAAACCAGTAAGAAAGAGAGAAAGTCGGGCGGGGCCGACTATATAATATCCTACACCCCCTAAAAATGAAGCAATGGACGTTGCGATAATAATTTGGAATAATTGGTTAAGTTAGTTAAGCTCCTCATCAAGGCTGAACATGTTGATCATAATAAACTAGATCTGAAAAGATAATCTTAAAATGCTCATTATACTTTCATAGACCCAAATCGGAGGGGACTATACATAATCTAAACAGATGTTCACCAAATGCACAAACTCATTATACACTGGACCATAGAGTGTGGTGTAGGGTATAAATATGGATTTTTACAAAAAGTCAAAACAAGTTTTAATTTCGCAAAAAAAAAAAAACAAAAAATATTTTTGCGATTTTTTTACTTTCTTAAAAAGATTGAAGAGCTATTAAAAACACTTGTTTCCTAAAACGAATAATTTCCACAATTGCATTTTTTCTTAAATTTTCTTAAAAAACTTCGAGAACAAATTCAATCGAAAATTTCTCATAATTAATTTTGAACGTCTTTCGTAAAAAAACAAGACTTGGCATACTTAAAAATTAAAGTGTCGATATACGAGTATACATTTATGTTCATGTTCTCTCTTCCAATTGAACCCAATAGTCCAGGGGTGAAGTAGCCAAACCACTTATATTAGTGCTCAGATCGGGTAACTTATCGTTCGGGCCCAATACAAAATTAAAATTTTGACATAAAGCCGATGTCATTAAGAAGAGCATATTCCGAGCAAATGTTTCGCCGGCACATAAACGTTTTCCTGAAATGAAAAAATTACAATGTAAATCGGAGACATCATACACGACAGCGTTATACGAACCTGCGCCAAATGGCAACGAGACATCTTTACGCAAACAGAGTTTTCCCTCATCGTCGAGAAAACGTTCAGGTCTAAATTTTTCTGGATCACCCCAAACGCGTTCATCGCTGTGAAAGGCATACAAGCTAGTAATTACTAAAGTGTCCTATATGGGGCGAGAAATAATATAAAATTTTATTAAATTAGTGAATTTGTGGATCTATACTCATCCTAATAGTAAATGTAATAGATCTATAAGTATATATACATAGTTGCCGATGTAATAATAAGACGTTCGTATTTACATTTAACAACTATTTAAATCTATTTATTATTATTAAAACTAGTTCACAAAATCTTACGAAGTATTACTTAAAATGCTAGAGCTGAAGTGAGAAAACTTGTTAAGGAATCAGCTGTTGTTTTCTCCTCATCTGGTTCGTCACAAAGTTGTCAGATTGTCTGTCATTCGAACACGGCGGTCTTGGTGCTGCCACATATGTCGAGCACTAATTTTTTTGTGCTCGAAATGAACACTTTAAATCTGTAACATAAAGGAGACCTCATGGATATACCTATTTCAATGCTGAATCCAGCCGTTATAAGCCGTTTTTCTAGGATTTATCTTGTTTTCGCGATATTCGACCACAAAGTTTACAGGGAAATTAAGTTAGTTGCTTTAGCGGTGATTTTGAAATGAAATACTTCGGAATACATGCTTAAGAACGAAATAAGGGGAACCTTTAAAGAATTAATTCTCTGTTTTTGCAATAAAATCTTACCATATGTCAAACGTCATACAAATTGTCAACATTTTTTAAGGTGTCTTCGAGAAAAAATATTCCTAACAGAATAAAATGTATAAAAATTTAATGATTTTTTTTTTAATTTAAAATCTAATATCAATAAATATTTTCTGCTATAAGTAGAAAAATACACAAATTATGCTACAACTCGAAATCTGCATATTTCTCATAAAAGCGTTGAGAAAGGAGTCACAGTATTTTTTTGCAAGGAATATTTTTTCAAAAACGCCAACTTACAATATCGACGATATTTATGACTTTTTAATGCAATTTTTTAAGGGTAAGGGGGAGAGAAGCGGGGACCACTGTTTAGAGAAAAATAATTCTCGAAGGGTGCTCTTTATTTCGTTCTTTGAACTGAAGAGTGTATTACGAAGCCTTAAACTTCATACTCACCACCAAGTTAACTAACCTCTGCGATTTCCTAGCAAACTTTGTGGTCGAATATCGCGAAAACAAGAAGCTAACTAAAAAAAAAGGCTAATACCATGGGATTCAACGTGGCAGAAATTGGTCTATCCATAGGCTCTACTGTTACATTTTTGGACTAGCACAGTATTATTTTCGAACTACATAATTTAATATGGGATCAATAATATATTATTATAACAGTAGTATATAAATATCATTTTATAAAAATGTCCGCGATGTCTTATTTGCTTCCCATATTTGAGCATATGAAGTGAACATATGTCGAACAAGTAAGAAAGTTTCAGTCGGGTAAACCGACTAAGGTATACCCTCACTTTGTGAGTAATGTAATATTGAATATTACTCGAATTATTCTGTCAATTTGTGTGGGAGGTACCAGAAGGGATTTATCAAATACACCTTTTTTTGCTGAACATTAGATACTTTAAATTCATTGCACTGTGCCGACTTATAAGCATTTACATATGTGCACTGGTATAAACGTTATGAGACATTAAATTGTGGTATGATTTGGGCATTTTGTGTGGGAGGTACAAAGAGGGGCGTGGCAATAACGCCCATTTTGCACAGGGCTATGGACACTATAAAAACATTACACTGTACAAAATTTCAAGTATTTTTATACACTGGTTTTAATGTTATAAGCTGTTAACTTTTGGTGCAAAAAGGTACCTTTGTGTGGGAGGTACCAAAAGGGGCGTGACAACAACGCCCATTTTACCCTGGACTGTACGCAATATAAAAGCATAATACTGTACAAAATTTCAAGTATTTTTATACACTGTTATTGATGTTATAAGCTGTTAACTTTTGGTGCAAAATAGTGCATTTGTGTGGGAGGTACCAAAAGGGACGTGGCGACTTTGCCCATTTTTCTCGAGTTGATAACGACTAATAAGATAATACTATGTGTGGAATTTCAAAAGATTCGAATACGTAGTATAGCAGTTATTAAAGAATCAATATTTCACAACATTTTAACCCTTTGTGGGGGAGGTACTAGAAGGAGTGGACCAATATGGCCCATCTTCGAACTTAGCCGGAGATAGAAAAAATATTACCATATACCAAATTTGAGGTCAATCGGTTACTGCTTTCGAGAGTTATCGTGCGCACCAGCCAGCAGACACACAGACAGACAGACAGACAGACAGACGGACGGACATTGCTCATTCGACTTAAAATTACCCAAAACGGATTTCCTCCGAACATACTTGGGGTCTTAGGTCACTCCTTCGACGTGTTACACTTTTTTCCGTAGCAAATGATATATACCCTCGTCACACTAAAGTGAGGGTATAAAAATCGGGTGTGCCTGGAGAGTATGCATTTTAAGAGTTAATTTTTACAATTTGGCCTTTTGGCCCCCTTTTTACGATAAAAAAATCCGAATCACGAAAATCAATTATAATTTCGTCTCGAGAAGATGATATCAAGTTTGAATTTTTTGTTGTTGCCTTTTTAACCCAATAGGTAGGAATAGCATGACCGGTTCAAGGCCAAAGGTTGTATGCCGCCTTCTAGAGAGAACGGGGCACAGACACAGCAGGTTGATTCCTCCACATCTTCGTCTTCACAGCTTCTGCAAAAGTTATTATGCAAGACCTTTAATCTCTCTGCGTGCCGTCCAATAGGACAGTGAACTCTCATGACAGACACGATAAGCGAGACGTCCGTTCTCGACAGTGATAGCAGTGCGTAGGAACGTTTTGAGTCTAAACCGGGCCAAATCAGCCTGGAAAGTATGCAGTTCCTGACTACATAGTGACCACCTGTCATTTGTTGCAGTAAGTGCACTATCTCTCAAGAGGAGCTTGCAGGTTGCTAGAGACATGCCCACATGTTCCAGGTCCCCTGGAGCATGTGAGGTAGTTCCTAGTCTTGCAAGTTCATCTGCCTTGCAGTTCCCTGATACATCCCTGTGACCCCGCACCCATATCAGGTGAATATTGTCATCAGCCATCTCGTTAAAAGATCTGCGACAGTCGAGAGCAGTTTTTGAATTCAGGAATATAGTTTCCAGGGACTTGATAGCAGCCTGACTATCAGAGAAAATATTTATACCGACTTTTGTCAGCACATTCATTTTCAGCCATTCCGCTACTCCTTTAATAGCTAAGATTTCTGCCTAGTAAACACTACAGTGATCAGGCAGTCTTTTTGCAAGTGATAGCTGAAGTTTCTCAGAAAAGACACCAAAGCCCACGAGTTTGGAACCGTCTGTATAGATGTTAATTAATCTCCTCGGTCCTGGGATATGACCATTCCATTTTGATCTATCAGGTATAAGAGTGAGATGCTTCTTGTCAAAGAATGGTTCTGTGTAAGTGTAATCAACAGTGCTCGGAAGGTCAGGCATTCTGTCAGACCATAGTGACAGTTCCATGAGTCTAATCGCAGTACATGTGGCATATTAAACAAATGTTCTGTTCTCTTTAATAATGTTCTGTTTTATACGTATTTTTAAATATTTTACCGACAGATTTTTTATGACTTTGTGGGCATTTTTGGGATTTTTAAGGCACTGGATGCACTTTTTGGGGTAGTTTTGTTCCGAATTTTTTTCTCCTATTCAATGTGTAAAACTTTACTCCAGAAAAGCGAAAAAAATATAGAAAGAGTGCCAAAAAATCCACCTTGAGCAAAAAAAAATTCGTATGGCCATTAAATTATTAATTGAGCCAACCTGACTAAACGAATGATGCAGAAGTTCTTTTTTGGGACTACTTAAAATCATGTGTTGTACTGTGTTATTGAAGGACAAAGTTCAACCTTTCCAATAAAAAAAATTTTAAAAAATGATCAGTACTTTTTTTATGGCCATTTCAAATTTTAAATTATAAATCACCCTGTATATTAGTTCGTTTTTACTCCAAAGGTACGAATTTCACAAAATCGTTTCTTATCCCAAGTTCACGGATCAAGGGCTACACGTTCATTTAGCGATCAATTTTATTCCATAAAGAATTTATATTTAAGCAGCTATAGACATCTTAAGTTTTGCTAGAGACGTTAACAGTTTTACAACAAAAATGCCTTCATTTTCTTTGTAGGACGAGTATTTATGGAGTTATAGTCATTTTAAGTTTGGCTAGGGAAATTTAAATTTCAACGGAAAAATAAGTGATCCCAACATTTCGTCCTTTCCGGTCTAGGATGCTTATTTAAGGCGGGTGTGCACTTTCACTCCTTCGAGAGGACCTTTACTACTAAGATACCTGCCTGAGAGGAATGGGTTGGCAGAATACCAGGAAGTAGAAAGTATTTCCACTTATGTACAGATGGTTCAAAGGGTTGGCTTCGGATTATACCCAACATAGTGACGTCGTCATTTTCTCGGACAGATCGGATCCCTAAATTCAGAAACAGCCTTCGACTGGCTCAAATACATATTCCGCTCTAGGATGCTTATTTAAGGTGTATCCCTTTTAAATTTGACTATGTACATTCTAAATTTCCACCAACAGTATTACATAATTTCGTTCAGGGACATTAAAGTGATCAATAGAGTCGTCCTTATCACTGTATGACGAACATTTAAGGAGTTATAACCATTTTAAGTTTGACTAGGGAAATTCACCCACGCACAAAATTTGTGATTATCCATTTTGGTCCTAAGAGAACGAATTTTAAAAATATCACTTCTTATCCTGAGTTTATGTCCAGCTCTAGTCCTCTGCATTTGACAGTATTGCCAAATGCATCCACTTAAAGAAAACAATTTCGAAAATCCTGTCTACGACCCAATAGCTACCCTCACACCAAATTTCTGGTTAGTCGCCGATGATCTGCAAAACGACTGAATTAATTAAGATCATCTTCGCTAAACCTATTAGTGCAAAACCCTAGAGTTAGGTTCACAGTTATGTTAGGGACCGGTAGGTGATGTTCAAGGTGGATAAGTTATGACAAAGTTTTTCGGTTATGGTCGAAAAATATTCATGTTGAGCTCTAAGTGGCGTTGCTTTAGAGATGTGCACAAATTATGTACTTCTGAAGACCCTTGTCTACCTACCGGGATATGCAGAAAATTAGCTATTCCCCACTTTTCATAAGCAATTAAATATACGAAAAAAGACACATGCTCAAAACCTACCTTTGGAATGGTATAGCCCATTAGCTCGGTATCGACTTGAGCCTTATGCGGTATATTCGACGGCACCAAAGTTTCAATTCTCAGTATTTCTCTCACTGTGGCCTCGGTGTAATGCAAACATTTACGATCGTTTAGATTGGGCAACCGACCGCTGCCGACCACATTATCAATTTCCTTTTGGATTTTCGTTTGTACCTCCGGATATAGTAGCAGATATTGAGCTAGAAATGCCAATTGCATGCCCACAGCGGTTATAGCCGGGAAAGAGAAATCAACCAAACTCATTATGAATTGATTGCGTTTAAATGATGTATCCTCATTTCCCTCCGTTTCAGCCTTTTTCATTTCCCGTATATACATATCTATGAAATTACGTTCCGCCGATTCATCATAGGTTTCCATATGACGATCGACCATTTTTTCGAAATATTTAAACATAAAGCGATTGGCCTCCATTATAATATTGTACGAACTCCAGTTGGGAAATATAAAACGAACCCAAGACATGATACTCAGTACTTTGCCGTAGTCATCATTGTAACGTTGAAATTGTACACCCAAACGTACAAGCTCCCAAAGGGTCGCTTGCTCCGAGCGTGCATATCTTTCATTGAAAATTATGTGAAAGACGCTGTTGGCCGAGAAAGGACTAAAGAAGTAGGGCATTAGAATACGATAGCCACCCTCTTTGATGTAACGCTTCTCGTGTTCGTATTTGGGTCCATTGCGTATTAGGTCCATCATATCTGTTAATTCTTCTTGTATCACCAGTTCGAGTTCTTCGAAACGACGACCAAAACCAAAGTCTCTCAGATAACGTAGCACGAAACGTCTTTGCTCCTTCCATATGGGACCGTCTTTGAAGAAAATTCCTAGAGGATGGAAAAATGTATTCATTAATAAAATGTTATTTATAGCATATGGCGGATGGAAAGAGAGGGAAATAGCTTGATTATGTTAGGTTAGGAGTGACAATCTGTATAACAGACTCACTTACATTATATAGTCCACAGGGGCGTAAGGGAAAGCATAAAGGCCCAACTATAATATGCATGAGCTGACTTAAGCCAACTTAAGCAACGTACCAATTTGCTTAAGCAAGGTGCGTAACTTAACGCACATTCCGTACGGAATTACTTAAGTTAGCTTATGCATATTATAGTTGAGCCTTAAGTTTTCCCTAGCTTCTTCCGTTGAACAAATTTGATTGCTTTAAAAAGCTCAAAAGTTGGTATATTCCAAAGTTAGCCAAGTTAGCTAACTCCCAAAAAAATGAGAGCCTACGGTTGAGAGAGTGCGGGGCACATACAAAGAAGGTATTCTATGGATTCCCCCTATTCTTCGTATCCGCAGCTTCTGAAAAAGTCATTATGCAAGACATTCTATCTCTCTGCGTAACGTCCAATGCAGACACGATGAGACGTCCGGTCTCCACAACGACAGTATTGCATTTTGAATTTAGGCCGGGCCACAACAGCTTGGAATGTATGCAGTTAATGATCAGTGACCACGTGTCATTTGTTGTCGCAGGCCACTGTTTCTCAAGAAGAGCTTGCAGGTCGCTAGAGATAAGCCCAAATATTCCAGTTCCCCCGGAGCGTGTAAGATTGTCCCTAGTCTTGCAAGTTCATCTGCCTTGCAGTTTCCTGGTAAGTCCCTGTGGCCCGGCACCCATGTCAGGTGTATAAGTATACATATTGAACTGTTCAGCCACCTCGTTAAGAGATCTGAGACAGTCGAGGCATTTTTTTAATTCAGGAATATATTTTCCAGATACTTAATAGTAGTCTGACTATCAGAGAAAATATTGATACCGACTTTGGGCAGAATATTAATTTTCAGCCATTCCGCTATCTCTTTAATAGCTAAAAATTCTGCCTGGTAAACATTACACTACAGTGATAAAGCAGTCTTTTTGCAAGTGATAGCTCCAGTTCCTCAGAAAATACACCGGAGCCCACTTGGTTGTTGAATTTGGAACCGTCTGTATATAAGGTAACAAATATTATATGTCGTCGGATACGACCATTTCATTCTGATCTATGATGTATAAGAGTGAGATACTTGTCAAAAAGTGGTTCAGTCATAGTGTAATGGGTCGGGTAAACATCAAGACCATTATAGGAAGCCCATCTTGCGGTTGTACGAAGGGGCTTCTGTAGGATGTATCTAAAAACACTCAGAAACTTTCCTCTGACAGCACTGACATGTCGTGGATCCCTCTCGGCTAATTGGAACTGAGTTAGTATTTTCTGAAAGTGTAGAATTTCTGTATATACATATGAACCCGTAGTTGTGGCCAATACTACGTCAATGTGGTGAGGTGGGCAGCTGCTGATAATCGATCACTTGTCAACTGGTTGTACTGTACTCCTTCGAGAGGAACTTTGCTACTAAGATACCTGCCAGAGAGGAATGGGTTGGCTGAATACCAGGAAGTAGACATTATTTCCACTTATGTACAGATGGTTCAAAAGATTGGCTTCGGATTATACAGTAAGAAATTAGACTTAATAGACTACCAGATACATGCAGTGTCTATCAAACCGAAATAGTGCAAGTGGTTGAGTCGCAACTCAGTGACGTCGTCATTTACTCGGACAGCTAGGCTGCCAATAAATATCTGTAGGCTATATACCTATATTAAGAAACAGCCCTCGACTGGCGCAGATACATATCTTAACGGTTGAGCAGTTGAACATATACCTCATATTGGCACTTATGCTTATGAATGTCTCGGAGAATTGGAAAGCCATGAACTTTCCAGGAAAGCGATTATATTACCGGGACATTATCTTTGAGGAAACATCCCTAAATTCCCAAACAGCCTGCCGCAGACCTCTTAACGAGATAGCTGAGTAGTTGAATATATACCTCATATGGGTCTCGGAGAATTGGAAAGCCATGAACTTTCCAGGAAAGCGATTATATTACCGGGACATTATCTTTGAGGCTACATCCCTAAATTACCAAACAGCCTGCCGCAGACCTCTTAACGAGATAGCTGAGTAGTTGAATATATACCTCATATGGGAACCTGTGAATTGCGATATCCCAGGAAACTGCAATGTCCATGAACTTGCTAGGAATGGGACTACAAATTCTCGAAGAATTTGGGCATATTGGAGCGCCACGGTCTAGATGCAAGTTTTGGCTTGGGCAGTCTGATAGTCCAATGATAGATGGGCAGAAGGCAACTAGACAAACCTGGTCAAATTCGACCTGAGAAGGTCAAAATATCTCCTCGCACTAAAGTGGAAAATACTGTCTACCTTAGTGTCCAATGACTTCTGCAGAAGTGTGGAGATGCGGGAGAAGTGGAAAGAATCGAGGACCTACTTTGTTACTGACCTACATTGAGCAAACGACATCTGAATATACTGGGTCGTCTGACAGAACTTGACGGTACCGATATTCGTCGTTCTAATCGGAAATTGGTACAACTTGCACCCGAGCACCCGGCCAGAGTTCGCCAACGTAATCATTTGCGCATTTGATAAAGTCTAATGTCTCCTTATTTACGCAGTCAATTACTTTGATCCCTCTTTGCCAGCCTACTTCCGAAACTACTACTACATTTCTTCACATTTGGTTTCGGATAAGGGTTCGGTCTTTTTTCTTTCGGTTGAGAAGCATTTATGGCCCTTTCCTGCAGAACAGTCTTCTTTCTTGTCGTCTGCCAACTGCGAAGTTTCACCACCATCTTTCCCCCGCTTGTCGGACCGACGCGTGTGTCTTCGGTTCAGGTTGGTTGGGAGGTTAGGAATTGAGTGCAATGACTTCTGCAGAAGCTGTGGAGATGAGGAATTCAACACCAGATTTGTTACTGTCCCGCATTGAGTAAACGACGCCTGCATATTTTGGGGTCGTCCGATAGATTTTGTAGGTACCGATATTCGTCGTGATCGTCTCAATCGATCGTGATCGTCTGATCGTCTCAATCGATTTCCCACCTTTATTTGATGAAGCTGAAATCACTGTGATCCTCATCAGATAGAGTACGGCCATCCATTAAGCCGACAGGGACGCTTTCCTGGCTTAGGCCCGTTACTGCGGACAGCCGCTACCGTAGCTCATTCCGCTGTCTTATTATATTGTCATCGAACGTGTCCAGCTCGTCTCGGTCAGTCATGGTCGTTGGGCACTTTAGTTCTTTTAAGTGATCGCTCTTTTTAGTTCAGTTCAATTGAGTGAACTAGTTCGCTCATTTAGTTCAGCAGCTCACTTCAGCTCATTAGCTCTTTAACTCACCAGCTCACTTTACTTAATCAGATCTTTCATTCAGATCACCAGTTCAAATCAGCCGCTACTAACGGAATCTGATTGGAACATGAATGGAATGATTTGTATAGGAAAAATCCTACATTCATGATGACATAAAATTGGAAACAACACATAACAGCTGAGAAGAGAGAACGAAATGAGAAAAGTGGACAGGGTTGAACTACTGAGCTGAAATGAACGAGTTGTGTGAACTAGTTCGTACCGTTCAGTAAAGTGGCCCGTTCATTTGAACTAGTTCGTTCACGAACTACACAAATCTAGTCGTTGGTCCATTGTCGTTCAGAGTAATATGTAAATTGTAATGTATATTTACAAAGTACAGTCGCACTTACCTTCTACATTAAAATTGGGATCACGCATTCGAGCCACAAAAAGACCTGGACGTCCATCAAATTCCCTTCGATTCAGCACTTCTCGTACTCCCTCGGCATTGTGAACAACGACCATGGGAAATGGGCCCATATACAAACTTATTATGTCCGACTTCAGCCATTTGGCAAATTTTTGAACACCTTTATGCAAATAACGAAAATCGGCCAACATCATGAACAGATAACTGCCAAAGAAAGGAATACGCGGTATACCTGAAATAGTTTAGAAAACACAAATTAAACTTTTTCATGAGATATCTGTATAGAAATGAATAATTAGATCTTGGACCAACGACGTATGGATTGAAACACCCCCATAACCACGTTCTTATGTGGTATGTGAATTTGTAAACAAAACGACGGATGGATTAAAACACCCCCCTAAACAACGTTTTTATGTGGTATGTGAGTATGTAAACAATTGTTTATTTGCATCAATTAGTAGTTCTTGAATAAACTTTTCTGATCAACTTTACCTTTTTACAGCAACTATACTTTATTTATTTTAAATGACAGCTGAACTACATCATTAATAAATAAATTATACAATATTTTTAATTATTTACATACGTTGTGTAATTGAACCGGTTTTATATGTGCGTGAATAACAATATATTATCTGGTTTTAAAGTAAATATAATAATTATTAATTTTGTAATAACATTTCCAACAATTGTATTCAAGAATTTCTAAAAATGCAAACTAAAAAGCCTGCTTTGGCTACTTGTCAGAAGCCTGAAAAAATAGATAACATAGAAATGAACAAGTAAGAAGGTTCAGTCGGGTAAACCGGCTAATGAATCCCCTCACCATAAGTCTCAAAAAAAGATTAGTGAATTTATTTATTTTCTTGTTTTATTTAAATTATTACCAATTTAAATAGGATTTAATAACTTAAAAGTATATACTGGTATTAAAGTTATAAGTTGTTAAAGCTAAGTTAAAAGCTTTTTACTTTTCGTACAAAAAGGTCCATTTGTGTGGGAGGTACCAAAAGGGGCGCGCCAATAACTCCCATTTTTCTCTGGAATCTAGGTGTCATAAAAGCATTACACTGTACAAAATTTCAAGTATTTATATGCACTGGTATTAAAGTTATAAGCTGGTAACTTTTGGTTAAAAATCGTCCATTTGTGTGGGAGGTAATAAAAGGGGCGTGCCAATATCGCCCATTTTTCTCTGAACTCTAGGTACTATAAATGCATTCTACTGTACAAAAGTGCAAGTATTTGTATGCACTGGTATTAAAGTTATAAGCTGGTAACTTTTGTTGCAAAATGGTTCATTTGAGTGGGAGGTACCAAAAAGGGAGTGGCCACTTCGCCCATTTTTCTTGACGTGTTAGTGACTAACAACTAATACTATGAGTAGAATTTCCGAAGATTCGAGTAAGTAGTATAAAAGGTATTAATGAATCAATATTTCACTAAAAGTTAACCCTTTGTGGGGGAGGTACTAGAAGGAGTGGACCAATATGGCCCATCTTTGAACTTAGCCGGAGATAGAGAAAAACATTACAGCTTACCAAATTTGAAGTCAATCGGTTATTCCTTTCGAGAGTTATCGTGCGCACCAGCGGACATTGCTCAAATGACTTAAAATGATCCAAAACGGATTTCCGCCGAACATACTTAGGCCACTGTGGTCTTCCTCTATGCTTTAGAGTCAACTACTGTGGTCTTCCTCTATACTATAGAGTCAACCACTGTGGTCTTCCTCTATACTATAGAGTCAACCACAGTGGTCTTCCTCTATACTATATAGTCAACCACAGTGGTCTTCCTCTATGCTATAGAGTCAACCACTGTGGTCTTCCTCTATGCTATATAGTCAACCACAGTGGTCTTCCTCTATACTATAGAGTCAACCACAGTGGTCTTCCTCTATACTATAGAGTCAACCACAGTGGTCTTCCTCTATACTATAGAGTCAACAGTGGTCTTCCTCTATACTATAGAGTCAACCTCTGTGGCCATCCTCTGTACTATAGAGTCAACCTCTGTGGCCATCCTCTGTACTATAGAGTCAACCACTGTGGTCTTCCTCTATACTATACTCTGTACTATAGACTCTGTACTATAGATAATATTGGTGAATTTTTCGAAGTTTTTAAGAGGTTTTATTATTTTTTTTTAAAATGCCATAATAAAATTTAATTTTTCGCTATACCTTGTAAGATGTCTTTGAAACCGCTGTTAGGATGAAACAATGATATTAGAAAATGATCAAGGCTATTTCATTTGAGATTCTTATAAGCTTTCCCGAACAAATTAGGTTCTCGAGTTATGCTGAAATATGTGCTTCAACCTCTATTTTTTGGATGTTTATCTTTACTTTGATAAATAAACAAGTCCCATCCCACTAATTCGAAAATCATCGAAATATTATCTTGACTGATGAGGACCATTTCCACCTCGGTGGCTACGTCAACAAACAAAATTGTCGCATCTGGGGCTCAGAAAACCCAAGAGTTATTGTTGAGAAGCCTCTCCATCCTCAACGTGTGACTGTTGGGTGCGGTTTATGGTCCGGCGGGGTTATTGGACCTTACTATTTCGAAAATGAGGTTGGATCAACAGTTACGGTGAATGGATTGCGCTATCGAGTGATGATTAATGATTTTTTATGGTCGGACTTGGATGGTATTGATCTGGACAACGTTTTCTTTCAACAAGACGGCGCTACGTGCCACACAAGCAACGAAACCGTTGCTCTGCTCGAAGAGGTGATCACAATTGGCCACCGAGATCTTGCGATTTAAAACCTTGTGACTTCTTCCTTTGGGGCCACGTGAAAGATAAGGTCTACCCCAACAGCCCAGCGTCGATTCAAGACCTCAAGCATAGAATTCGTGAGGCTATCGAGGACATAGGGCAGCCACTTTGCGATTTTGTTATGGAAAATTTCATGAAAAGGATATGGTCCTGTAAGCGTGGTCGTGGTGGCCATTTGGCTGATGTTGTTTTTCATTATTAACGCCATACCTTCCTCTTAAAATGAAATAAACATCCGATCATTTATTTCAAAAAAATTAATTTTCCTTTGAATACCTCTTGTTGGAAAACCGACCATGTTGCAAAATTGCTTTAATATGGTATTGCGGATTTTTAGGGAGTGCCTACTGAGGAACTTTATACCTTCAAAACGGCGTTAGGTAGGAGCGGTCTTCGGGAAAACCAAGTCACTCAACGCCAAAAAACTATATACCAATAAGTCGCTCACCATTTGTACTGAAAACTTTGGAGATACTGATTGACACCTTTATCAGGGGTCGTTTACACCCGTCAGTAACTATCAACATGCGTACATCAAGGGTCGCTCTGTTGATGGTGCCCTACATGACGTAGTTGGCTACATTGAGGGAAATTTAAGAAGAACCTAATTAAATTTAGCCACTACTGATATTATGCAAATTGCTAAATTGGATTATAATGTAGACTTAAGGTTATATTTTCATATTATGCTAAGTTGAAACAGGTAATTTTTTAGGGGAGGCGAATCAAAATTATATGGAAATTTTAAATTTGTCTGGAATTACCTTTAATTTAATTTGAATGTCCTCTACTGTTTCGAGTTTAAATTATGATTAGTTTGAAGAAATTGGGTGCAGATAATTTCGAATATTTAGAATTTTGAAACGGAATGCCCATTAAAATCGGCGGCTCGCCGCGGCTTCTTCGTACTCTGTCCGCGAGTCACATATGCGGCGTAATTCAGTCACTCAGTCATTCTGAATGAGGCATTTGCCTTGCCCCTTACTAATGTCGCAAATCTACGAAGTCGCAGAATGAAAATCGATTCTGATTCATCTCTTAACTCTGAATTCCATCCATATGCTTTCAGGAGGCCCTCCAGGCGTAATGATCCCCTTCCTGAACAGACTGGTCGTGTGAGATCTAGGACCAGAAATCCTAATTTGTCCAACCTCCCTTTTTCTCTGCTAGTCACACACTCTCCCTCTCTTTGCAATGTCTTCTGACCACCCATTTCAGTAGCTGACAAACCTTCTTATCATTCTGTCTTCTTTTCTTTCATATTCATATCCACTTGACAGGTTGAACACAATGGACCAATGATTCCGAGTAAAGTGGTACACGCCAAAAATATTATCAATTAATATTAATTTTTTAATTGTGACAATAACAACAAATTCGGAAAAATCGGTCTGAAAATCCCCGAAAAACCTAACTCGTTGGAATCAAATTCCTTCGTACCTGACACTTACTCGCTCCGGGACGACATATCTTCGTAGTAAATTGTTTTTGGTACACGACAGCAATCTAATATAAGCTTTATAACTTTTAAAATTGGCTCATTTGAGATAAAGTCTCCATGTAGACCCCATATATGTATTCGTTCCGATTTGGTATCAAAGTGCTGTAGAAGCTCTGTTTAACATCCGATTGTTATGAAATTTGGCAGAGTGGTGTTTATTGATCGATGAACGAACGCCGCAAAATTTGGACCCCAGGGTAATGACGTGAGTGTAAAATATCCGAGGCCCCTCGATGACATATTTGGATAGAGCACGCCAAAATAAGAAGAAAATATAAGGTGCATTTTATCGATATCGCGGTTAGTTATCGAGTTATCGGATGTTATAGTTTAAAAAAAATAAGATTTCTTTTAATCGTCATTCCCCTGGCGTATTTTTGATAGGGGAAAGCAAGTGATTGCAAGGTAGTTATCGAAAAAATTTATTGATTTTTAAGGTTTTTTCTTTCATATAGCAGTAACTACGATGGTTCTCGAAAAAATAGTATTGCTTTTTTACATATTATTGATGTAATTTTACCAGAAAAATATCTTTTTTTGTCGTTTTTTTTTTTTAATTTATAGTCCGATAACTCTACAACTAAGCAAGTTATTGATAAAATGTCCGTAAAGTTTTCTTCTTATTTTGAGGTGTTCTATACCAATATGTCATCAGATCGAGGATCCTGGTGTTTGACCTTTACAGTTCCCTTGTTAATCGTCATTCCCCTGTCATTTTTTTTTACAGGGGAATGACGATTAACTACAAAAGTCTCTATAATTTCGGTTTAAATTACTTGTATTCCAAAAATTTGCCTGGATCGGAACTTTGTTTTCACAATGAAGTTAAAAATCACAAAAAAGTTATAAGAAGTATTGAACTTTAAAAACAAAAGCAGCACAGGGGAATGACGCACGTGAGTGTGAAAGGTCATTTCGGAAGACAAAGCGCTATTTTTTATTTTAATTATTGGAAATCCAACATGGTTCGGACATTTGAATTTCACGGAATATAAGTTTCGACAGGGGAATGACGATATTTTCAGGGACACAAAATAATCATCTATAAAAATTGTAATTATTAAAAAATTATGAACATTAATAGAAAACATAACCCATGAAATATTATTTTTTACATTGAACCAAATTTATTTAATAAATATTTACTATTTTTGTCAAAAAATTAAGTGAAACTAGAGTTAGGGACAGCCAGGGGAATGACCTTCAAGCACTTTGGTAGACAATTTTTTCAAAAAAAATTTTAGTGAACGTATATTACCTATAAAGCTTTGTAATAATGTAAATACCAAAGGGGATATATATTTTATTTTTCCTAATTTAAATACACACTAATTTTGTGAATTTGTCTCGTAGTGTATGTATTCTGCTAAGAAAGACGGACGGACGGACATTGCTCAAATAACTTAAAATGACCGAAATCGAAACATACTTGGAGTCTTAGGTCTCTCCTTCGATGTGTTACACTTTTGGCTCGTATGACCCTTTGTGGATCCACATGGTCCATCCTCCTTCGATATGTTACTCTTTTGGGACATAGCAAATGGTACATACAATCGTTCACAATAGTGAGGGTATAAAAATTTGATTTTTTGACATTCTTTTACTCTTACTAAAAGCTTTATAATTTCCACATTTGTCCATAGATTTTTTCCAAGTTGTCATTGTTTTCTTCGTTAGGATGCTGGCTTTTACAAAATATGCAAAAATATTATGCTAAAATATAAGGTTGAACCTTAACGTCACTTTTAAAAATGTACTCAACTTCACATGATATCCCCCCTATATGTACTCGTATCTGTTATTTGAATTTCAAATGGACAATTTTGAATGTCAACTGATGTTTTTTTAGTTTCAAATGGAATTAAAGAATTTCATTTATTTTTTTTAAATAAAATTGAAAATGTTGGAGAATCAAATACGGTCACATCTAATTTGTTCTAATTATATCTACACTATTTTTACTTATGTATATCTTTTCACTCAAAAATTCGCCGTCATTATTCAAGAGGAATCTTCTCGTATTCCATTTAATTGTAATGTAATATTTTCAAATATTTAACACACAACGTAATACATCAACATTTTGTTTATGGAATATTTTATTTTGCTTCAAGATTTGTGAATTTTGATTGTTGGGTAGATCTGTATGCAGTGGTGTATGTCTCGTTGGTTTCATCATTACCAGGCGGAAATCCTTTTGGCTTGGCCACTGCATATTTATATGAAGCGTAGACGAACAGCGACACACAAAGCAATGATAACACCGATGTTATCATCTCAATAAAGTACGAGTGTATTAAAGTTCTTTAATTAATTAGGAAGAAAATAAAAACTCGGTTCTTATTACTGCTGCTGTTGCAACGACTTTCGGTAAACAAATGAAATGAGATTTTGCATGTCGATGGACTTTTGTTGTAACACTCAAGTATGTACTTAACAATGTAATCAATCTCGATGTTCAATGTGCAATTTCTTATATATCGTTACCTTAATTCAGAAAGGGCGTAACTGAGATTTTTTCGAAGGCGCGTTTTTACATATTCTGACAGAAATGCTGAAATTATGAAAGGAAATGTTAAGAACACGATTTAAAAAAAATTCAATTACGCCATTTCTTCATTAAGTTAAAGTAATGTACGATTATGTATATAAATATATTTAACTGCACCACATAACTTGAAAATCTCGTTAAGAAGCTGTTGAGATGATTGATGATGAAACTTCAAAATCATTTTTTTTTTTGCTTTAGTATTATGACCTAAAAAGCTATAAAATAACTAGCAGATATACATATGTAATTTTAAAACGTATAAGTTCATATGGGCAAAAGTAAATTTGTTTTAAACCTGCTGAAGCCGAGTTTTGCTCTTCAACATTTCCACGGCCTTTGGAAGTTACGAGTCTAGGCTTAGGTTTAGGTTAGGGTGGCAGCCGTATTTTTTATACAAGCTCACATAGACCAGTTTAGGTCCCTAGTGTTACCACGAGCTGAAATGCCCCTCGTCGAAACCAGCCTGTTTGATATACAAATTTGTCGATAGTGCGAATATCGGCACTGGAAAGATCTGTTAGGCTGCCTAGAAAAGCCGACCCCAGTAGGTCCAGTCGTCGTTTACTCGAAGCGGGACAGTCGCATAGCAAGTGCTCAATGCTCTCCACTTCTTCCTCATCTCCACAGCTTCTGCAGAAGTCATTAGAGTCAATACCCAATCTTTTGGCGTGTTCGCCGATCAAGCAGTGTCCCGTCAGAACTGATAATAACGTAGACAATCTTTGCCTTTCTAGTGCGAGGAGATATGTTGATCTTCTCAGGTCATACCTTGGCCAGATTTGTCTAGCTACTCTGCAGGTGAAGATTTCTCTAAGCCAAAACAAAGTGGATAGTGGCGCACCAATATATGCAAATTCTTCGAGAATTTGTAATGTCGTCCCTTTCCTAGCAAGTTCATCGGCTTTGCAGTTCCCTGGGATATCCCTATGCCCAGGCACACATATGAGGTGCATATTAAACTGCTCAGCCATCTCGTTAAGAGATCTGCGGCTGTCGAGGGCTGTTTGTGAATTTAGGGATGTGGCCTCCATATAATTGATGGCAGCCTGGCTGTCCGAGTAAATGACAACGCCAATGTTGGTTACTATGTTCCGTCTCGGCACTTGGCAACTTCCCATATCGCCATTATTTCGGCTTAATACTCGTAGACACTGCAGGTATCTGGTAGTCTGTGAGCTAAAGCGTCCGCCAAATAACTTTTCTTTTTTGAAAATTCTATAAAAAAAACTACTGAATACCTTCTCAAATTTCTTTTTTTTATTTGAAAGTACAATCCTTCCGGTTAATAATGGAAAATAATTTCATTCAAATGGCTGCCTCGGCTGGCCATGCAGTAGCCTAAACGATAGGTCCAATTTTTAAGCACATTATCGATTGTGTGAAGCTGTATTTCACCAATGGCTTCACGAATATTGTCCTTTAAAGCGTCAATTGTCTCTGGCTTGTCGGCGTAACACTTATCTTTGAGGGCACCCCACAAATAATAGTCTAACGGTGTCAAATCGCAGCTCCGAGGTGGCCAAACGACATCAGCTCTGCGGCTGATAATGCGATCTTCAAAAATAGGGCGCAAAACATCGAGTGTAGCTTCGGCTGTGTGGCACGTAGCGCCGTCCTGTTGAAACCAAATGTTGCCAATATCCTCCACTTAAATTTTTGTGAACAGAAATTCGTTCAACATGGCCCGATAACGATCGCCATTGACTGTAACGGCCACTCCTTGCTCATTTTCGAAGAAAAATGGCCCAATTATACCTCTGGACCAAAATCCGCACCAAACAGTGATTTGGTGGGAGTATCGGCTTTTCAATGTATGCGTGCGGGTTTTCTGTGCCCCAAATGCGACAATTTTGCTTGTTTACATACCCGCCCAGATCAAAATGAGCTTCATCTGAAATTCTGCATTCTGAAATCTGACATTCTGCAACATTACCATGATTTTCAAAGTAATGTCGCAATATTTCCCAGCGTTGTTCAAGCGTGTACACAACCATATTCGTTCAGCGCAAATATAAAACTAATTATCTGTCAAATCAGACATGAGCTAAGTGTTACCATTGACGAAATAAGCACTAGTTGAAAAAAAACGTTAGATGGCGGACCTTTTATATCCAAACTAAGTTCTTCACAGTGTACTCCGAAGCCAACCATTTCATCAAGCTTCGAACCATCCGTATAGAAGTGGAGGTTTCTATTTCCGGGTATTCTGCCAACTCATTCATCCCTGGCTTGTATCATAGTGATGCAGTTCCTCTCAAAGGTGCACACCGTTGATATATACATAGTCCACTCGGCCGGTTACCATAACACTACACTTTGATATCCTCATATGGCCGTAGTTCTTATACCTCCACATTGATAGGCAGTTTAATCTTAGTGCCGCTTTGGTTGCAACTTCTCTCGCCACAACATTAATCGGCATTATATGGAGAAGGGCTTGTAGAGACTCAGCCGCTGTAGTCCTTAACGCCTTATGCACAGGCAGGCAGTTCTTTGGACCTTTGATAGTAGGTTTGTATTGGTTAGTTTGTCAGTTGCCGCCCACCTTACTACAATGTCGTATAACAGTATTGGACGAACTACTGCTATATACATATATCCAAAGGACTATTTTAGGAGAGAGGCCCTACCGCGACCCCACATGCTTCCTGCAGGAACATAGGGCGACGTTGGCCTTCTTCACACGTTAAGTCTGAATGACAGTTTCCTATCTAATATTATTCCTAAAAATTTTGCACATTCAGAAAAGACTACATCTGTTCCATTTATCCGAGGGGGGAGGGTCCACATGTGGAACATTATTCATCCTAGTAAAGAGAACCAATTCTGTCTTGTTTGGGTTAACACCCAAACCGCTTCTTCTGGTCTATCTAGCCAACTTGTTCAGATCCACCTGTAGAATGTCTCGGAGGACGTTTTCGAATTTGCCACCCACTGCGATTGCCACGTCGTCCGCGTATGCCACGACCTTGCAGCCACAACGTTCTAGATCTAGCAGGATTTCTTTCACCGCTAGGTTCCAAATTCGTGGAGACAGTACTCCTCCTTGTGGGGTCCCTCTGTTTACAAATCTTGTTAGAGTTGTGAAGCCGAAACCTCTACAGCCTCCTCCTTGTGGGGTCCCTCTGTTTACAAACCTTGTTAGAGTTGTGGAGCCGAAACCTCAAAAGCCTCCAACTTCGTCAAAACTCTGAGCGCTATCCAGTGCTCATTGTGCTTCCGTTTTGACGGTCGGACATTATGTTTTCCCCTCACCGTACCACTTGTTGTGAGTACTGGGGGGAAACTTTTACCCTGTTTGGTGTGGTCGGCTTTGCCCAAGACCAACGGACGGACAGTCGGACGATTGGGGAACCCCGCTCCATCGGAACATGAAGACATCCCCGTCAGGTGAATTTATTTATTTTTTGTCTGTATTAGCCCGTAATAGGTACTACAATGTAAGCGTTCCAGACTTTGTACAGAGTTTGTTTTTTTTTGCGATTGCGTAATAGGTGCTGCGTAATAGATTTTGAACTATCCGCTCTGTGATAAACACGTCCGTTCACTACGACTGATCAGCAACGCTGTATGCAGAGTTCGGAAAAAAAACACAAACGAACGGTTCCTTAGCGTTCTGTACCTTTTCTTCGTCGAGAACGGAACAGTATCGCAACCCTTACACGAGAACAGAATACACTAAACATTTTTTAGTGTTACTGTTCGCGAACGGTACCACTACGATAACGTACCGTTCTTAGAACACGACGAACGGTACACTACGATAACGTACGGTTCATAGAACAGTATCACTACGTCGTAGTGATACTGTTCTTTTGAACACAATACTAACAGTATCACTACGTTTAGCGTTCCGTTCTTTTTTATATTCGACACCACAGGTCGCAAATATGAAGCAATCTTTATGAAAATTGGTACAGAGTTATTTCTTAACCCAGGGACGATCCCTATTTAAAATGGGGCATATCGGTCCATTCTTTGATATAGCCGCCATACGAAGGTCCCTTTCGATAAGACATATTTACGCACTAGAGAGCTCGTTTTTTTAACCGACCAAGCTGAAATTTAAATATTTGTACCGTGTATTACATTCAATCGTGCCTAGTGAAAGTTAGGCATATCGGTCCATAATTTAATATAGCCCCCATACGAAGGTCCTTTTCGATAAGACATATTCACGCTCTAAAGACCGCATTTTTTGACCGATCATGCTGAAATGTATATATTTTTACTTTGTATTGCATTGTAATCACGCTTGAATGTAATAGAAAGTACAAATATTTAAATTTGATCGGATAAAAAAATTCGTCATCTATAACGTAAACATGTCTTGTCGAAAGGGAGCTTTGTATTGGGGCTGTATCAAAAAATGGACCGATATGCATCATTTTCACTAGACATGGCTGAATGCAATAGAATGAACATATATTCAAATATCTGCATTATCGGTTACAAAATGCGCTCTCTAGAGCGTGAATATGTCGTATCGAAGGGGACCTTCGTATGGGGGCTATATTAAATTATGGACCGATATGCCTAACTTTCACTAGGCACGACTGTTAAAGCTAAGATTTCTGACCAAAGTCAGCATCAGTTTTTTCTGTGATAGTCAGGCAGGCTGCAATCAAGTCCCTGAATTTACAAAGTGACCTCGACTGCCACAGATCTCTTAACGAGATGGCTGAACAGTCCAAAACTCATTTGAGTTCGTTGCCGGGTCAGGGAAGTGCAAAGCTGATTAACTTGCAAGACTAGGAACTACCTTACATGCTCCAGAGGAACTGGAATATGTAACCATGCCTCTAGCTACCTGCAAGCTTTTCCTGAGAGATAGCGACCTTATGGCAACAAATGACAGGTGGTCACTTTAAACGCACCAACGCACAGTGCTCTGTCTCATTGACAAAAATCCATAATAATGTACTGGCTCAAATAATGGTAAAATTTGTATTCGTCATATCTTAACAAACCAGTTAAGATAAAAAATAATTTTTTTTTAGCTCTTTTTGACATCGCGAGAGGGCACCAAAGTCAATTGTTGTATACGCAAATCGACCCAAAAATAAACTACTTTAAATGTACGTTGTAAAATTACTGTATAAAATTCGTTTATTAGGGAAATTAAACCAGATTTTTTGTATATGATAGTTAATCGAATTCCTAATAATACAAAAATGCCAAGTCGGCACAAAATTGCATTTGTACTATTTAAAATTGCTGTGGAAAATTCGTATTTTTGTTAAAGTGAAAAAAATTTGCAAGTTTACTTGGAATGAGAAAAATTGGTTGGAACAGATTCCTAAAATTTTATTCTTCAAAAACAATATATGTACTGTTACTTTTAAATAAAAAATATAAAAACATAAAATAAAAGCGCACAAACTTAAAAAAAATATAAATATTTTTATGTCTAAAGACGTTATTTTCAAATATAATTTGTAGGGGTATTCCAAAAACAGTCGCCAACGCTTAACGTGTAGACCAAACCCATACTTTTTTTTGCGCCAGAAAGCTGACAGAATTCTTAAAAAATACAAAATTCATACTTATAAATTACTGTTGAGAAATATATAAAAAAGTCGCTTTTAATATGGTGCTTTTATGCCGAAAAATCAAAAAATATGAAATATTGTATGGCATCGGAAAAAAAATTCGTAAATATCCCTAATTTTTTCGCCAGATATTATTAATGATATGTCCTCTTTAAACATAAAATATAAAAGTTCAAATTTTTCGCACACAAAATTTCGAAAAAGTAATTTTGCTTTAGGTCTAAAATTTTTTTCTAGTGGTATTTTAAAAACCAACTTTTTTAACTTGTAGAACAAACCCATAATTTTTTTGATAGTTGACATAATTCTTAACAAAAAACAAAAAATCATAATTATAAAACATTTTATAGAAATATTTTAAAAAATTCCTCTTAATATATTGTTTTATGTCGAAAAATTAAAAAAAAAATATTATTATATATCATCGGAAAAAATCGTAATGATCTAATTTTTTTCGCAAAATAATTATTATAAAATATAAAAGTTGCAAATATTCGTGCACAAAATTACGAAATACTTCTTTTGCTTAAGGTCTAAAATTTTCCTGCGACGAAAAATGAACAGCAATGCATTTAAGGAGTTCCTAATGGACGAACATAAAACACATAGTACTGAGGTGGCAGCCCCGACCACCAACTACCCTAAGGTTCTTGGTGTCACATTTGATAGTCTCTTCAGGTCTAATGCGCATGCCACAGCTATCTGCAATAAGATGAGAAGTAGGAACAAGGTCCTCAAGTCGCTAGCCGGCAGCACTTGGGGCACAGATAAAGAAACCATGTTGACCTCTTACAAAGCGATAGGTCGGTCTGTGGTAAACTATGCAGCACCAGTGTGGTCACCGAATGTGAGCGAGACGCAGTGGAAGAATATACAGACTTGCCAAAATGCCGCCCTGAGAACTGCGACAGGGTGCCTCCTCATGTCTTCTGTGGACCACTTACATGAGGAGACGAAGATCATAACCGTGCGACGACACAATTTTTTGCTGTCGAAGCATTATCTGGTTGGTTGCTACCGTCCCAGCCATCCCAATCACCATCTAGTGGATAGGCGCCCACCTCCCAGGCAGATCAGGAAAGACCTTCATGATCTAGAGCGCGAGGTCCAACGCTACAAGAGAGAACCTCTAGACCAAAGAGCTTTCAAGGCAGGTCTGGCTGACATACACTCTGACGCAGTCGCTGAAGCCGTGAATAACTACAGAGTCAATGTCGTACTAGGAAACCACCGCAGAACCTATTTTCGTCAAATTCGACAAAGTTCGCTTTTATTACAAGAATAAGATCTGTTGACATTGCCGATTTTAAACTGCATGTCGATTTTAAACTAAAAACTGTATGCAGATCTGATGAGAAACGGGTATTCTATGAAACATAGACTCAAAAGATCTAATCCTGCATAAAATTTGCCAGAGTTTATTATAAGCTCATACAACTTTCCTATGCCAAATTTCGTAAAGATTTGATACAAATCGTGAGGTCTATGCCGAAATCGGGATGTACATAAATATGGTGTAGTAAAATAGTCTAATTTCTTTATGTTACCAGATGTGATCTGACAAATCTACAAAAAGCGTCAAAAGCACTAACGAAAAATTTTAAAAGCGTACGGTTGGTGCTTTTTTTTCGTTTGGCACAAACTGAACGCTTTTCGCGTATTGGGTAGTCCCTTTTCTTACAAATTAAAATTTTTTCACAAACAGTAAACCTCCACATGAATTATACTCGCAACTACTTTTAGTACAAAGTTAGTACTACAATAATTGAGGTCGATGACTGAAATTTCAACTGGTCGAACTGAAATTGGTAATTTGGGAGTATGTATATCCAGAACCCTTCAGACGAACAATGGTCACCATAGGTCCATGTTTTGATATAGCCCCCACACAAAGGTGCCTCAAGATTTAACTTCTTAACGCAACAAATTTCAAAGAATCAAAAAACCAGTTGACATGCAATCTATGGTGTAGGGTATACAAAAATCTTAACACCTAAAAATACTGGAGCTAAACCCACTTTAAATTACACCGATTTTCTGTCTGTCTATTTAAAATTGTTCCTTAAGTACAGGTCGCACTTTCATTCAGATCTTGCTGAAATTTGACAATAAGGGCTATTTCATACCTGGGAAGAAATTGGTCAAAGTCGGTTCAGATTTAGATATAGGCCCTATATAAATTTTCTTTCCGATTTGGCCTTTTAGCGCAACAGAAGCTTTTTCATATCCAATCACTTTGAAATTAAGCAGGATGGAGTTTCTTGATCCAAGTGCCACGTTGTCGAATTTGGTGTAAATCTGCTCAGATTTAAATGTAGCACCCAAGAACAAACCTTGCCAAATTTGAAGAAAATTTGTTCAGATTTAGATATAGTCCTCCGAGTTGGCATCTAAGCGCTACAAAATACAAATTGATGTACAAATCATTATCATATGAAATTGTATTTTTTAAATGTCCTCCGAAAGTTTCAAACTCTCTTTGTAAATGTTACAAATGCCCTCCTTTTCTGACACAAAAGTCCTACTTTCCGAAAAAAGGTTATGGTAACCCTGTACAATTAGGACTTGTCTGCAGTTATTCGTGTCAGATTAAAATTTGTTTAACATACGATTAGTTCTAGCCAGACATGATGCAAATTGGGGTAATCATGTATGTATTTATTATAATATGTTAATTTTTTAAGTTTAATACACAGATACAGAAGATAAAAATACAATTTGAAAACACGCTTCAAATCCCTCGATAAGGAAATAAATCAAGAGTGAGTGACATGTAGACATGCGGAGTGGAGTGCCTATTTGTAATTTGACTTGTATACTCGTACAACAATACTTATACTTTATACGAAATCACGTAATACCGTCAGCGTACGAGTGCCTAAAAATAAACAGCACATAACCAAAAAGTTGATAGCCCGGGAGTTATTTCGAGCTTTATAACTCAATGGATTGTTGGATCACAGAACCCAAAAAGTAATTTGTATTTTATTACTTTACAATTACAAATTAATCAATCTTTCAGCGAAAGTACATATTTGGTCATTTAAGCCAATGGCCTCACTGCACTTGAAAAATGTTTTTTGCAATTTTTTTTATTTGCAAAAATTGGGCAGAGTTATGGCTTTATGTGTGTGTGTGTGTGAAAATACAATGATTTTGCAAATTGTGTATTTTTGTTCTTTTTTTAGATTTTAAAATCCAATCGGAGTCTGGATGGAGCAATTTTTTCGACTTCTGATTCCGACTGACTGAATTTTCTTAACATTTAAATTTGCGGAATGCTAAGTCAAAACAGATTGTTTTGCAGGGGAGGCAATCAAAGTTTTATGAAATTTTTAAATTTTGTTAGAAATTCCTTTACAATGCAAACCGAATGACCTCTACTATTTGTTGTATAACTTTTGATTGGGTTTTACGTATACACAACAAAGTTGGACCGAATATAATTTGGAATATTTACAATTTAAAAATACAATTTTTCTAAAAAAATGCTAAGTGGACTCGGTTGTAACGAACAATTTTCCTCATCACAACGATTTTGGTTCAGATTTTCATATAAATCTGAACTGATATAACGAACTTTTCTTATAACGAACAATATTTCTTGTCCCATATTCAAGTTTTCGTTAATTTTTGTGTGGTTATAACAAATTTTATGTCGACTCTTGCAAAAGTTCCAAAAATTATTTAAGAGGTCCCATTTAAACTGTTCAAAAATAAACATTTTGTTGGGCTATTATAATCTTTGAATTTCGTTGAAATAGCATTTCAATGGAAATTTCCTTGAAATTAAATTTCTCTAGAAAATTTCAAAATTGCATTTCTCTAGACACTACGTTGAAATTGCATTTTCTTTTTAGAAATTTCCATTAAAATTGCATTTGGAAATTTTTTTGTTACAAAATTTCGCTGAAATTGCATTATTCTACAAAATGTCGTTGATATTGAATTTCTCTAGAAAATTTCCTTGCAATTGCATTTCTCTAAAAAATTTCCTTGAAATTGCATATTTCTACAAAATTTCGTTGTTATTGCATTTCTCTAGAATATTTCGTTGAATTTGCATTTCTCTACAAAATTTCGTTGAAATTGCATTTTTTTTTTGAAAATTACATTGCTAGAAATTTTCGTTGAATTTGCATTTCTCTAGAAAACTACGTTGAAATATAATTTTTTTTTAGAAAATTCCATCTAAATTGCCTTTCTCCAGAAAATTATTTTGAAATGTATTTTTTTACAAAATTTCGTTGAATATGCATTTTTCATTAAAATGTCTTTGAAATTATATTTTTCTAAAAAATTTTGTTAAAATTGCATTATTCTATAAAAATCTTTGAAATTGCATTGCTTTTTTCTGGAAAATTTCTTGAAACTGCATTTTTCTACAAAATTTGGATGAAATTTTCGGTAAAATTGGATTTTTCTAGAAAACAGCGTTGAAAATTCCATTAAAATTCCAATTCAAAATTCTCCAGAAAATTATTTTGATTTTTTTTTTACAAAATTTTGTTGAATATTTTTCATTAAAATTGCGTTGAAATTTCATATTCCTACAAAATTTTATTAATATTTTTTCTGGCAAATGTCTTGAAATGCATTGCTACAAAATTTCGTTGAAATTTAATTTTTTATGAAATTTTCGTTGAAATTGCATTTTTCTAGAAAACTTCGCTAAAATTACATTTTTTAAAAAGAAAATACCCTCAAAATTGCATTTCTCCAGAAAATTATTTTGATTTTTTGTTTTACAAAATTTCGTTTCATTTGCATTTTCAAGAAAATTTCGCCGAAATTAAATTTTACTACAAAATTTCGTTGAAATTGCATTTTTCTCTATATTTCTCTAGAAATTTTCATTAAAAATAAAATGAAAGATGAAATTGCTTTTTTAGGAAATGTACCCAAATATTTACTCCTACAGAAAATTGTTTTGAAATTTAATGTTGTTGAAAATGAAATTTCGCAGAAATTGATAACTCTCGAAAGGAGTAAACGATTGACTTCAAATTTGGTATACGGTAATATTTTGTTCTATCTCCGGCTAAGTTCGAAGATGGGCCATATTGGTCCACTCCTTCTGGTACCTCCCACACAAAGGGTTAACATTTAGTGAAATATTGATTCTTTAATAACATCTATACTACTTATTAGAATCTTCTGAAATTCCACACATTATATTATTTTATTAGTCACCTCGAGAAAAATGGGCGAAGTTGCCACGCCCCTTTTGGTACCTCCCACACAAATGGACAATTTTTCATTAAAATTGAACTGCTTATATCTTTAATACAAGTGAAAAAACGTACTTGAAATTTTGTACAGTATAATGCATAATTGTAGCTCCTATAGTCCGATAAAAAAAATGGGCATTATTTTACTGCCCCTTTTGGTACCTCCCACACAAATGGACCCTTTTATACCAAAAGTTAACGGCTTATAACTTTAATACCAGTGCATACAAATACTTGAAATTTTGTAGAGTGTAATGTTGTTATAGTGCCTACGGGTATACCTTAGTCGGTTTACCCGACTGAAACTTTCTTACTCGTTTTTACAAAATTTTGTTGAAATTTATTTTTCATGAAAATTTCGCAAAATTTCATTTTTCTACAAAATTTCTTTAAAAAAAAATGTTTGTAGAAAATTTTGTTGATATTGTTTCTTTTTTCCAAAACATTTCGTTGCTTTTTTTTTTAAAAATTCCAACAAAATTGCGTTTCTACAGAAAATCATTTTAAAATGTATTTTTTTTTACAATTTTTTTTTGAAATTTAATTTTTCATTAAAATTTTGTCGAAACTACAAAATTTTGTTGATATTGCATTGTTCTTTTTTTCTAAAAATTTTGTTAAAAATTCATTTTTCTACGAAATTTCGTTTAAATTTAATTTTTCTTGAAATTTTTGTTGAGATTTAATTTTTCTAGAAAACTACGCTAAAATTAATTTTTTTAAGAAAATTCCATAAAATTGCGTTTTTCCAGAAAATTACTTTGAATTTTTTTTTGTTGTTTACAAAATTTTGTTCTAATTGCTTTTTCAAGAAAATTTCGCCGAAATTTAATTTATTCAAAATTTAGTTGAAATTGCTATTTTTAACTCCACCAAATTATTAAAATCTTTTTTTACGTAATTTTGTTAAAATTTGTTTTTTCATGAAAATTTCGTTGAAGTTGCATTTTTCTATAATATTTCGTCTGCATTTCATTTTTCCTACAGAAAATAATTTTGATATTTAATGTTTGCAAAATGTTTTTCAAGAAAATTTCGACGAATTTAATTTTTTTCTGGAAAATAAATTTTTTAGAAAATTTTGTTGAAATTGAATTTTTCTACAAAATTTTGTTGATTCTGGATTTTTTTTAGAAAATTTCGATGAATTGCATTTCTCTAGAAAATTTCCCCGAAATATCATTTTTGTACACAATTTCGTTAAAACTGAATTTTCTCTAGAAACTACGTTGGAATTGCGTTTTTTTCGAAAATTCCATTAAAATTGCATTTCTTCGAAAATTATTTTGAAATTGATTTTTTTTTATAAAATTTTGTTGAAATTGAAATTTTCATGAAAATTTCTCCGAAATTTCATTTTTCTACAAAATTTCATTGAACATTATTTTTTCTAGAAAATTTTGTTTCTATTGCATTACATCTAGAAATTTTTTTTGAATTGCATTGCATTTTTGGGAAGTTTTTTTCTAGAAAATTTTGTTGAAATTGCATTTTTCAAGAAAATTTCGCCGACATTTTATTTTCGTACAAAATTTCGTTTTAATTACATTGTTTTTTTAAAATTTCGTTTAAATTGCATTTCTCTAGATATCTCTACCACATTTCGTTAACAATGAAATTTGTCTAGAAAATTACGATGAAATGGCATTTTTTTTAGAAAATTCCATCAATCATATAGAAAATCATTTTAAAATTCAATGTTTTTACAAAATGTTTTTGAAAACTTATTTTGCATGAACATTTCGCGGAAATTTCATTTTTCTGCAAAATTTTTTTGAAATTGCATTATTCTAGAAAAATCTTTGAAATTGCATTGCCATTTTCTGGAAATTTTCTTTTTCCTAGAAAATTTTGTTGAAATAGCATTTTTCTACAAAATTTCGTTGAAATTGCATTTCTCTCGAAAATTTCCCTGAAATATAATTTTTGTACAAAATTTTGTTCAAATTGCATTTTTCTACAAAATTTCGCTGAAATTGCAATTCTCTAGAAAACTTGTTTAAATTGCATTTTTTTAGAAAATTCCAACAAAATTGCGTTTCTACAGAAAATCATTTTATAATGTATTTTGTTGAAATTGAATTTTTCATCAAAATTTCGCAGAAATTGCATTTTTATACAAAATTTCGTCGGAACTGCATTTTCATAAAAAATTTTGTTGATATTGCATTGTTCTAGAAAAAAGTTTGGAATTGTATTGCATTTTTCTGGAAAATTTATTTTTTCTAGAAAATGTTGTTGGAATTGCATTTTTCTAGAAAATTTTGTTGAAATTGCATTTTTCTAGAAAATGTCCTTGAAATTGCATTCCTCTAGAAATTTAGTTGAATTTACATTTTTCTGGAAAACTACGACGGAAATTCTATCAAAATCGCATTTGTACAGAAAATTGTTATGAAATTTAATGTGTTTACAATTTAGTTTTGAAATTGCATTTTCAATAATATTACTTCGCCAAAATTAAATTTTTCTACAAAATTTCGTTGAAATTGCATTTTCTAGAAAACTACGATGAAATTGCATTTTTTTTAGAAAATACTATCAAAATGATTAGAAAATTATTTTGATTTTTTTTTTTCAAAATTTCTTTGAAATGAACATTTCGCCGAAATTGCATTTTCTCCAAAATTTCTTTGGAATTGCGTTTTTTTAAGAAAATTTCGTCAAAATTACATTTTCCTACAACTTGCATTACTCTAGAAAAATCTTTTAAATTGGATTGAATTATTTTGGACATTTTTTCTAGAAAATGTTGAAATTGCATTTTTCTATAAAATTTCGTTGAAATTAAATTTCTCTAGAAAATGTCGTTGTGACATTGCATTTCTCTAGAAAACTACGTTAAAATTATTTTTTTTAATTCCACCAAAATTGCATTTAATACAAAATATTGATTTGAAATTAAAGAAAATTTCGTCAAAGTTGCATTTTTTCTATAAAATTTTGTTGAAATTGCATTATTCTAGAAAAATCTTTTAAATTGATTTTCTTCAGAAAAATTTCGCTAAAATCACATTTTTCTGCAAAATTTCGTGGAAACTGCATTTTTTAGAAAAATAGTTAAAATTTCATATTTTAGACATAGTTTTGATGAAATTTAATTTTTCTACAAATGTCTTTCAAATTTCATTTTATATACAAAACTTTACCAAATTGCAATTCTCCAAAATATTTCTTGAAATTAAATTTTTCTGAAAAATTTCGTTAAAATTAAATTTTTCTGGATTTTTTTTTGGAAATTTCATTTTTCTACAAAATGTTGCATTATTTAGAAAAATCTTTGAAAGAGAAAGAAAATTTCGTAAAAATTGCAAAATTTCTTTGAAATTGGATTTTTTCTACATATTTTTTAAAATTGCATTTTTCTAGAAAAATATTTGAAATTTTGTATGTCTACAAAATTTTGATGAAATTGCATTTTTTTTACAATATTTATTTGAAATTTCATTTTATTTACAAAATTTTATCAAAATTACAATTCTCTAAAAAATTTCATTGAAATTACAATTTTCTTGAAAATTTCGTAGAATTTTTTTTATGTTGGAACATATTTTTCTGTAGAAGTTTTACTAAAAAGACTATAACTTATTAATTTATCGATAGATGTTCCAAAATAGCTCATTTCTTTTAGAAAATTTTAGCCTTTACAATATAACGTGAAAAGTATTAGTTGTGCTATAGTTTCCTAAAAAAAATGTCAATCATTTTGCCTGAAGGAAGATTTTTCAGCACATAATTAGATATGTCCGAAAGTATAAAAAAATTATGCTCTACAAACTACTGTATTTTTACTATTTAAATTAAATTTATTAAATTGCTAAATTTATGAATAATGTAGAAATTCTACAAACTTCGGTGTTAAAAAATGGTTGTAAAACTTAGTTGAACTTATTACTCGTACACTGAGGGAAAAAAGACGTTGCAAAATAAACACCGTTTGGTACCAATTTATAAACGTAACGTGCATGAAAAATCGCCACCGATTCGTTCATTAATTATCAACGAAACGGGGGTAATTTTTTGACCGGCGTTGCGTTATGTATTGTCGCCGTAAGGTTGATGATTATTTATTCGGCTTTGTGTTGTTCATTTGATTTGTTATTGTCTGTTCTTAGAAGAAGAAACCACGAGGATTTATAAAGACGTGAAAAATTAAAATTAATGACGAAGAAATAGAATTTAATGACCTGTTTGATATTGTGGATGATTGTCTGGGCTATGGAATGAGAGGGATAAGGTGATTGCAAAATCCAGTGGCATCTTCCTATTGCAGAAATTTCTAGAACCAATAGTAATGGTGTCGGCCTTCGAATATTTAACAACCTAAGCTTATAAAAATTTCAATTTTAAAAGATAATAATGAGTGTGTATGTTTTTTATAGAGCACAAGAATTAAATTTTGCAGTACATAAAGGCGAATGATACGAAGGAGACTGCCACCATTAGGGTTACGAGCTGAATTCCGAGAAAAACAGAGGTAATACTGTGTTGCTGCACTTTCGAATGTGTTTTGTTTAGACGTGATTTGCTTAGTGATAAATATGCAAATTTGCAATTATATGTTTGTTGTGTTCACGTTTTATTTACTTATAACATTAATAAATGTATTGAAACGCTAATGCTGTTCAAATAGTTTGAAATGGGGAGGGGGTAGGATTTAGAATGGAAAGTTATCCCAGCGCGTGCTTTATTCGTCCTCAGCAAGTGCTTTAGTCGTCCCCCGCACGTTCTATAGTTGTCCCCAACACTTGATTTAAATTATCCCCAGTTGGTATTCATTTTGCAACGAAGCGTTGTTGATTTTTGATGCTTCATTTATGCACTGCCTTGCTTGAATTCGTAACATACGGGGTTGGTTCATTATAATAAACGAATTTGCAAAGATTAAGCACGTATGTGCTTTGTTGGTGTATGCATTTATTATAACTGGGAGATACAATTCGAAAACAAGGAAAAATTAAAACTGATATTCGAAAAAGTATTTTTTAAATAAAATTTATTTGAGGAAATTCCTAAACAATAATTTTATTGGCAATGTTTACGCCAAAACGTAAAACCCTAATAATGAATTCTTAAATTACTGATCCAAAATCCCCAAATTCCTTTGTATCCATTTGTAGTGTAAAAACGGCAAAGGAAAATACATGAAAGTAATCGAGATACTCTCATGCATTTTCCTTTTGCCTTGGCCATATTGAAAACTCAACATCCTAAAAGCTGTCTTGTTCTTTATCTACCCCCAACCTGTACATACCTAGTGGTAAGATCTCCTCCAAAGAAAAGAAAATAAATCCATAAACTTCCTAATTCTAAGTCCGACTTGTCTTTTCCTTTCCATTTATTTTCTTATTTTTCATTGCTTTCGTGAAAATCATTATTGCGAGCTACAAACCAAATAAAAATACTTTTTCTTTGGTTTGTTTCGGCTTAAGAGAATCCATTGGTTTATCCTCGCAGACGTAGCATCCACTCCAACTCCACATTCAGCTATTTGAAGCGAACATTTGGTCCAATTCGATCCGGATAATCAGCGACTCTCTGAGATTTCAGCTCCAATCCATCATTCTCATCAGTAGGCAGGTTGGTATACCAATCGTTTCTCACGGTTAGTACTTTGTTAAAGAGCCGAACGAGGCATTGTAAAAAACAATTTATTTTTGGTATTTCTTATGTAATTTTTATTGCTTAAAATTTCTTAAAAATTAATTATTTCGATCGTGGAAAAATTCAGAGTGATTAACAAAATGAATACGGCATGTGTAAATCTGATATGTAACAAGATAAATTAAATATAAACGAATTCTTTAATCATTAATTATTTAATATACGTTATTTCCATTGCC
Source organism: Eudasyphora cyanicolor (assembly GCA_963930755.1). Classification (NCBI taxonomy): domain Eukaryota; kingdom Metazoa; phylum Arthropoda; class Insecta; order Diptera; family Muscidae; genus Eudasyphora; species Eudasyphora cyanicolor. Next base: position 199,826,472 of record OZ005734.1, on the reverse strand, counting down.
ACAAAATTTCGTGCAAATTATATTATTCTGCTATAAGAATTTGCTGAGTGACCGGTTATGCTCATAAAACCCTTGTTTTGTTAAATCAAAAATAAAATTCACATTAAAAAATAAACAAATTGAAACGCAAATACAGGAATATTATAAAAACCTACATAACCAAGTAAACACGAGGAACATACACACATATATACGGCGTAAGCAGAGTATACATACGGAGACATACATACATATATCGCCAAGCGAAACCGACAGACGAAGGTGTCGCTGATTGGGACGTTACACTGCAGGAAAGAGGTTTGGGTTATAGTGTAATTAATGCTATTTTTTTCCCAAAGATCCCATACAAGAGGAAACCGTAAGTCAAACTCGTGCTCCATATTTGTCTATTGAACAAAAATATTAAAAAATTAAAAAGAAATTCTAGTGAATTTAAATGTATTAGTCGCTTAAATCAATTATTGAAAACGGTTGCCTAGCTTTCCGATTGAATTCAAAATTTTCCGTGTGTTTTCCACTCCGTAGCTACTTAATATAACCTCAATTCCGCGGTTTTCTAAATTCGGTGCGTGCCTAATTATTTTTTGAAATCAGTGTGAATCCTGCTGTTGTTGAACAAAATCAATTATTCTGTATAGTTAACAGCAGCAGTTGAATCATACGAACTACATGCATATTTCCCTTTCATACTTGCTCGCGTGTCTCGGTTCCCTTCAATCCCCAACCACTTGTTTGATTTCCAAATACACTCCACTTCAATCTGAGAATACAAGAGAGTAACTCTGGTTTTTAATCTCAGTTTTAAGTCCCACTTTCCCATCTCACATCATCCACTCTTTTATTACTGCGCATGTCCGAAAATAAATGAGACGATTATCACTCTCTGATGTCATTGACGCTCTTAATCGTGATCTTCCATTCTCTGTTCATGTGCTCTTTTTATCACTGCGCATGTCCGAGATTTTGAGTGAGTGCAGTTTCTCTCTCCTTTTTCACTCACTCTCTAGCTCCAACGGTTCACAGCATCGCGAGGTACTCTTCTCTTAATCAGAGTATTAAGCTGTTCTCATACGCACTGCTCTCTCACTCGATGTTCATTAGTGACGCACACATTGGCGTCGTGTACTTGTAGCTGAGTGCGGGGTACTGAGAGAGTGAGTAATAAGTCCGTCCGACTGGTACTCTTTTAAATCACCAATACATTTGTCGCCCACACAAACAGTGGGAGTACAAAACAGAGAGTGAGCTGCTCATTTCTTCTAAATATTCCAATTGTTTTCCAAATATTCCATTACAGCAGAGTTCAGTCACCTTGTCTCTTCTGCTTTGCTGATTCCTTGTTTACATTCCAAACAATCAATTCAAACATAACAACAAACAGATATATGCATCTGTATGATTGTATCCAGAAAATTATTTTGTGATGTTTGATGTTTGACGATAAAGTTGGGAGTCGATTTGAGATACTGTTGTCCGAAGTAATGAGTTTAACATTAGTTGTACTGTAAATAGTATCGGAATACTTTTACATCAATCCACAGCTGATACTAAATTTATCCAAGACAAAACCAATAAATGAGCGTGATTTTAGGAATTTTTTGATCTTTTTTCAGTTTTTTCGCGATTATTGATTTGATTTGTTTTTTTTTTGTATAATATTTTCTTCGGTATATCCATACTATAAATATTTTGATTATTGGTACTATCTTTGTGTGATTATTCGTGCTATTATCTCCTTATTTTTCGGTTTTCTTAAACGAAGGGGTTTTCAATTTTGAAGAAGAATACGAAAATCCAATATATGCTACAAAGTTTTGAGAGAAATAATCTGTATCCGTAACCATATACGCAATCGCGTTTCCGTTGCTCCAAGCTAGGTACTTGCAAGACTATACTTAGGGGTACACACAGTAGGGTTTTTTCGGACGCCAAGTCGTGGGTTCGTCTCTCCTTCAAAGGGTTAAATTGTCGACCTTTTCCATTTAGTGAGGTTTTCCCTTTAATTGCTTCGTGAACTCTTGTTCTCCTACTTTTTTCGGCATCCATTTCCTCCAAGTTTCGATTCCATTCCTTCTTTATATTTTTTCCCCTCTTGAAAATGTCGTTAGACAGATTCATTCGTTTAGCAGACAGCTTAGTAGAGTTCGAGGCCTTTTTAAACGGCAACGAGCTACCTCTGACTTCCATGTGTCTCCTCGAAACTCACCGAGAAGAGGTCAAGGCTACTTGGGATCGTCTGAAAGAGGTATACGAGCAGTGCTTGGCCGACCTCGAGAACCAAGACGAAGAGGAAGATGCGGGTGAGCAGGAGAAAAAAGACGAAGAAACGGCAGGAGACATTGAGATAGTCAAGGAGAAATACAAGAAATCGTATTCCACCTACTGTCGTTGTATTTCAAAAATAAGTGAATGTGTTCAAGAACTTTCTCCTGGCAGGCCTAGCCAAGCGCAGAGTCCACACAATAGCCACAGCTTTAGTTTGCCACCATGCGAGTTGAGCACTTTCCACAGTGATTACAAGTCCTGGCCTACCTTCCGTGATATGTTTACTGCACTTTGCATTAAGAATCCAAGATTAAGTCCGATTGAAAGACTTTTCCATTTGTCCCAAAAGACTAAGGGGGAGGCTCATGAAATTGTAGCCAAAAGTCCATTGACTAATGAGGGTTTTTCGTCCGCCTGGCAAAATCTTTGTGCTCGATTTGAGAACAAAAGAGTTTTAATTAATGGACAGCTGAAGTCGTTATTCACACTTCCACAAATTACTTCCGAAACAGCTGATTCCCTCAAAAGGTTACAAAGAGATATTAACTCTTGTATATCTAATTTAAAACTCTATTCCATTAATATAGAAAGTTGGAATCCTATCTTTGTATACTTATGCTCCAATTGTCTCCCAGATTCCACCTTAACATTATGGGAACAGACATTGAACGATAAGACTTCCATTCCAAAATGGTCTGAGCTTGATAGTTTCCTGACCAATAGATATCGAACTTTGGAGTCTGTTTCCGAAATGAGAAATTCTGGTGAACAGAAATCTCACGGTTCCAAAGTGAAAAATCCTCCTTCAAAACATATTTCTGGTAAAATCCATACATTCCAAACTAATGTTAGTAAGACAAAGTGTCGCCTTTGTCCGAAAGAATTCCACATTATCCGAAGGTGTCCAAAATTTATTAGCATGAATTACAACCAGAGATTCGCTGAGATCAAGGGTAGCAATTTATGCTTAAATTGTTTCTCTAGTTCTCATGCAGCCAAGAGCTGCAAAAGCAAGAATTCTTGTTTCAAATGCAACAAAAGGCACAATACTATGCTCCATAAAGAGTCTGATCCACCCAAAGATACAGTGGCCGGTCATCCGTCTTCTAGTGGTATCCATCCCTCAACTCGAAATACACTTCCGGCGCCGTTTATTCCACAAACTCCTGTACAGTCCACTCATTCTCCACACGGCGTCGTACAAACTTGTTTCTCTTCTAGTTCGAGAGGGGTTTTACTCGGTACCGCCATTGTAACCATTGGCCATTTGGGTGTGTCCTATAGGGCTAGGGCGCTTATTGACTCAGGTTCAGAAGGGACATTTATCTCTGAAAATTTATTTAACATGCTGAAACTACCATTCAAGCGCACATCTGCCAAGATTTCAGGGTTGAATAATTCTTTATCTGCTGATGTCCAGAAGGAATGTAGTTTCACGCTGGGTTCCATTAATAACAACTATGAAATTGAGGTTACGGCACTAGTCGTACCTCACCTTTCCAATAACCTCCCTTGTAGAACCATAGACATTAAGGACCTTTCGAATTTGCCTCAATTCCAACTAGCTGATCCCAAATTTTACCAGAGTTCCAAAGTGGACCTCCTTTTGGGTGGAGACTTGTTCCCTTCAATCGTGCTTTCCGGATGTGAACGAGAAATTTGCGGATCACTTCTTGCTCAAGAAACTGTTTTCGGATGGATTCTCACGGGACCTATCCGTTCGAGTAATCCATCTTCCTTTTCCACTTGTGTATCCTACTTTTGTGAAATCTCTTTAGACAAAGAGATTTCACGCTTTTGGGAGGTGGAGAATATTCCACAAAAACGTTTCATGTCCCAGTCCGATAAATTTTGTGAGGAATTGTATAAAAAATCGACTAGTAGAAATTCAGACGGGAAATACGTTGTTTCACTTCCCTTTAAGGAAGGGTTTCCAGATACATTGAGCCTGGGACAATCAAGAACTAGCTCAATGGCGCAATTTTTCCGTAATGAAGGTCGCCTACTTCGGAATCCACAACTAAAGGAGGAATATGACCAGACCGTTCTGGAGTATCTCAACCTTGGTCATATGACTCCGATCGAATCTCCCCACTTTTCCAAAGCTCCATTCCATTACTATATGCCACATCATGCAGTGATTAAGCCAGAAAGTACTACTACTAAGGTTCGGGTAGTCTTTAATGCATCGGCTCCTTCCTCGAATGGCTTAAGCTTAAATGATGTTCTCTATACGGGGCCGGTTCTTCAGAATGATCTAACAATTCTTATTTTGAAGTGGCGGTTTTATCGCTATGTATTTAATGGCGATATCCAAAAAATGTATAGACAGATACTAGTGAATCCTTCCCACACTCCATTCCAACGTATTATATTTCGCGAAAGTTCCAAGGATCCAATCCAAGATTACGAATTGAAAACTGTAACCTTTGGTGTAAATTGCGCTCCATATTTGGCAATTCGAACGATGATCCAACTGGCGAACGACATCCAAGATACATATCCTTTGGCGAGTTCTATTCTGAAGACCTCTATGTATGTGGATGATGCCCTTGTTGGAGCTCATTCGATCGAAATGGCGATTAAAAGTAGAGAGGAAATCATTGCAGCGTTAGAATCCGCTGGGTTCGTCATGAGGAAATGGACGGCCAACTCCAAGAAGATTCTCGCAGGGCTCCCAGCAGAACATCTGCTCTATGCTGATTTCCTGGAATTCGATGACCGAAGCTCCGCCAAAACCTTAGGAATACGTTGGAACGCGCTCTCAGATGACTTCTATTTCTCCACAACACAATTTCCGGAATCCAATCTGTATACGAAAAGAGAAGTCCTGTCTCAAATAGCCAAACTTTTTGATCCTGCAGGATGGCTATCTCCAATTATCGTTCAAGCAAAAATAATAATGCAGAACATATGGATGGACCGAACCGAATGGGATGATATAATTTCTCCGCAGTCCCTTTCTCTTTGGAAGAAGTTCCAGTCCAATTATCAACGTATTGATGAAATAAAAATTCCAAGATGGATTAATTTTGCGCCGGAATCCAAAATTGAATTCCACGGATTTTCTGACGCCTCAGAAAAGGCATATGCGGCGGCTTTATATATTCGAGTTATTTATTCAAATTCCATTTATGTCAATTTAATTTCTTCCAAGACAAAAGTAGCTCCACTTAAAACGCTATCAATCCCGAGACTAGAGTTATGTGGAGCTGTTCTTTTGGCTGAAATGATCGATATTTTACTTCCACAATTTGACGTACAAAAATTTACACTGTTTTGTTGGACTGATTCCACCGTCGTTTTGTCATGGTTGGCAAAACCACCGTGTTGCTGGAACACCTTCGTAGCAAATAGGGTGTCAAAGATCATTCAGGTGTCTGATCCGTCGAAATGGTTCCACGTGGATTCCGAGAACAATCCCGCTGATCTGGCCAGTAGAGGAGTCCATATCCAAGATCTAATATACAACAAACTTTGGTGGAATGGGCCCCATTGGTTATCAGAGTCCGCGGAAAATTGGCCTAACTATCTGAATAAAATTATTGGAGAAACTGATATAGAGAAAAAATCATTGAAGGTACATTTTTCTTATTTCCAAAATCACGAGGACATTCTCAGCAGGTTCTCGTCGTTTTCAAGAGGTTTGCGTGTTGTCGCGTATATGTATCGTTTTTTCTTTGCTACCCATTCCAAATTTAGATCCAATTATCAGAGAGATAATATAAGCATAACTTCGTCGGAAATAGTGTTCGTTCGCAGGCAGCTGATATCCGTCTCACAAAAGGCTTGTTATCCAAATGAGTACATGGCATTGAATTCCAAAAAATCTATTTCTCCATCTAGTCCATTGCTGAACCTCAATCCTTTCATCGATCCCGAAGGGATAATGCGGATTTGTGGTAGACTGGAGTCATCTCCAGCTTTAAGTTATAATGAAAGGCACCCAGTGATTCTTCCATATAGCTGTCAATATTCCAGGCTGCTGGTAAAGTTCATTCACCAGATAAGTCTGCATGGCGGAAACCAGTTGGTCCTCCGGTTAGTCAGAACCCATTATTGGATTCCCAAGGTCCAGAATTTAATAAAAACTACACTCAATAACTGCAAGCCATGTATATTATATAAGAAAAGATGCCAACAACAGCTGATGGCAGCCCTGCCTCCAGAAAGATGCGAGATTTCTAGGCCTTTTGTACATACTGGGATGGACTTCGCGGGTCCATTTGATATCAAAACGTATGCCGGAAGAAGTTGTCGAATCACTAAAGGGTATGTGTGCGTATTCGTATGTTTCTCCACCAAAGCGATACACCTGGAAGCGACATCCGATCTATCCACGTCCACATTCCTTGCAGCTTTTAGCCGATTTGTTTCCCGCCGTGGTTGTCCACTTCATGTTCATTCTGATAATGGAACAAATTTTGTTGGCGCCTCCCGAACGCTAGCTAAAGAATTCCTCCTAACATCCAAAAAAGCCATTACCTCCAATTATGCTTGTCAAAATTTGTCTTGGCATTTTATTCCCCCTGGAGCCCCTCACATGGGAGGACTCTGGGAAGCAGGAGTGAAAAGTTTCAAGCAACATTTCAAAAAGTCTGCTGGTGTCCTCAAATATACATTTGAAGAGTTCCAGACTCTGTTATCCAAGATTGAAGCATGCTTGAATTCCAGACCGATATCTCCTACTTCCCAAAATCCATCGGATCTGACAGCACTAACTCCAGGCCATTTCCTTATTGGGTCTCCACTTTTGGTACCACTTGATCCTGAAACGAATCAAGCACCAATATCTATCCAGAATCGCTGGCAGCGTCTGAAGGCAGTATATCAACATTCTTGCTCTCGATGGAAAAATGAATACTTAAAGGAACTCCAAAAGCGGCACAAATGGAAGAAGCCAGAAAATGACCTGAGAGAAGACATGCTTGTGGTAATACGAGACGAGAACCTACCACCAAATTGTTGGCGCCTCGGTAGGATCATTCGTGTTTACCATGGTAGCGACAGCCGAGTCCGTGTTGCTGACGTTCTCACCCAGAGCGGGTCCATAACGCGGCCAATTACAAAATTGGTCGTAATACCAACGTAAACTTGTCACTAAGTATCCTAACTTATTCTAATTGAAATATAAATATATAAATTGAAAAATGCAAGCAAAACTAAACCACCATTCTTTTACAGCAACATGGATTACCGCAACAACCGCCAACAAAACCGATACAAACATTCATCCAACTTCGCCTGTAGGGTCTGCCGCCGACCCCATCCACTCAAGTACTGTTGGCGTTTCAGAAGCTTGAACGTCGCCGAGAAGTTGGCTATAGTGAAGAAGTACGGATATTGTATCAATTGTTTGGCTCATTCACATTCCCAAGGGACATGCTTCACAACGACGGGCTGTGGGTACTGCAATCGACAACATCATTCTTTACTACACTCCCATCCGAGACTGCAGCGCCAATCTTCCTCCAGGCGTATTTCACAGCCAACATCCCAACAATCATCCAGTAGGCACACTACACCGCCGTTAGAACACAAGCCGTCCACTTCGAAGTCAAATCCACAGGCCACCACATTAGCGACTACAACCAAGCAACCGTCTCAACCATCCATAAAGCCGGCTACAAGCACCACATCTTTGACCGCCCTTTTGCAGCAAAACTCCATAACATTGCTTCCTACGGCCTTGGTTAGAATTGAAGCAGAGGATGGAATGCGCTATGCCAGGTGTTTGCTGGACTCTGCCGCAAGGATAAGCTGCATTGCCAAGCGGTTTGTCGACAAATTGGGGTTGACCACGTTGGAGCTCGACCATGAAACTATCTGTCCACTTAGTTTACGGTCCACTGTAGATTCCACCTACAAAATAGAGGCAACATTACGTGTAAACAACCGTATAACCACCATTACTCCCACCGAATCCATTCCAGAATCAATAAAATCCAATTTCAAAAATTTTGTGTTGGCCGACAAGTACTTCCACAAGGCGTCATCGGTGGACATCATCCTTGGGGTGGACATTTACTCCAAAATCATCACCGAAGGCCTATTCATCCGTTCGGGTCTACCAACTGCTCAAAATACCAGCCTTGGTATTGTACTATATGGAACCTTTTCACCGTAAAGTTTTAATTACATATACCTCATTTTTTCATGTCCAAATGAATATCTTTGAATTTAAATGCTGTATTAATTGAATTACACTACTGAACTATCCAATTGTATAATCAATGAATTTCTTACTGTACTATAGATGTACCCCAATATGTACTATATTTATTGTAATAATCCATACTTAAGTGAAATTTGAATTCCAAATCTAAATTTAAATCCACTCATATTACTTCCTAATATTTAATCATGAATTTAGTTATCCTGCTTTATATGTATTTTACATTGAGTTTTTCAAATTGCCAAAATTTTTCATTGTCTTGCAGTAGTACTGCAAGGGGGGCAGTAATGTTTACGCCAAAACGTAAAACCCTAATAATGAATTCTTAAATTACTGATCCAAAATCCCCAAATTCCTTTGTATCCATTTGTAGTGTAAAAACGGCAAAGGAAAATACATGAAAGTAATCGAGATACTCTCATGCATTTTCCTTTTGCCTTGGCCATATTGAAAACTCAACATCCTAAAAGCTGTCTTGTTCTTTATCTACCCCCAACCTGTACATACCTAGTGGTAAGATCTCCTCCAAAGAAAAGAAAATAAATCCATAAACTTCCTAATTCTAAGTCCGACTTGTCTTTTCCTTTCCATTTATTTTCTTATTTTTCATTGCTTTCGTGAAAATCATTATTGCGAGCTACAAACCAAATAAAAATACTTTTTCTTTGGTTTGTTTCGGCTTAAGAGAATCCATTGGTTTATCCTCGCAGACGTAGCATCCACTCCAACTCCACATTCAGCTATTTGAAGCGAACAGGCAATTAAACACATATTTTAATTGAGAAATTTAGTTTGCAAATATATTTTTTGTTATATATTAATATATTCGTTCCAAATATATTTTATTGATTTTCAAATAAAATTTATTTGTTCAGAAATAATTATATAATATTTAAAAAATTGTGTTTTAAATATATTTTCTTTCGATTCAAACATATCAAAAAAGGCGATTTTGCCACGTGTATGACCGAATTAAATTCCACTGACTGGGTTTAAGATCGAATAAGGGTCGATGACCGAATTAAAGGTCGATAACCTGAGTAAAGATTGATGACCCCTTTTTAATTTGCCATTTGGACAAAATTTAAAAGAAAAATTTAATTTCAAGGAAAATTTGTGAAAAAATTAAATTTCAAAAAATGTTCTTGAAAATGCAATTTTAATGGAATTTTCAAAAATGTAATTGTGACGTTTTTTATAGAAAATAATTAGTTCGGCTTTAATATGGTTTTGTTTGGTAGTTCAATTGAATTCTGAAGGCGAGTGCTGTCTATACACCCAGCGAAAAACAAAGCACATACGTGCTTAATCTTTGCAAATTCGTTTATGATAATGAACCAACCCCGTATGTTACGAATTCAAGCAAGGCAGTGCATGAATAAAGCATCAAAAATCAACAACGCTTCGTTGCAAAATGAATACCAACTGGGGATAATTTAAATTAAGTGTTGGGGAAAACTATAGAATCTGCGGGGGACGACTAAAGCACTTGCTGAGGACGAATAAAGCACGCGCTGGGATAACTTTCCATTCTAAAACTGACCACCTCCCCCTCCTCATTTAAAACTATTTCAACAGCATTAGCGTTTCAATACATTTATTAATGTTATAATTAAAAAGACGTGAACACAAAAAACATATAATTGCAAATTTATCACTAAGCAAATCACGTCTAAACAAAACACATTCGAATGTGCAGCAACACAGTATTACCTCTGTTTTTGCTCGGAATTCAGCTTGTAACCCTAATGGTGGCAGTCTCCTTCGTATCATTCGCCTTTATGTACCGCAAAATTTAATTCCTGTGCTCTATAAGAAACATACACACTCATTATTAACTTTTAAAATTGAAATTTTTATAAGGGTAGGTTGTTAAATATTCGTAGGCCGACACCATTTCTATTGGTTCTAGAAATTTCTGCAATAGGAAGATGTCACTGGATTTTGCAATGACCATATCCCTCTCATTCTATTTCTTCGTCATTAATTTTCATTTTTCGCGTCTTTATAAATCCTCGTGGTTTCTTCTTCTAAGAACAGACAATAACAAATCCAATGAACAACACAAAGCCGAACAAATAATCATCAACCTTACGGCGGCAATACAATGCCGGTCAAAAATTCACCCCCGTTTCGTTGATAATTAATGAACGAATCGGTGGCGACTTTTCATGCACGTTACGTTTATAAATTGTTACCAAACGGTGTTTATTTTGCAACGTCTTTTTTCCCTCAGTGTAGAAACTGCAGTCAATTCTACCCATCAGTTTTTGAAACTCGCTACCATTTTTTATTTGTTTGCATAATATGTTTGCAATAGACAAAATGTAACAGAAACAGGTGCTCTTCAACCAAATAAATTCTGACCAAATAAATTCTGATTGAACTGTTCAGCAATCTCGTTAAGAGATCTGTGAAAGTCGAGGGCAGTTTTTGAATTCAAGAAATTCAAAAATTCACCCCCGTTTCGTTGATAATTAATGAACGAATCGGTGGCGACTTTTCATGCACGTTACGTTTATAAATTGTTACCAAACGGTGTTTATTTTGCAACGTCTTTTTTCCCTCAGTGTAGAAACTGCAGTCAATTCTACCCATCAGTTTTTGAAACTCGCTACCATTTTTTATTTGTTTGCATAATATGTTTGCAATAGACAAAATGTAACAGAAACAGGTGCTCTTCAACCAAATAAATTCTGACCAAATAAATTCTGATTGAACTGTTCAGCAATCTCGTTAAGAGATCTGTGAAAGTCGAGGGCAGTTTTTGAATTCAAGAATATAGTTTCTAGGGACTTGATAGCAGCCAGACTATCAGAGAAAATATTTGTACCGACTTTGGTCAGCACATTAATTTTCAGCTAGCTAAGATTTCTGCCTGTTAAACACTACAGTGATCTGGCAATCTTTTTGCAAGTGGTAGCTGAAGTTCCTCCGAAAAGACACCAAAGCCCACTTGGTTATCGAGTTTGGAACGGTCCGTATATAAGTTAATAAATCTCCTCTGTCCTGGGATACGACCATTCCATTCTGATCTATCAGTTATAATAGTGAGATACTTCTTGTCAAAGAGTGGTTCAGTCATAATGTAATCAGCAGTGCCCGGAAGATCAGGCATTCTGTCTAGAATGGCACTATGTCCGTAGCCATTTCCTGACAATAGTGACAGTTCCCTGAGTGTAATCGCAGTACATGCGGCATATTGCACTGCTAAAATATCTAGTGGCATTAAATGTAGTAAAAAATTTAGTGCCGCAGTTGGTGTCGTTCTCAGCGCACCAGTGATACCTATAGCAGCCATTCGATGAACCTTATTCTGTATCGCACAGAAGGTTCTGCAGAGCTGTCAACCAGACGACAATGCCGTACAACATTACCGGTCTGACTACTGCCGTATACAACCAAAAAACTATGCGCGGGTTCTGATCCCAGCGTTTTCCTATTACCCTTTTACAGGTATATAGCGCTAACACAGCCTTTTTGCACTTTGCAAAATGTTGGATTTGAAATGAAACTTCCTGTTCTAAGTATTTTACGCTTTCATAGAAGGGAATTTCAATACAAACCAAGGAGACAGATGTAACTCGTGGTACCTCATTTCCTGGTGAAAAGAACTAGTTCCGTCTTGCTCAGGTTAACACCATGACCATTACCGGAAGCCCAACATGCGGCTGTATGAATGGCCTGCTGTAGGATGTCTCTGAGAGTATCCAGAAACTTCCCTTTAACAGCGTCATCTGCATAGGCAACAACTCTGACACCCATCATCTCCAGAGAAAGCAAAATGTTGTTCATGGAGAGATTCCAGTGCAGAGGAGACAGAAGACCCCCTTGGGGAAAATCTATGGAGGTCAGTTGACGCTAAGCTAGCTGAAATGCGTCTCGTTACTAAAAGTTATGCATGAATCTACGTATGCTGCTATCAACCCCCAGGTTTCTAAAGTCGTACTTATAGCGGCTGGATTTATGTTATTGAAGGCCCCCTCTATATCTAAGAAAGCTACAATAGTGTATTCGTTAACAGAGAGGGATCCATTAATAAAGCTGACTAGATCATGCAGGAGTGTTTCCGTGGACTTGCGGAAAGAGGTCTCTGCCTTACTCTCCTACAAACTTTGACACTTGCTTGGAAAAATTGCCGAGTGTGAATCTGGACTTACTGTAGGCATGTTGTTGAGTAAACAGTAGCCTGTGATTAATTTCAGTCCTAAGATAACTACCTATTTATCGCTCCGGGGTGGAGAAAAGACGATAGACTAATTGGCCGAAAATCCTTAGCTCCAGTGTGGAACGGCTTTCCCGCACTTGGGATGAAAACAACCTTGGTTTCTCTCCATTTTGTTGGTATGTTGGCCTGATTGATACAAAATGTGTACTCGTATATCTCCCTGAGCCAGGGAACAATGGTATCAGTTGCTGCCTGTAGCTCCGCCGGTGAGACTTTGTCCGGTCCTGGTGACTTAAAAGAATTGAAGCTTTTGTTGGCCCAAAGAATTCTAGATTCGGTTACAATCTCAACCTCTAATGGCTGCACTTCAAGGGAATCTCCAACTGAAGTATTCAACACCTTTTCAAAGTTTCCCGGGAAATGTGTATCCAGGAGCACTTACAGTGATTCCTCAATGGACGTAGTCCAAGAACTATCATCTTTCTTGATGTACCCAATAGTACAAAGTATTGAGGCTAAAATTTTCGGACCTCGTTCTAGGCAAGTATACAGGCTCTACGTCTTTCATTACCTCTATCTTGAAGCAGCTTAAACCATGGCGCCCTCAAACCATATCTCCATTCAACCAGGGTCCTGGATTAGGACCACGCAGCCCCTTCTTGCATCAGGAGGAATTTTAAGGCAGCTGATGTAGCCTTGTAGTTGTGGAGGTTTGTCTGTAAGAATCGGACCTTTTTCAGGTTTCGCCACCACCGTTATATCTGCCTCGATGTCTGTGTCCGCTAGAAGCTCATCCTCATCATTCATCCCCACAGGATTCTTCTGATCCCGTGATGAAGAGCTTCTTGACGTATCCAAGCACATCGGTAAAGGGTGAAACGCAAGATCCCGCCAGATGCTGCTCTGATACTGGCGAAGAGGGAGGTTCTTCGTTACAGTGATAACTGGAGGAGTAATTTTTGAATTTCCTCCGTCATCGCTCTTGTACACCTTTAGTCGGATTTTGCTGAATCCATATGAAACCATGCCGTCGGACTTGACGAGGTGGGGTAGAGACTCGGCATTTAGTATAAATACTGCGTGCCTCCGAAGTCCATCCGCCTCATCCAACCGGCGACCTTCCAGTTGTTAGTTGGAAGCACGGAATTGCAAACCTTCAGAATCTTAGTTACGGATTCCACATTGACTGGTATTGACGGAATCCATGCATGTGCCACGGGCCTAGACGGGGTGTCCTCCTTGTTGACAACATCCAGCGGCGTACCCGGCCAGATTTCACCAATTTTCCTCAAAGCGCAGCTGTAGCACTCAACTGAGAGCTTATTACTAAATCGTATTAGCTTCATGCGTCCCTGATACCAGCCTGCGTCGACACAATCGCGAGCCGGACCCGGTAGCTCCTCAAGAACATCTAAGAAAACAGCACTGCATACTCCATCTCACTCCACTTTCCCTTGGGGATTTTGCCGTCTTGCAGGATCTGCTTTCTCAAGTCACTCAAGGATCCTGAGAGCCATGCGCCGATTATTAAACTTCCTCTTTGAAGGACTGTCATGCTTGCCATAGGAAACTGAAGTACCAGGTAATGCTGCCACCTTAGAAGAGGTCTTTGGATCACTTACACACATAATACAGGGTTTTCCAACAAGAGGTGTTATTTTCAATCACCCGGTATTTCGGTAGCTGTCACTTTTGAAGCTTTTATTCTTTGACATTTGATAAGAAGAAACTACGCCATTACTAAAAATGGAACTATACACGATTCAACAATGCACTGAAATTATTAAAATTCAAAAAATCGAAAAATCATCTTGACTGATGAGGCCCATTTCCACCTTGGTGGCTACGTCAACAAGCAAAATTGTCGCATCTGCGGCTCGGAAAACCCAAGAGTTATAGTTGAGAAGCCTCTCCATCCTCAACGTGTGACTGTTTGGAGCGAAAGATGATTAATGATTTTTTATGGTCGGAGTTGGATGGTATTGATCTGGACAACGTACTTTAAACAAGACGGCGCTTCGTACCACACAAGCAACGAAACCATTGCTCTGTTACGGGAAAAGTTTCCGGACCGTGTTATCTTTCGAAGAGGTGATCACAATTGGCCACCGAGTTCTTGTGATTTAACAGCTTGCGACTTCTTCCTTTGGGGCCACGTGAAAGATAAGCCCTACGCCAACAGCACAGCGTCGATTCAAGATATCAAAGGTAGAATTCGTGAGGCTATCAAGGACATAGGGCAGCCACTTTGCGATTTGGTTATCGAAAAGGATATGGTCCTGTAAGCGTGGTCGTGGTGGCCATTTGGCTGATGTTGTTTTTCATTATTAACGGCATACCTTCCTCTTTATAATGAAATAAACATCCCATCATTTATCTCAAAAAATGACATTTTTCTTTGAATACCAAAATAACACCTCTTGTTGGAAAACCCTTTATTTATCAATTTCTACAGCTTACAAATATTCTGAAGACTTAAAATTTGGATCAAAAAAATTGTAAATCAATCAAAATCGTCCAGCCTTTAAGAAATAGTAATGTTGTGCAAATCAAATTGGGGATTTTTGTGGCGGGAAAATATTGTATATCAAGTGATACTGTCAAGCTCAATGATACAATTAGAAGACAGTTGTCCAACAAAAAGAAAATATCAACCCTGGTCATACCTCAAGCGTTTTTGGTTGTCAAAATATAGATGACAATTGAATGGAAGTGTCAAACTACCACATTCATTCAACGATGCGTTTGGCTGTAGACAGCTGATTGCTGTAGACTACAATGACAATTTAAAGTATAGACATCCTAGTGTATTTACAACTTTTTTCCACAAGATGGGGGAAAAGTCAATTTCGCGTACGTTTGTATGCGAGTGAGAAGATTTTTAGGTAGCCATCTACAGAAAGCTTTTTTGTTACTTTAAAAGTCAACTGCGATAGGGCGTCTATACTTTCGATTGTCTTTGTAGACTACCTTCTAATTGTGTCATGCTAATTGGGTTCCCAGATTCGAAATCGTATGAATTACGTTACGTTTTGTTTAAGGTTACGTTTGTTTCAATAATCTGAGGCTTACGTGGGAGAATGCATGATACAATAATAGAAGGTAAAATCACTTGCCCAACAACAAAACTGGGATACAACCCTGTACATTATATTCGTACAATAGCTTGTCAAAATAGGCAGCCGACTCGAACAGCTGACTAATAATTGGTTGTCAAATAAATTTTTTATTTGAAATTTGATTTTCTTTGAAAAGGATAATTTTTTCTAATATTTCAAACTTACGTGCAATTACCCTTTAAAGTAAATCTGGTGACTGCAATTTTATTCAGTATAACAAGTTTTCTCTTGTATTGGGATACACACACAATGTAAGTTTTGTCTTTAAGGAACTATAAAATTTAAATAATTTCCTTATTTTAATCTCGGAA
Source organism: Eudasyphora cyanicolor (assembly GCA_963930755.1). Taxonomy (NCBI): domain Eukaryota; kingdom Metazoa; phylum Arthropoda; class Insecta; order Diptera; family Muscidae; genus Eudasyphora; species Eudasyphora cyanicolor. The sequence goes on along the minus strand of OZ005734.1, from coordinate 199,810,434 downwards.
GGATAGTGTCATTATCCTTCATGGCACCCAGATGTTTTTGCTGTTACAGTATTGAGTAGCATTGATGATGGATGGCATATTATACAATACTGCCCGGTCGAGCTTTCCAACGATTTTACTTCTTTGGAATATTTTTTTTAAAAGGTTTGTCTCTTCAGAGCTTGTCCTTACAAATGAGTGGCGAGAGGCATAAGCTGAATGCGGCCATACGTGTCACACATATAACCCATATCAATAAAAAGGCAGAACAGGAAAAATGGAGCAGTAAATGCATAAAATGGAAGACGGCCGGCCTCTCGTGCAATGGAATTAACTCAAAATGCCGACAGCAAGATCCTTTTGGGCAGAATGGGCCTCCTGATGACGTAGAGGACTTTGGGTTGAAGAGCTACTCCTCATGTTAAAACCAATTTTCAGGTTGTATTTATTTTCTAGTAAGGAAATAAGTTTTTCATATTATAAGAAAATACATACTCGTACATATGTATATGGACCATTTATTAAAAAATATGATGAACGAATAATGTAAAAAGAATTGAACGTATTATATATATTTTTTAATTTAATAACAAAGTTTGTCGTTGATACAAATAATAAGTTGTTAGCTGCAACATTGTTCAAGCTACATCTGTTGAATTGTCCATCAATTATTCAGTTTTATGAAAATGGGTGTTGGTCTTCCGCCTAGTTTGCCATTTGTTGATGAACAAAATTGAACAAACAAGAGTTCCAAGAACGTCCAATTCAAATCGAACCAGTAAGGAAAGACAGAAAGTCGGGAAATGTTAAATACAATTTACATTATTTTTAATTTGCGTGAATTTTGTTTGATTGTACACTATTTTTTAAAACGCTCCCAACAACAAAATGTAAACAAACAATCAAACGTCATCCATGAGTTTGACAGTTCATTGAGCTCTGAAAAAATGGCGAGAAAATCAGCTGTTCGCTGTACGCTACCTTGTTCAATACACAGACCTTAAAGGCCGGGTTAGGCATACGTAACCGAAATTTATCTTTGCCGTTGTCGTAACGTTGCCCGTTTGAGCGATTAGCCAACGTTGAGAAAACGAGTCATATGTTCTGACAACAACAACACATACATAAGTAAACAAAAAAGCCGCGATTTCTTTTTGTTTAGGTTTATTAAAAATGAAGTTAAAAATAATGTTTATAAATTTGTGTTTATTAAATCTGTGCAGAATTTACAATAAAAGTAATGAAGAAAATATCGTCAGATAAGAAGATGTGGTGGACGTCCTATTAACAATGACTGGGCGAAAGCCGGACTCTAGAATGCCTATGGCAGTTTTTAATTTGTTATTAACATTAATAAAATATGAGTTAACTACGCCAAAGCAACGGATTAGACCGGCAGAGAGACTAGCAAAAACACCACTGTATGCCAAATATTGCTTTATCCTATGATCCCAAGTTGGGAAATATTAACATTCTATTCTTTAAACTTGTAGATATTTGGGTCACGGTTGTTCCATACAATCGATTGCATGGAGTCACAAGCTGGGGAAAACAACAATTCGAAATATTATTTCAGAATGCAGTGAAGTTTTGTAGCGCTTGCTTTCGCCGATTTATTTAAGTGAACAAACTACACAGCAGTACAAACACATTGCCAATGATTTTCAACGAATATGGGATATGCCGAATTGTGTGGGAATCTGCGACGCTAACTATACATTCATATCAGTTAATGTTGGAAGTTATGGCAGCCAACACGATGGGGGTATGCCCATTAAACTTCAATTTATTTATAATCTATGTTAATGCAAACAATTACCGTTTCTTAATTTAAATTAAATACAGCCATATTCCAGTACTCTCCGTTTGGCCAATCAGTTATTTTAGGTACAGTACCTGTACCTCCTAGTAAACCATTATCGTCAGCATCCTCTGAAGCCTTTCCTCATTTTTTTATTTGTAATGCGGCGTTTCCTCTGAGGAATATCCTTGGTCTAAGTCAACAACTTTAGACGAGCTCAGAGACAACATCCAACGCAAAATTGCCAACGTTCCGGTCGAAATGGGTCCAAAGAATAGATCGCTGTTGGCGGGCTCGTGGTGGTCAAATGACCGAAATTGAGTTGCATTCTTAAAATGTAACATTTGTAACACCTGGAATAAATTTGAACTCTATATCTAAAATATTTATTAATATATAAAATTCGTATGTCCTTAATGGAAACCCCTTTACTTATGTCTATTTCCACTGAAGAGGGACTCAGCCAAATCCAATCCAATCTCTGTCTATAAATAAGTCCACGTTTGTAGAGACGCTTATATTGATGTCAAATTAACCCACAATGAAGAAGATTGTCTCAATGATTGTCTCGTACTGTCGTCAACAGAATCCTGAAGCAGATTATAAATTTAATTTTTAATGGAGTCAGCCGCGATCTTCATACAACTCACCTGTAACGCCCATCTCCTTGCCAATTTCCTTCCAAGCTTCTCGCCTTTTTTCAGATATCCTATATGCTGGATTATATTTATTGTATAAATACTCGTGCGACTGCACCCATGAAATCAAATATTCGTCTTTCATGTTTGTTTGCATTTTTAAACAATAAATAATTAATAAATTATTTTCTTAACTTTTCTCGGTGAACATACAATTGTAATTGTAAACAACATGTAGTATCAGCTGTTGTCAAATTGTACGTAAACGGAACGTCCAATTCTGATTTCAACAGATTCAGCCGTCCGTTTACGTTTCGTTTCCGTTGGCTAATCGTTTACACCGACATCCATATGACAGATTGAATCAGCTGATTCGTTACGCTACGGGGGCGTTACGGTTAAGTTTGCATAACTGGGCCTTAAATTAGACAGATGTGCCGTCCGGACGAAACGTCAAAATCTATCAGTTACGAACGAATAGGAATGAAATGTCACACGCGAAAAAACACTTTTCCGCGAACATAGTTAGAACTTTCTTTGCACTAATCAATAAAAATTAATTTTTTAATTGTGAAAATTACAAAAAATTCGGGAAAATCAGTCCGAAACCCGCGGAAAACCTCACTCTTTGAAGTCCTACTCGTTGAAATTTCTATTCGTTCGTAACTGACAACTTACTCGCTCCGGGATGACATCTTATTATTTATTATTTTTGGTTCAATATACCTTGGGAGAATCAAAAATAATGAATAATAAGATATGTCATCCCGGAGCGAGTAAGTTGTCAGTTACGAACGAATAGAAATTTCAACGAGTAGGTGATCAAAGAGTGAGTTTTTCCGCGGATTTCGGACCGATTTTCCCGAATTTTTTGTAATTGTCACAATTAAAAAATTAATATCAATCGATTAGTGCAAAAAAAGTTCAAACTATTTTCGCGGAAACCTGTTTTTTCGCGTGTGACATTTCATTCCTATTCGTTCGTAACTGATAGATTTTGACGTTTCTGGCTGATGGCACATCTGTATAATTTAAGGTCTGTGGGGAGAATGGTTTCATCAAAAATAAAAATAATAAGATATGTCATCCCGGAGCGAGTAAGTTGTCAGTTACGAACGAATAGAAATTTCAACGAGTAGGACTTCAAAGAGTGATTTCTATTCGTTCGTAACTGACAACTTACTCGCTCCGGGATGACATATCTTAAGGCGCCCATACACGAGTACTGCCGCAGTTCATGCCGATGAACCCCTTGTGTACGTGTGTGATTGACATTTTCGATACACACATATCAATCAAAATTTAATTTATCCATTTTTTTCTCATTTCACATAAAACTATTTTAAATTTTCGTTGTTTACATACTTATAATAAAATTTCCAATAATCTGGCATATAATGATGAACAAAATTCATCTGATTGATATGTGTTCATTTTGAAAATCAAAAGTATTTTGATTTTCATACTGCAACCAATACATTCTCATGTTGTGTCAAATTCACCAATACACATATTGCCGTTCCTGCGGCAGTACTCGTGTATGGGGGGCTTTATTATTTATTATTTTTGGGTTTCATCTCCGAGTGATTGCTTTATTTTTGTTTACATTCACCAAATTGCTCAACTCTAATTTGAATCCTTGGATTTTTATTATTTAATGTTTAAAAAATTAATTCCAATAATACAAAGGAACATGAGTACCTCCGACAACAAATCGAAACAAACTTTAGCCAAAAAACTAAGTGCCAAAAGAGTCCCTTTAAAGAGAGAAATTGTAAGTGTCTGAATTACGGTTGAAGGTTGTAGCCGGCCGCTGGATGAAAAATTAAGTTGCAAAATTAAGAAAATGTCTAGAAATGTTGGGAACAGTGGTTCATGGAATGTAATATATTTTGGCCCAACGGAAAATCCAACAAATATGCCGTCATCGCTCGTAATGAGTTGTTTAACTGGCCATCACAAAAATACAGGAAAACGACATTCTGACATCGACAGCCCGCAATAAAGAGTTCATTGATTTTTATAATTGTTCTTTCATATTTTAGGAATTGAAACCGGAGGTCTTCAGTGAGGTAAAGAACAATAAGAGACCTAAGTTGGCAAAGGTGTCCAAAAAGAATGAAGACACAGATATTTGCAGGGAAGAACCAATTTTGAAAAAGACTACGAAGGTGAAAGCCGAGGCAGTAGACTCCAGCGATGCTACTGAATTGAAAAGGTCAAAACGCTGTACAAGATCGAGAATTATTAAAGAAGAGCTACAACAAGATGCTCCTCTAGAAATAGTATCCACAGAAAAAAGTTCCATAGTTGAAAATGAGCCCTTTGATTCGACTCCTTTCAACTCATCATCAGAGAAGACCAAAATAAAACAAGAAGATGGGAGCATTCCGAAGACAAAAACCAAAAAGAAAGTTGATCTTAGCAATATTAAAGAGGCCAAGGAAGAACCTATAGAAAATAAATGGGAACCAACAAATTGGAAAACGATTTTGGAGAATATACGTACCATGCGTTTATCAGACAATGCTCCCGTGGATACCATGGGTTGTCATAAATGTGCCGACGAAAATGCGGATGAAAAGGTAGACTAATTTACTTTGCATTTACATATGTATGTATGTTTTGTTAATAATATTTGTAAATTATTTGTGTTTAGACTCAGCGTTTCCACAAATTGGTAGCTCTCATGCTTTCCAGTCAAACTAAAGATGAGACCACCTATCATGCAATGTTGCGTTTAAGGGAACATAGCCTAACTCCTGAGGCTATAAGCGAAATGAAATTGAATGTACTGGAAAATATTTTGCATCCGGTATCATTTTATAAAGTAACTATTACTACTTACACTGACAAAATAAAACATGTAATGTAATGCCAAACAAATTCTCGCTCTCTGTAATTTTCTAGAACAAGGCCAAGTACATGCAACAAACTTCAAAAATTCTCATTGATAAATACAATTCCGATATACCCAACAACATTAAGGAATTAGTAGCGCTACCTGGTGTAGGCCCAAAAATGGCTCATATTTGTATGGCCACAGCGTGGCAGGAAACCACTGGTATAGGAGTTGATGTTCATGTTCACCGCATTAGTAATCGCTTACAGTGGGTACACCGCCCAACCAAAGAACCCGAACAGACTAGAGCGGCTTTGGAGCAGTGGTTGCCACGCGATCTCTGGAGGGAAGTTAATCATTTGTTAGTGGGTTTTGGCCAAACCACATGTACACCAGTGAAGCCTAAATGTTTAGAATGCCTTAATTGTAATATCTGTCCTTCAGCCCCGAAAACTAAGAAATCAGAGGAGAAAATGGAAAATGCTGAGGTTCTTAATATATGTGATATGGCCAAATTTAAGAAAAAGAAAATGCATTTGTAATGTATCATGCTAAATGTATATTTTCACGATAAATTTAATATAATATATCGTTATTAGACACGTAAAAGGGACAAAAACCGAACAAATTCAAAATCAAGTTGTTGACAGATAATGATAGTTTGCTTCAAAATACGAGTACATATACTCATGAATTTGTAGTCGCCTACTAACAAAAATAACGAATTTATCAACAGAATTCACAAGTGTCTAAGGGCCATATTCAAAGCTAAAGAAGGTTTGAGGAACGCTTTAGCAGTGTTAAAGCGTTCTTCAAACCTTCATTAAATTTTTATGAATAAGGGCCTAACACATTTGTTCTTCTTTCTTAGTTAAAAAAGCGTATTTGATAAAACTTATAAAGTTTTTAATCACGTGGTTACAACCACTATCCTGACAACCCCATTTCTTATTTTATTTATTTTTTGTTTTCACTGTAAAATTTCCAAGTTTTGATTTGATAGTCCCTTTTGCTTATCTGAAGACGATTTAAATACTTGTATGTACGTACTGTGTATGTGATTAAAATAAAAATTAAATATCTGAATGTATTAAAAAAGACTTGTTTAATTAAGATTAGCATATAGCATTAGCATCCTTCAATAACGTTTTAATTAATGGAAACTTATTTAGATGCAAACATTAATTTTGTTCAGCCCTTTAAAATTGTGAAACTTAAAAGTGTAAGAAATATAGGGCCTTATTCATTAAAGTATTAGGAATACGTTTCATGATGTTTAGATAAATGAAAATATTTATTACATTGCGCTTTTACAAAAATAAAAAATAGCCTATATCGCTGAGTTTTAATAAAACTACTAGACCCAAAAAAAAATCTCAAATTCAATATTATACGATAAAATTAAAATCTCTTGAATGAATAATATCCCAAAACAGGGCCAACTCTCGACATTCGACATCGAGAACTTTTCGATTGAAAACCCATTTTAGTTTTTGTTAAGAAGAAAATGTGGAATTGGAATTAATTAAAAACTATCCAGATAAGCTGTATAAGAATGTATACATATAAACAATCTACTTGAATTCGACAGATACTCTTTTAACGAAAATAAAATACACATTTCGATTGTAAAGTATTCGATAACGAATGCCGAGTTTTGACCCCAGGTCCTAATTTTGCGATTTAGAGGAAAAATATAAAGTAAAGAGACATTTTCCTCTAAATCATATAAAATTAAAAAAAGTAGCGCGATTTTCTTTAACAGGTTTTCTCTAGCAACCGGAAGAAGTTCCGTCTAAAAAGTAGCGCTCTTATAAATAAAAACTTTTATTATTATTTTTGTGTTGTACCTTTTGTCACAGACCTTAAATTATACAGATGTGCCGTCAGCCCGAAACGTCAAAATCTATCAGTTACGAACGAATAGAAATGAAATGTCACACGCGAAAAAACAGTTTTCCGCGAACATAGTTTCAACTTTTTTGCACTAATCGATTAATATTAATTTTTTAATTGTGACAATTAGAAAAAATTCGGGAAAATCGGTCCAAAATCCGCGGAAAACGCACTCTTTGAAGTCCTATATCTTATTATTCATTATTTTTGCCTTTTGTCATATTCCTCAAAAATAATAAATAATAAGATATGTCATCCCGGAGCGAGTAAGTTGTCAGTTACGAACGAATAGAAATTTCAACGAGTAGGACTTCAAAGAGTGAGGTTTTCCGCGGGTTTCGGACTGATTTTCCCGATTTTTTTGTAATTTTCACAATTAAAAAATTAATTTTTATTGATTAGCGCAAAGAAAGTTCTAACTATGTTCGCGGAAAAGTGTTTTTTCGCGTGTGACATTTCATTCCTATTCGTTCGTAACTGATAGATTTTGACGTTTCGTCCGGACGGCACATCTGTCTAATTTAAGGTCTGTGATATTCCTAGCCTTGACATTTTTTTTTAATTTTAAGGTGCTCAAGATATGTGACCTATTTTCATATCCTTATATGACCTTCCTGGACGGGGCTTCACAGTGTTTCTTACATATTTCACTGGAATGGGTCATGTGCGGGATTAAAGATTTTTCTGTCTGAAGCTACACGGACCAATAAACGTAGGAATCGAAATTACAGATTACAAAGGTAGATATCGATAACTAAAAAGTTATCAATTTGTTCCTTCAAAAAACAATATACGGAGACCTTTATGTTTATTTTGACAATCAATTGTCTTTGTGTGCAGTCAGATTGTGGGGCCTAGGTTACCATACTCTCCCATAAACTTGGATGGAAGGAACTATTCCTTATTACAGACTTTATAAACTCAATAGAAATACAGCAAGTGGCAATTGAAGTGCATTCAATTAAATCGGTCGGTCGGTCGTTCGCGCGTTTATAGTGAAAACTCATTTTCTCATCCGCGTCTATGTGCAATGGTAAGTTCATTGAAAAAGAAGAGATTCTTCTGAGACTTACACCATAATAAACCCAAAAAGTATCTTGGAGAACTTATTGGATATTGTATGTACATATGTACGTACATATGTATGTATGTATGTATGGCTGTGTGTCATGTAGATTTATCGACAAAACGTTTTGATCATTTTATATCAAAGCTGGAGCACGAACATTCTTGTATGAGCCTTCAATCACAAATAAGTTTTGCACAAGTCGTCGATACATAATAACTAGAGAGACTGTGCTACCTACGGGGGAGTCACGACGGGTTGGGCACGGTCTAATCCAATTATATAGTATGTTGTAGTCGAAGTTCTAAGTTCGTGGAGGCACTGAGGGATATTCTGATATAGTCATTGCAAAAACGAATAACTGTACAGTTCATATCAACAATCGGAACATGGCCCTCTCGTCCAACCTCTTCTGGTACTTGCCACCAAATGGAGGACCAAATCATACCAACAATTCGAGTAGAACGGTTGGAAAAATATTGCTCATTATTTGCCAGACTATAGTCGCGGAGGGGACCAGGTGGATGATGATTTGGTATATCCCCATACAATATTCTCACCAATTTGACTTCTGGACGCCTTTGAAATGACTAATACTGTCTAGAGAAATACCCATTTAGTTTATTATACCGATCGACTTGGAATCACTTCCTGAGTCGATTTAACCATGTCTGCCTGTCCGTCTCTAGATGTATATTTGTAATCAATCTGCAGGTCGTATTTATGGTCCGATTGTGATGAAATTTAGCACAGTGCTCTTTTTTGGACCAAGGTTCCAAAATTCCTATTGAATTTGGTCAAAATCGGTTCAGATTTAGATATAGCCCGCGATTTGACATGTAAGTGCTGTAGAAACTGTGTTTTATATCAGATCAGTACGAAATTTGGCAGAGAGAGTTCTCTTATTACACGGATCAACACTGCCAAATTCGGCGAAAATCGGTTCAGATTTAAGGAGCGCTGTAGAAACCGTATTTTATATCCTATCAGTACGAAATTCGGCAGACAGAGATTTCTTATTACATGAATGAACTCGGGGAAAATCCTTTTAGATTTAGATATTGCCCCCACATATGTATATGTTTTACCCGATTTGACATGTAAGCGCTGTAGAAACCGTATTTTATATCCGATCCGTACGAAATTCGGCAGAGAGAGTTTTCTTGCTACGTGGATGAACACTATTAAATTCGGGGAAAATTTAGGGTGATGACTTCTTGATTTTTTTTTTCTCAAAAATTATTTCCTGTTGCACGAATGAATGAACTTTTGCCTATTAATGACTAAAATAACGTTTATTCCATATAAATATTGAAAAAGGTCACGCAAAAACCACTTTGAAATCATATTTTTGGGAAAAAATTTAAATATTTTCTTTTTTTTAAATCATATAAATCCAAAACGGAAAAAAGTGTCAAGTCTTACTTATATCTTTCACGAAAAGGCACATAGCCTATGAACAAAATGAGACACTGATCATAGAAATCGATGAACACCTTTCGTTTTTATTTACAATTAAGTGAAGGTATCCCATTTTGAATCGAATGTATCTCTTTGAAAAAACGTTGACGACTTTTTTATGATTCTAATTTTTTTTGATTGTTTTTACAGAAACCGCATTTATGAGCGGTTGTTACTCTGAAAGTTTTGAAAAAAATTAAAAAATTGCCCAAAATGCTTATAAATAAAAATTTTAAAATCACTTTGTGCATGAGGTTTTTTTTATCGAATCACCTTATATGTAAGATTTTATCTAATCTTAAATAAAAACTCATCTAAATATGATACAGGGAAACGAGGTTGTATAAAAGTCATCACCCTAATATATATGTGTTAAATCCGGTTTGACATGTAAGCGCTGTAGAAACCGTATTTTATATCCGATAAGTAAGAAATTCGGCAGAAACAGTTTTCTTATTACATGTATGAACAATGCCAAATTCGGAGAAAATCCGTTCAGATTTAGATATAGCCACCATATATGTATGTATATGTTTTATCCAATTTGGCATGTAAGCGCTGTAAAACCCGTATTTTACATCCGATAAATACGAAATTCGACAGAGAGAGGTTTCATAATTTAGGAACTAATGCTTCTTATTGTGGTTAATCGTTTCAGATTTACATATAGCCACATTTAAACTACGTTCCTGCCTATGCAGTATTTAAGACCATTGAAACTGTATTTTACGTCCGATCTTTATATTATTTGGGAGAAATGAGTTAATCCAAGTTGATGAAAATCTGTTTAGATTATGTACAGCACCATCTATTTGATCCTTCCGATTCTTGATCTATGAAAGAATGTTGCGCATTTTAAGATTATCGTTTTAGATCTAGTTTATTATGATCAGCATCATAAACTCCTCTTGAATAAGCCTTGATGCGGAGGTGGAGCTAAGTACTTTGTTACCTGAAAAGAAACCAATTATTCCAAATTAGTATCGCAATGCCCATTTTCGCATTGTGAGGGAGGTGTCGGGTATTATATAGTCGGTCCCGCCCGACTTTTTGTCTTTCCTTACTGGCTTTTTATAGCAATAAGCCGATTTAATAGATCATTCTTCGTACATTAAAATGTGGACTTTAATTATTGCACGGAAACGGAATACAAAAGCTTTAGAAAAACATAACCCATTACATGATATTGTGGATAAGTATTATTGCTAATATTTTATTGCTCTTTTTATATCACCGATTTTAAATTGTACACATCGTTTTTTAACGTTTTTATTTACATACACTTAACATTTTAAAAACGCCTCAGGGATGGCTTTAACCTAAAAAGTATTTGTATTGTATAACCCCGTTTCTTACATTGTCATAAAAGTTGAATGACATTAGTTTATAAAAGTTTAAACACGAAACAAATGTTAATGGTATATTTTTTTAATTTTTGTTTTTTTCATGGAAGGTACTTTTATTATTCGGACTTGTATAAACTCGATAAAAATTACCTATTTTATTCCATTCTTTAAAAACTAGCGTCCTAACGAAAAAAACAATCTTGAAAAAATATCTATGGTTATTTATATAAAAAAACATTTATAGGCTAATATTAAAAATTCTGAACCTATATCTATATGAACATAATATGTGTCTAAAAAAAAGTTTCCTTTGCCGTTTGAAAATGTACCAGTTGGATACTTATTCTGGCACTATAAAGATCGTAAAGGCATACTTTCAAGGCTATGAAGAAATGGTTAATGGATAAGAATTCCAATAGTTTATGCTTACTACTCATATGGCCAGATACGAAAGGAATACCTTAAACGTAATCCACAAAACCCTTAAAAAATAATGGCGACAAAATTCGAAACTATAGGAAATATTAAGAATTTGATATCAAATTTACGTTATCGAAGTTTGGTATATACAGGAAGTTTTTTTTTAGACGTGTGGTTTTCAAGAAGAAATAACATGCATATTATTTAGTGTTATGGCCAATAATTTGTCTTTATTATAAAGAAGAATTATATGACTATGTTAGATTTAGATATTAGATGACTATATTAGATCCAAGATTGAGGGTGATTTCTATCTGAAGACAGTCAAGATGATATTGCCTTCAACGGCTACCAGATCGTCGTTTAAGGTCATTGTTCAACCTGAAATCTTTGATAAGTTGATAGATCCCAATTTTTGGCCTCCAAAGGCATTTGTAAAATAATTTGTGGATAGGGTAGATAAACTGGCTCGTTTACCTGCCAGGCATTTTAACTTTGCCAAAAAACCAATAAACTCTCTGGTCATAGCTTATCAGAATGTAATAGGGCTTAATACCAAATTAACCCGCTTATTTGTTGATAACTTTGACTTCGATTTCTCGGTTTTATCTTTCACTGAGTCCTGGTTAAAACCTAATATATTTGATTCCGAAATCTTATCTGATGAATACGTAATATACAGAAAATATCGTCTTAATAAAATTTGTGGTGGTGTCCTTATCGCTGCAGTTAATTCGTTGTCATCAGAACGTGTCTTTCTTGACATAGCTAACGACATTGAATTCATTGTTGTCTCTGTTAATTTAGGGAAAACCAAATTATTCGTTAGTTGCTCTTACATCCCTCCAAACTCGGAATTATCTGTTTATGATAATCACTTATCGGCTATCGGCAGAGTGGTTTCGATGTGGATAGATGTCGATCGAATTATCATTGTAGGTGATTTTAACTTACCCTCCGTTTCTTGGCTTTCATTGTCCGATTCTGAGGCATTTATTCCCCAAAATTCTTCATCAATCTCTTTTGAGTGGACCTGCGATTTAGTCAGGCGTTTTTCTGATCTCGATCTATTCCAGATAAATGGTATTTTCAACGCAATTGATAAATTACTTGATTAAGGGCCATTAACAATAAATAAATAAACTAGGTTTAAAAGCTAACTACCGGTTGTAGCTGTCAAATTCCGTTCAATTTAACTTTCGTTACCTCTAATGCTCGGTTATTTTGTTTTCTGTTAATGGGGGTTAGTATTTGGTGATAATTCCCAATTATTCGATGTTTACAGAATTTCTCAAATTTCTATACCGGAGGATAATTACCACCCTACGCTGGGTATTTCCATGACGTATGACATGTACACACCCTACGTGATGAGGGTGCATTTTTTTGTTTCAAAAGAACTAATTTTGACTTGCTTAATGCTCTGCTCCTCGACGTTGATTGGGATTGTATCTGCTGTTGTGATCACTTGACTCACATTGACACAGCTATTGAGCAGTTTTATAACGTATTGAATAATTGTTTGCAACAATCTGTTCCGAAGATTCATGTTAAAAATTCTAATAGGCCACCATGGTATTCTCCTGCTTTGACTGCTATTAACAACTTGAAGAGAAGACTATTTAAAAAATTTAAAAAATAGGGTTCGGAGACCGATTTTCCAATGTATGCAATTGCCGGATCTCAATTTAATATTGAATGTAGCAGATGTTATGGAATCTACTTAAATAAGTTAGCCCTCAATTTTAAGTCGAATACTAAATCTTTCTATGATTTTGTAAATATGAAACGTAGATCTAATTCAAGACATTCTATGGTTAGAATGGATAGTGAGGAATTCCGTGGTGGCCAGTCAATCGCCAATGCTTTTGCAAAATTTTTTACATCAACCTATTCGCATGAACAGTGACAACTAAACGTCTCCTACCCTGGCAATATTCCTTCATTGAATCAGTTGAGCATACCTTATTTTGATTTCCCATTTGTATTTTCGAGTTTGGTCAAGCTTCAATCAATCTTCTAATAGTGTTGGTCCTGATGGTGTACCCATTATAATCCTCAAATATTGTGCTCAAAGTCTTGCTGTCCCGCTCTGGAAGCCTCACTGATGTGCGGAATTATCCTGGAAGCGCAAAATTAAGTATAATTCCAAAACTTTTTGGGAAAATGGTTATTGAGATTTTATCTCATAAATATCGACTATTTTAAGTCCATTCCAACATGGACTTCGTAAAGGTCTTTCAACTGTGACAAATTTAGTGCAATTATACAGATTTTAGTAAAACTTTCGATAGAGTCAATCACAAACTCTTAATACGTAAGCAGGATCTTATTGGTTTTAGTAGCAACTCATTGCGTTGGATATCGTCTTATCTTGATAGTCGTATTTAGATTGTGAAATTAGGTAGATCCTGTTCTGATTCGATTTTGGTTCCATCTTGGGTTCCCCAAGGTAGCCATATTGCTCCCATTCTGATTCTGCTATTCATCAACGATTTGCCAGATTTAATTTTTATACCCTACACCACACTGTGGTACAGGGTATTATAACTTTGTGCATTTGTTTGTAACTCCCAAAAGGAGAAGAAATAGACCCTTTGTTTATTATACCGATCGACTTAAAATCACTTTCTGAGTTGATTTAGCTATGTCCGTCTGTCCGTCTCTCTGTGCATGTATTCTTGTAATCAATGTACAGGTCGCAATTATGGTCCGATCTCGACGAAACTTTACACATATATTTTATTTGGCCCAAGGACGATCCCTATTGAATTTGGTTAAAATCGGTTCAGATTTAGGTATAGCCCCCATATACAGGTGGCGCAAAAGTAACCTTTCGATGTTTTTTGGCTGTAATTTAAAAAAAAATGAAAAACTTTGATTCTTCTTGTGGATTATTTTTATTTGGTCTTTTAATTTTTTTTACATCAAGTCGAGAATACGATGTCATGTAAATGGCCGCCGCCACAGTTGATTGTCATTTGAGCCCTTTTTATGGCATTTTCCATCACTTTGGCCAAAACTTCCGGCGATAGGTCCTCACATTCTTGACGGCACATTTTCTGCTGCACATTTTCTGCTGCACATTTTCTGCTGTAATAGCACATTTTCTGCTGTAATAGCAAAAAGTTTGCAGTTTTGCATTAGCAAACGCACTGCTGAAAAATTTGCAGTTTGCTGAAAATTTTTGCTGTTAATCAAAATATGTGAAAATAAGACAAAAGTTGCAATAATTTACATGATAAAGTTCAACTACCATTGAAAATCAAAAAGGTTAAGGTCATTCGTGAGATAAGACAAGTATATTTAAAAAAAATTAAATAATTATTCGGCGATATCTGTTTTCGAGTTACGGTTCTCAATATTTTTATTTTTTCATTAGATTTTAAAAATATTGGAAATAGGAGTCGATTAACACTGCAAAAAGTAAAACACAAATCGATAACGAATATGATTTGACGATTTCAAAATCATAGTTCCGGACATACAATTAAAATTAATCTATTGTGTTTAGATTTTAGTTTCTAATTTTTTATACATATTTTAATAAACCAAAGATAAACATTAATATTTTATGTGCGATTTGTAAAAATGTTTATAAAGTCTGATTCACACAACGCAATTTTATTTCAAGCAAGTGTCAAAGATTGTAGGAAAGATACAGAGAGCACTTTCCGCTTGGAAGAAATTGCATCGTGTGATCTAGGACTAAGTATTGTGTATGCAAAAAAAGTTAAAAAACGAGAGAATTCCTAAAGGCTTAGGGTGAGTATTAAGAGAAAATTTCGCAAGATTGTATCATTCTGTGCAAAGACGATTTTTATACGGTTTCCACGGCTATTCCTGTGTGTATTGTTGTTGTTTCAAAGTGCGAATAAAAAACAAAACGTTCAATCGAGTACGAGAGTTTTTTCCCCTCCCTTTCCAACTGCCTCCCCTACAAACACCGTTAAACCGCTGATAAAATTGCCTCGTGTAAATTGGGACGAACATAGACACCTCAACACACCCAGTAATTCGGTGTCTCTCTGTGTCAAACTTTGACACTTGCTTGGAAAAAGTTGCCGGGTGTAAATCTGGACACAGAGGCATACGGAAGATAATGTTCAGATTCATACTCGGCAACTTTTTCCAAGCAAGTGTAAAATTTTTATGGAGAGAGAGGCGGGCGGAAAGAGCTCTCTCCAACAAACTTTGACACTTGTTTTGAAAAGTTGCGTAGTGTGAATATGGACAATGGGAAAAGTAGTTTCTTGTACTGGCAATCCGTTTTGTGTTTTTCATTCGCACTTTGCTGCGTGTGAATCGGGACATAGACATGCTTTATGACGGAAAAAAGAAAATTAAAAAAGCGGCGTTTAATTTATATTCCTTACCACTGAAACCAATTTTTTCCATTAAAATGTGCTTGCGATAAGTTACACATATATTCATATTTGTGCAGATGACAAAATCTCATATAAAATGTTTATTTCGCTTATCAAAAAATATTGACAGACGTAATATGCTTTCACTAGCATTCAAGATTGCCTCTTTGACAGACATCGTGCGCCGATGACGGCTATTTAAGTAACACCCTTTGAAGAATAAAATATTTTACGCCGAACAAATTGAATTGGATTGAAATTTTCGTTCTGTTTGTTAATTCGCATTAAAAAAGCATTCCGCGAAGATAATGCAATTGATTTTAATAAGTAAAACGGTTCCGGGACAGCTTCGACAACACTTACAAATGGCTAAAGAAAAAAAGGCGAAATTGTGTATGCCTTGCAGGATCAATTAATCAAGTTGCAACAGGTAAGCGTACACAAGTTGGAAATTTCTCTATGATTGTGTAAGTCTTATTTCTGGTTGTTTTCATGACTCTCAGCAAGCTCTATGGCTCTGGACATGTACAATTACCGTGTATATAGGGTGAACCCAATTGGCTAACGCGTAGGAGTCACTGATCATCATACGGTCTGGGGAACATCAAATATAACCAAAGGTCGTACGATGTATGTTCTTTATTGTTATCATTCGGACAAAAAGAAGATAGTTATAATGCCAGTGACCGGTAAGTATTGTGTGTAGATGCTCCAATTTAATTTTCTAAATGATTATATTTTTTGATCAAGCGTACACAAATGCACATAAAGGACCATGTTATCAATTAATCAAGACGCAACAGGTAAGCGTACACAAATTGAAAATTAAATGTACTATGATTATAAGACTTAATTCTGTTTGTTTTCAAGATTCTCACCAAGCAGTGTCCTATTAAAATACGGGTATAAAAGATGATCTGAAATTTCGTAGCAACTACAATGTATAAATTCAGATAACTTGTGTCATGGATGGACTAACCATTTATTTCCTTGTCTACTTTTCAAAATCGCATACAACTCTTGGAAGTGTGACCCTAATGATAATACCTGTAACAACTCGTAAGTATTTTTTTTCCTTTTTGTGATTTGTTTACCGAAATGGCAACATTGATTATTTACTCTATATGTTCCAACGATGGTCGCTAATATCCGAATCACGAAGCAACCTTTTGGCTCCAAAAATCTCAGGATAATTTAGTCTAATTTGGATGTAATCCATGGATAAGATCATTTTGCCCAATGATATGGCTCTGGACATGTACAATTAGATACCGTGTCCATAGGGTAAACCCAACACATTGGCCAATATTGACAGAGTTCGCGTCGATGTCCTACGATTTATGTTCTTTATATTTATCCTTCGGACAAAAAGAAGATAATTGTTAATGCCAGTTACCGGTAAGTATTGTTTGTAGATACTCCTATTGCTATTCAATTTTATTAAATTATTTATTTTTCATTTATATTTTTAGATCAAGCATACATACAGATTTCACAGTTCGAAACGCTTATCAATACATGGGCTGAATAACTTCAGGTTGGAGTCCTGGTTGATATACTATTCTCAAATATCAGGAAAATATAAAATTTGTATTTCTTTTATTAAAATAAAAAAGAAAGATACGTATGCTAGAATAACATAAATAGTTTGTTCTCCCAGCCGCTTTTTTCTGTTAAATAATAGCAAAATTGTTTGCTAAAATGACTGTTCTAGTTTGCTACAGTAGCAGGCAAATTTATGTGCTAAAATAACAACCATAGGGTTGCTAAAATAACAGACGAAGTCTGCTTTCCTTTTTTCAGCAGACACAGACTGTTGAAACAACAAACATTTTTGCTAATGATACTCACAAAATTCTTTGAGTGTAGGATTTGGAACCACTTACCGGTGGATTTGTGGAACTTCTCATTTACTCCACGTGTATTCAGATGTAAAATTATTGAATTATTGGCAGGTAGCCTCTAATACGCTTGTGTTATCTACTTCTTACAGGGTCAATTATTTTAATATCTCAATTTGTTTTGAATTAATGGCTGGGGAGCCATAGTTTTAATATTACTTTAGCTTCTTTTTCTGAATGTCATATAATACCATAACATTGTATTCTGCGTGCTACACTTTTGGTGCTACTTTTACTGGGTAATCTTCGAGTAAAATCTAGCTTAGAAATTCAATTTTATTTTAATTCTCTCTCTCTGTTTTCCCCCCTGCTTTTGCTAGTATGGATTTTTTACTAGTAAAATGTATGGGATGAACTTGCGCTACATAGCCTCGAGAGTGTTGTGTTATTTTGTTGCATTCACATAAATATCTTTATCCTATTTTTCTTATTTTTTTAGCCGGGTCGATTTGTGGGAACCATGGGTCTAAATGGGTCATAGTGGGATTTTTTCCGGGACATCAGAATTTGTTTTAGAGGTATGGTTCCTTCGGAAAAGTTTCTTATTTTGATCCCTAGAATACGATTTTCACTGAGCAATGGGCGATTTTTAAATCGACCCGCCCTAATGTGTATAACACATCGATTTGTGAGTAGCTATATCATGTTAAGCTTAACGCTTGTTTTATCTCTCAATTGTATCGCTTGATGAGTGATTACTTGAGTGTAGTACCTAATTATATAATCGATTAGTATAAAGCTAATATAAGAATTTTGGCCCTATTGGCTTGTTTATATTACTATAATTAAATAAATGAAATGAAAGTTATAAATGGTGATGTGCCCTCTAATTTTATTCTGTCTAGGATTGGATTCAATGTACCATATAGACCTTCCCGATATTACCAATTATTACATATTGATTTTCAACGTACAAATTATGCTTCGGCAGAGCACATTCGTAAAATGTGCATGGATCTTAACACTTTATATGAAGTTATTGAAATTGATGCTGAAATTGATGCATTTAGATCTAGAATAATCTCTTTTTTTAAATGTGTAAGTAGACTAATTTTAATTGTTTAGAGGTTCACAACATATCTATATATAGAAAAAAATTGATTTTTTGCATGTGCCGGCTGTTGAAATTTTTCTGTAGCTGTTACATCCACCCTCTACTATTAACCCGCCATGGTCCGGATCATGGGTGTACGCAATCCCTACGTCATGGGGATGTGGCCCCCTCGGTCGGAAGTGGCGGGTAAGAGTGTATGCGTTGGGACCGTTCGAATAAAAATAAGGGTTTGCAAATTTACGAGTATCTTCAGATATTTCTAGAAAATAATGTACGACATGAGCCCAATAATATTTCCTAGAACTGTGTATTTCTTGAAATGTGTGGATTTACTTTACTGAAATTTTCTGCTTTTATTCGATAGTTTCTGACTGAATGCTTTTGTTAAAAAAAATCACTTCAGGGTTTTGCAACAAGAGGTGTTATTTTGAATCACCCGGTATTTCGGTAGCTGTCACTTTTAAAGCTTTCTTTGACATTTGACAAGTAGAAACTACGCTATTACTAAAAATGGACAACAACGCATTAAAATTCGAAAAATCATCTTGACTGATGAGGCCCATTTCCACCTCGGTGGCTACGTCAACAAGCAAAATTGTCGCATCTGGGGCTCGGAAAACCCATGAGTTACTGTTGAGGAGCCTCTCCATCCTCAACGTGTGACTGTTTGATGCGGTTTATGGTCCGGAGGGGTCATTGGACCTTACTTTTTCGAAAATGAGGTTGGATCAACAGTTACGGTGAATGGATTGCGCTATCGAGAGATGATTAATGATTTTTTATGATCGGAGTTGGATGGTATTGATCGGCACAACGTTTACTTTCAACAAGACGGCGCTACGTGCCACACAAGCAACGAAACCATTGCTCTGTTACGGGAAAAGTTTCCGGACCGTGTTATCTCTCGGAGAGGTGCTCACAATTGGCCACCGAGATCTTGTGATTTAACACCTTGCGACTTCTTCCTTTGGGGCCACGTGAAAGATAAGGTATACGCAACAGCCCAGCGTCGATTCAAGACCTCAAAGATAGAATTCGTGAGGCTATCGAGGACATAGGGCAGCCACTTTGCGATTTGGTTATGGAAAATTTCCTGAAAAGGATATTGTCCTGTAGGCGTGGTCGTGGTGGCAAATTTGGCTGATGTTGTTTTTCATTATTAACGGCATAAATTCCTCTTTATTATGAAATAAACATCCGATCATTTATCTCAAAAAATGGTATTTTTCTTTGAATACCAAAATAACACGTCTTGTTGGAAAACCCTTTAACACATATCAATAAAAATGCTATTATGTTTTTGAAAATAAAAATATTTACTTAAATTTTTTATTTTTATAAAATGGCACTTAAAAATACAATTAATACATGTTCAAAATAATAATGTATACATACAAATATACTATATGTATAGAATAGATATACGTACTATATAGAAATGACCAAATTAACAAACTAAACTTTTACACTACAAAAACGTACAGAACAAAGTAACGTAATACAAATTGTATTTATTACGATGCAATACGTATCTACTCGTATTTTCAGACAATATAACAAATTACGAAATTTAACATTGAATAAAATTTTGAATATTCACGATGAATAATTTCTCTTTTATAACATTTTTATATTCGATATAATAGCTAAATATTACATACTCGTATTAGAATTAATATTAATATTTTTTTTGATCATTTTTTATATACTGGCTATGTTTTATGATAATTTCTAAAATTGTTTAATTTTTGTTTACTTTAATTTAAACGATTTTCGTTTTGTGGCTATAGAAGAAAATTTCTTAGTAGTTTGATGTAAGATTTAAAGATTGTTTTTGAAAGAAACTATATATTAGATTTTTGTTGTAAGGAAGTAAATTGCAGCTAAAATTGTGCAATTTGTAAATATAGTTTTGTTTTCTAACTTTTTTTTAGCGGTTAAGAAATCTATAAATTGTTTTGATTATGTATGTTCCATTGTTAGTTTTGTTTTGATTTGATTTTGAATATTCTATTGAAGAATTGAAAAATAAAAAAATTAAGGAAGATGACTTGAAAGATAGATCATCTGTATTAGGACTGACTGCATAATTAATTGGTTGATTTGGTTTAAATTAAATTTTAATACGCGGAGCAAGAGTTTTGAGATTTATTCTTGTTTCTTTTTAGATGTTTAGGAATTGTTCTTACTGGCGGAATATTACAATTGAAATTTTATGTTGAAGACTTGGAAAAATGGAAAAAACTTTCTGTATAAAAGCCACATTAAAAACATGATTACAATTTTTGCATTTCAATTAACAAATTAATTGATTTAATTAATCCATTTTCAAAATTATTACATTTTCTTTTTTTGATATTTTTTGATATCCCTTATCTCATTTTCCATTGTGGGCCAAAGAAGCGGCCTGTCGAAAAATTTTATAAAAGTCGATTGGTTGGAAAAGTTCGAAGGACGAACGAATTTTACTTTTAAAAAGATCATAACGCCCCTGTTCTGTATTCCGAATGTGACTTGACTCCGAATTTTCCGCTCGGAATTGGGTTTCTAAATCTGTTTATTTAAAAACGAATGCTCTACCTGTATCAGATATGGTTCGAATGGAAAATAGAGTCAATCTACATCCAATCGGCTACAATCTGCTCTCGGAAAACGACAATCGGACAACATTGAGTAGATGAAAACAACATAAGGTTCCCCCGATAATCGGATATATGCCGGAACGAAGTCTGTAATAGAAATAGACTTAAGGATTATCATCTCAGCGTCTCCAAGCTGCTGCAAAAGCAACAACTCGGAAAACAAAACAGGGGGAAGTAGATTTTTCGTGAATAGTTGTCGAATGGTCGACACTTTTCAAAATACATTAATTCCATAATTTACTTCCGAATTGACAACTTATTATTCCTTTAGAAATTTCTAATATCAATTGATATATCGCGACTTAAGAGTGTAAAGGCGCTAAGTCCAATATTTAAAATTTTACAGGAGAGACAAAATACTTACTGTATATGAATGTTTTTATAAAGAGTATATGGACTTAGCGCTTTTACGATTCAGCTTTTAAAGATGATAAATCATGATTTTTTAGCTTTTTGTTTTCAAATCGATGTATATCCAACTTATTTTACGTTCCGCTTCAAAAAATACATTTTGGCAAAAAGTGGACTTGGCGCCTTTACACTCTTAGGTCGCTATAGCCCTTATCAACTGATATATCTGTTGGTTACCTCTATAATACAAAATAAATATCGCACAAAGAAAATTTAAAGATTTTTTAATATTTTCAAGAAAAAATTGATTGAATGATATCATTTATTAATTGAAACAATTAAAATATCAGTTGATTTAATTAATTTTTTTATTGAAAAATGCATCTGCCTTCAATTAGGAATAAGATTTTTGATTGAAGGCAATTAAAATGCCAATTGAGGCATTTTTATAATTTCATTGAATCAGCTAAAACATTTATCGAATTGAAGTTTTCATTGATTATTTAGGAATTTTACGGATTTAATTGAATTACTTAAATAAGTAAATAAATCAGTTGATTTTTGATAGAAAGATAGCAAAATTATTTTTTTATAACTTTATTAAAACGAAACAATTAAAATATTAATTGAATATATTATTTATTAGGATTGCAAATTCTTCCGTTTTTAATTAAACAGGAAATAATTTTGTATTAATTAAGAAATTATTTGAATCATTTATTGTCTTTTGGAATCAATGTACATCTTAATAGAATTTAGTTTAAATTTTAATCATATTTTTAATTACGGCATTTTTTCAGATTCTGAATTAATAACATTCACTTTCCATTCAATCATTAATTGTTGCAGTCCATAATAATTAGTTACAAGTTTCAAAACAAGAAAACAGAAAAAAAATAAACATAAAATTAATCAAAAATAAACACATTGGTATGAATATACATAGTAACATTTAAAGTTTAATGACAACTACAATTTCAATTGTTTGTTAATAACAAATACCAATCAACATGTTTTTGTTTTCCTTTCCTTTTTCCCATACAAATAGGAGAGTAATCTACGTATATAGACGTATTTTTTTTTGTGTTTTGTTCGTTGCTTCGTTACACATTTTTTTCGACGCGAGGAGGAGCGCCCTGCCACTTGAAGAAATATGGTGCCTATGCCCCGCCTGCCTCATTTCAAAAGTGTGATATTCTTATGCCCGGCCTTTTCTTTCTGGGCGGTTTTCTTATAGAGCTTCCTGGCTTTTCGAACTATAAATCTGTTATAGGTCCAGCAACACTTAATTTAACGGGAGAACTGTGAGCCGCCGTGGCACTTTGGTGATGGTGATGATGTGTTGGATTTATCCATTTGTTTTTATGGGCGCCCGCTGCAGCAGTTGCAGTAGTTGATGTGGTGATAGTTCCGGAACGTTTATTAGTTTTGTTATGTCCAACACCACTGGTGGTTACTCCACTAGTACTACTACTTTTGGTTTTACTATGAACTCCGCCACCATCACCGTTAGCTAAATGTTGTTGTGATTGTTTTTGTTGGCTTTCAATGTTGTTGTTGGTGGTGGTATTGGCCATGGAGGATAGGGGATGAGTTGCATTTACTTGTAGAGTTTTAACCAATTTCTCAAGTCTAAAATTGAGATCAAAACAACACAAATATTTTTTGTCAGTTAAAAACACAAGTGGTAGGGTTAGGCAATCTTTTTTTTTTTAAATGCAGTTACATATATATTCGTATATTTCAGTTTTGACAATTTGTAGCAACCTTTTTTGGGAGGATTAAATTCTTAAAGCTTTGATTTCGTCCTCCAATAGCTTTTCTAATTTTCTTTTTACAAAGATTTAGGGCGAAAGGTTTGTTTCCAATTCATATTAAAATCCATAGCCTTAATAAGTTGCTACTGCCAAAAACTGGGGTAATAAATCGTGTGTTTTGGAGATGATAACTATGTAATGTTGTGTGGGTGAGTGCAAAGTGTTAATGATAACAAGTGTAAGTGAATTTAGATAATTATTAAGTACTACATAAACATTTACTTTGTTATAAATATTTTTTAATATATCTGTTTGAGTTTTCATTGCGGTCTTCGTTTTCGAAACGGCCATTCAATGCTATAGATTTATAGATTTTAATAATGTCTATAGAATTTTTCCTTGAAGTTTTTGATAATAAGAACAATTTGCCATTTTATTATATCCTAAAAGAAAATTAAGTATTTTGTTTTCTTATTAACACGTGCAATTTAAGCCAAAACTGCTTTTTATACCTCTCCTAACGGTTTATTATGTTTTTGTGAATTTCTTTGTAAAGCCCACAACATGAAGTGATAGGTTTATTAAATCGATGCTTTTGATATCACTTCCTAATTCGATTTAGCATTGTCCGTCCATCTGTCAGGTAAATATAAACCAATCTAAATGTACCTTATCAGACCCCATTTACCTTACCATTTCCCCACATTTACAAGTCAAATTGTTTAATCTATTTGTACTTTACTTTATCTAAAACTTAACAACTTACACAAATGGTTCAAATGTTGTGACATGTTTAAGCTCATATAACTTCTATACTACTGATGGGAGGTACCATAAGGAGTAGGTCGATATGATTGTCCATCCAACATAAACTGGGTTTGAATAAAATATTATAACGTATGAAATTTTAAGTCATTCGGTCACTCCTTTTCAGAGTTATCGTTAGCATCATTCAGTCGAACTGACAGACGCACGGACACTAATTAATTAATATTTTTTAACCAATGTAGGACCCATGCTGACATTTTTACATTTTGTGTTAAAATATGTGGGTTGTTTTTAAAAATAAAACGAAAAAATTAAAGATATGCTTTTCAGCATAAACGAGGATTAAGGACATTTTGACACTTTTAATATCCTCAAAAAAGAAAAATTAAATTATTTATTTATAATTCTTAGAGAGGATGTTAATTTCTTTCAAATGGTACTTATATCATTCAAATCTGATATTGTGTTCAAAAGTTATGTAGAATTGTAAAAAAATTTTGTAGGCGACAAACTTGGGCAACCTATAAAATCAAAACGTTATAAATTTAGACAATCGGTAAAAGGTAGTAAGTCTGCGTGGTCTTCTAGTATACGCGTGTAACATTTCATTGATATAATATATATATGAATATAACAAAATATGAATTATTTAAAAAATTTTTACTGCAATGAATTCTTGTCTTAAATAAATACAAACTGCAAAGATTCAGTTAAAATGCTTAGAAAATGTGGTATTTATGACATAAATACGAATATTTTGGAGCTACCTCTATAGGGTGACTATAACAAAATATGAACCGATTTGTAAAATTTTTGTCGCGATGAATTCTTGTCAAAATAGAATACAAACTGCAAAGTTTCTGCTAAATTGCTTTAAAAATGTGTTATCTATGGCTCAAAAACCGTATTTTGGAGCGACCTCTATAGGGGAGCTAAACAGGAGCAAACAACCTGCAACTATAAGAAATATTTCTACCAAATTTGATCAATCTAGCTCTATTATTGCAGACTGTAGGGTGAGTACAACAGACGGACGGACGGACAGACGGACAGACGCACGCGGCTAAATCTTCTTAGAATTTTACGACGATTAAGAATATATATACTTTATGGGGTTTCAGATCAATATTTTGAGGTATTACAAACGGAGTGACAAAATGAATTTATCACAGTCCTATGGTGGAGCGTATACAAATTATAAAATACTAGCCTACCATAAATATTTTAAAATTCTAGTACTTCATTTAATAATTTAATATGTTGACTTAGTTCGTCAAAATACGGGTTTGGTTAGTAGTTCTTGTTAAATTCAATGTACTGCTTCCATAAGTATTTCAGCTGATTTAAGTTAAAGACCTACACTACTGCTATTGAATTCTGGAGATGATAGAGTGGCAGTCAATTCTATCAAGCAATTAAAACTCTACCAATTTTTGTATTTGTTTCTATTACTTTTTTGCAATAGACAGAAAGTAACTGAAACATATGTATGGTCTCGAACCAAATAAATTCTGACTGAATTTTCAAAGTTGTTATTTTTTATAAATAATAGTTTTATTAAAAAAAGTACGGACGGATTAAGTTCGGCTATGCCGAATCTTATAAGTCCACCATGAAGCGCATATGAATGGTTACGCGTACTAATAAACTCATTATACCAAATTTCAGTCTAATTCATTGAAATTTGAGGTTTTTGTGGCGTTACGAAGACAAATCTAGAGGGAGCATTGTATGGAGCTATACCAAAACATGGGCCTATGACTACCGTTGATCATGTGAAAGATACCGGGTATAAATAAACCCCAGTTACCAATTTTCAGCCCGATCAGTTGACATTTGTGGTCTCTATGACGTTAAGAAGTAAAATCGGGGAGATGATATATGTGGGGGCAATATAAAAAAATGGACCGATGTTGCCGGACGTACATGGCTAAATCGTCTGAGAATTTTACGACGATTAATATATATACTTTATGGGGTCTCAGTTCAACATTTAGTGGTGTTACAAACGGAGTGACAAAATGAATATACCCCCGTATCGATGTGTGTCGTCTATTCTTAGTACATTCCAACATGGATTTCTTAAGTGTCTTACAAAAATGAAAAATGTTATTCAATTTACTTTAATCACACAGATGTGGTTATTACGGATTTTAGTAAAGCTTTTGATAGAGTTAATCGCTTAAACTTCTTACTGAAGTTTTTAGAGAATAGATGTATTGTTTTTAGTAAAAACTTGTTGAGTAGGATATCCTCTAGTCTTAATTAGCCGTATTCAGATTATGAAATGTGGTAGTTTCTGCTCTGGCCCGATTTTGGTTCCATCGAGGGTAGTCATATTGGCTCGGTACTGTTTCTACTATTTATCAATGATTTGCCAGATTTAACTATTATACAGATTCTGTATTGCTACTAAATTATTAGGATAATTTTGGATATTGTGTGATATCAATTGCATGAACCTTAATTTAAGGAAATGTAAACATATGTGTTTCTATAGATCGAAAAAGGATTCCATCTAGGATTAGTCTTTGTGTTTCTAATTTAATCAATTTAATAATCACTTAATTAAAATGATGAACAAGGCCTATGGTGTATTTGGCTTTATTAAGCGATGGGCGAAAAAATTTTCAAATCCATATGTAAAGAAACAGTTATATACTTCGCTTGTTAGACCTATTCTAGAACATGGATCTGTTGACACTCAACACAAGATTAATGTTGATAAAATTGAATCGGTTCTGAAACAATTTTTATTATTCGCATCTTTATTGGAATAGTGACTTTATTTTTCCACTCTACACAAGTAGGTTGAATTCGATAAGACTCTTAAGAGCAGACGTACTATATTGAAGGTGTTATAAGCCAGCAACATTTCTCATTACCAAATAATCCGACGAATAAGCAAAGTTCGATAATGGTAAGTACTTATTATTTAGCCACTTTTCTCATTATTTTAACAAGGGGATGTCATTGGAGGAAAGTACTTCCCAAAAGCATACAATAAAGTAGCGTAATAAGTACTTATTTGTAGCTCGATTTTATGTACATACTTGAATAATGCATTACCAATAAGTATTAAAAAATAGTAGATATGTAGAAATGGCAATTTAAAATGATTTTTTGCATATTGTCGCTCATATTTCTCGAAACAAACAATTTCCTCATGCCAGATTCGACTTCCTTGTATTTTCATTCAAATCTGCACGTATTGTTTGAAAACATGTTGAAATATAAATAAATCTTGTACAATAACCCACACATAGCCAAAATTGCATTATATTAAAATTTGCCAAAATGATTTTGATAACAAAAAATCATTTATTTCTGTTATTATTGGTAAGTCATTATTAATTAGCCGAAAGTAATGCAGCGAATAATGAGATGCCATTATTTGGCAATGCAGGGAATAATGACAGGTACTTACCAAGAATTTGCTGGGAAATTGTGAAAATTTTTTTGGAATTTTGTTTATTTTATTTTCTAAATGGAGAATGTTTTAAGAATATTGCGTGCGAATTCGAGATGAATCGGAGCAAAACAAAGAAAATACAGCAGTTTAAGCAACAGGGCCTCATACGTGACTCAGTGCATTAAAAACATTTTAAAGCATTTTTTCACAACCCTATTCTGTACATAAAATACGACGTTGATAATTTTACAATAAAAAAAAATTAGACCATTTTTTTGTGCAAAAATCTCGTTTTTAACTTCATAGTGTTCCCATAAATTGAAGTATAGAAATTTTAAAAAATCCTCCCATCGTTACCTGGGCAAAACGATTATCTTGTTATGATGGACAACGCAATTCTACTTTTTTCCGAGACGCTTTCGAATAATTGCTGCCATTGCCATATTTTTTAATATTTCTTCATGATATTTTACACAATATACTTCGAAAGTAATACTTTAATATACCGTTGGTTTTAATCAAAAGATTTTTACTGTGTCGTCACACGAATTTACGTTTAAGGTACTATTCAGATCTTCCATATATGACCAATTAATGCATATTGATTTTCAATGTTCAAATTATGCACCTGCAGAGCCCATCGGTAGAATACGAATAGATTTTAACACTTTATACGAAATTATTGGCTTTGATGTCGGAATTAATATATATAGGGTAATTCCAAAGCAAATGATCAAAAAACACGCATTTTAAAAATGAACCCTTTTGATTTTAATAAAATTTGGCACAATGATTATACAAATGTGTACGAAATTTGTGGCATTTTAAGTTTTTCAAAATTCATTGTAGTTTTTGTGATACAGAGCTCAAAAGTGACCTATCTCAAAGACTTTTCTCAAAATTACCATTTGTTATATTATGTATATCTTAACCGCGTCACGTATTTTGAAGATATTAATACCAACGAAGATCTCTGCTACTCCACTTCAATGTTGCGGAATAAAATATTTATGTCCTTTCGGTAAAGGGTCTTTCACCCTGTTTATTAACAGACTATGAAAAACTCAAAACGGAACCTTGATTAACTTAAAAGATATAGCAATTTTATTGAGTTAATATTATAATTTTTCTTTTATATTTTTATATAGGATTTTAGATTCTTCGGTTGGACTAGCGTAGCTTCTAAACGGCTTGACCGATTGAGGTTATTTTTATACATTATATTTATATTATGTAAGCACGCGTAACTGTATCTGGATCCTATAAGTGGCGCTGTAGTCAAGTTATTAACAAATTTCTTATTTATGAACCAAAATTGCTGATATTCGTGGAAAAAAATCCATAAAAATCAAGGATATTAATTGATACTTTTTCAGGATATTGAAGGATTAAGGATATATTCCATATTTCAACATCCTTCCACCAAAAGGACACATTCCGTAACATTGAAGTAGCGAAGGTCTTCGTTGGTATTAATATCCTAAAAATACGTGACGCGGTTAAGAAGATATGGCTAATTTAAGAAATGGTAATTTTGAGAACATTCCTTGAGATAGGATACTTTGGAGCTCTGTACCACAAAAACTGCAATGAATTTTTAAAAACTAAAAACGACAAAAAATTCCCGATCACTAGGAGAAATATTGTGTTAAGTTTTGTAAAAATTTAAAGGGGTAATTTTTTGAGTTGGTCCAACTTCTTTGGAATTACCCTATAGTAAGGTTTTGAATCATATCTTTATTATATGTGTAGTGTAATACGTTTTATGTATATATTCTGTATTTGGTATTCTACCCTCTACTATTAACCTGCCATAGTCCGGATCACGTGTGTACGCAATCCCTACGTTATGGGAGTGTGGGCTCTCCGGTCGGAAGGGGCGGGTTAGAGTGGCAACGTTGGAAACGTTCGTTAGAAAAATAATTAAATCTTTATGACAGGTTTAGCTCAGTTATAGCAAGTTTTGTTAAACAACCGTGACATAAGTCAAAAATACTGTGATCACTTAACATGAAAATACTCCGATATTAGTTAAAACTTTCCAAATTTGATTTAAATGATTTAAAATTTCAACTGACGGGTACTTTCAAGTTTAATTAATAATTTATTCATTACTATTGTTATTTTATTAATTTAACTTTGAACTTACTATAACAGGCAACATCTTGACATGGAAAATGCATTTTTCCCCATTTTTTGAAAATGATGACGCGCATTACATATTCCTTGTTGTCAAGTTCTCAGCTCAGTATACACAAGTTTATGTTGTATCAATTAATATTTCTCTAAATTAGATATCAATCTGTAAAACATGTTCTTATAAACTCAAACAGATGTATTAACAAATGTATGTTAACACTACTGCAATTAATCCAATTCGAAATCATAAAACAAAAATACTCAACATTTAGTGTGAAGAAACAAAAATTTTTCAAAAACGACTAGTTTATCCTAAAATAATCACTGGAAATGTGTCCTACATGTCCCTAGGGAATTTTGTGATGATAAATGTTTTTTTGTGAAAATAAAGAATCTTAAGGCAGCTTAAAGCTAAAGAATATTATTAAACCCACGCTATAATACGATCATCGGCTTCTTGACGGGCAGACACTGCCTCGTTTAGCTCTTTGCGCAGCTCCTGTGTTGTCGCCACATTTGTTATGACGGGTAATTCACCTGCAGTATCACCCTCATCCGAGGACATTTTCTTTTGCGACTTTTCCTTCTTTCGTTTTGCTTCATCACTGGCCGATGAAATCAAAGCGAAATTTGGCGGTGACATAATGGGACCAGATACCTTGCCCGATGTAGTGGTGGTTCCACCATTTATACTGCCACCATCAGAGCTGGAAAAGGAATGACGCATATCGGGCGGTCTCTGGCTGCTGATCACGGCTATGTCCGCTGTTGAAGTGGTGGAAGGTGTCTCCACAATATGTAAAGGTTCCTCTTCTTGTTCGTCCAATGACGAAGTGGCCTGCGTTTGATGATGTACTGTGCCATAGTGTAGATTCAATGCCGGTTGATTGCGTCGTGAGTGAGGGAACGATTTTCGTGTTCGTAAAGTTTCGTTTTCGTAAATAATATCGGGAACGGCATTGCGATTGTGATAGAGAGCGGCCAACATTTGTCGCATATATTTATTCTCTGCCTCCAAATGGTTAAGGCGTTTATTGGTATCTTTGCGATCCGAACGCAAATGGTGGACTTGTGACTGAGGAAAAAGAAAATAGGCTAATTAATTGGAATTTTGAATACTACACTGAACAAAAATACGAAGCAAAAATGTCAATTGAAACATGATTGGACATTTTAAAGTTTGATTGAATTTAATATAACCACAAATTGAATTATTTGAAATATAGATTAATTCAAAATAATTAATTTTTATGTTGAAAATTCATCAGTCTTCAATTAAAAAGATTCAATAAATAAAATAAATAAAATAAATAAAATAAATAAAATAAATAAAATAAATAAAATAAATAAAATAAATAAAATAAATAAAATAAATAAAATAAATAAAATAAATAAAATAAATAAAATAAATAAAATAAATAAAATAAATAAAATAAATAAAATAAATAAAATAAATAAAATAAATAAAATAAATAAAATAAATAAAATAAATAAAATAAATAAAATAAATAAAATAAATAAAATAAATAAAATAAATAAAATAAATAAAATAAATAAAATAAATAAAATAAATAAAATAAATAAAATAAATAAAATAAATAAAATAAATAAAATAAATAAAATAAATAAAATAAATAAAATAAATAAAATAAATAAAATAAATAAAATAAATAAAATAAATAAAATAAATAAAATAAATAAAATAAATAAAATAAATAAAATAAATAAAATAAATAAAATAAATAAAATAAATAAAATAAATAAAATAAATAAAATAAATAAAATAAATAAAATAAATAAAATAAATAAAATAAATAAAATAAACAAAATAAACAAAATAAATAAAATAAATAAAATAAATAAAATAAATAAAATAAACAAAATAAATAAAATAAATAAAATAAATAAAATAAATAAAATAAATAAAATAAATAAAATAAATAAAATAAATAAAATAAATAAAATAAATAAAATAAATAAAATAAATAAAATAAATAAAATAAATAAAATAAATAAAATAAATAAAATAAATAAAATAAATAAAATAAATAAAATAAATAAAATAAATAAAATAAATAAAATAAATAAAATAAATAAAATAAATAAAATAAATAAAATAAATAAAATAAATAAAATAAATAATATAAATAAAATAAATAAAAAAAATAAAATAAATAAAATAAATAAAATAAATAAAATAAATAAAATAAATAAAATAAATAAAATAAATAAAATAAATAAAATAAATAAAATAAATAAAATAAATAAAATAAATAAAATAAATAAAATAAATAAAATAAATAAAATAAATAAAATAAATAAAATAAATAAAATAAATAAAATAAATAAAATAAATAAAATAAATAAAATAAATAAAATAAATAAAATAAATAAAATAAATAAAATAAATAAAATAAATAAAATAAATAAAATAAATAAAATAAATAAAATAAATAAAATAAATAAAATAAATAAAATAAATAAAATAAATAAAATAAATAAAATAAATAAAATAAATAAAATAAATAAAATAAATAAAATAAATAAAATAAATAAAATAAATAAAATAAATAAAATAAATAAAATAAATAAAATAAATAAAATAAATAAAATAAATAAAATAAATAAAATAAATAAAATAAATAAAATAAATAAAATAAATAAAATAAATAAAATAAATAAAATAAATAAAATAAATAAAATAAATAAAATAAATAAAATAAATAAAATAAATAAAATAAATAAAATAAATAAAATAAATAAAATAAATAAAATAAATAAAATAAATAAAATAAATAAAATAAATAAAATAAATAAAATAAATAAAATAAATAAAATAAATAAAATAAATAAAATAAATAAAATAAATAAAATAAATAAAATAAATAAAATAAATAAAATAAATAAAATAAATAAAATAAATAAAATAAATAAAATAAATAAAATAAATAAAATAAATAAAATAAATAAAATAAATAAAATAAATAAAATAAATAAAATAAATAAAATAAATAAAATAAATAAAATAAATAAAATAAATAAAATAAATAAAATAAATAAAATAAATAAAATAAATAAAATAAATAAAATAAATAAAATAAATAAAATAAATAAAATAAATAAAATAAATAAAATAAATAAAATAAATAAAATAAATAAAATAAATAAAATAAATAAAATAAATAAAATAAATAAAATAAATAAAATAAATAAAATAAATAAAATAAATAAAATAAATAAAATAAATAAAATAAATAAAATAAATAAAATAAATAAAATAAATAAAATAAATAAAATAAATAAAATAAATAAAATAAATAAAATAAATAAAATAAATAAAATAAATAAAATAAATAAAATAAATAAAATAAATAAAATAAATAAAATAAATAAAATAAATAAAATAAATAAAATAAATAAAATAAATAAAATAAATAAAATAAATAAAATAAATAAAATAAATAAAATAAATAAAATAAATAAAATAAATAAAATAAATAAAATAAATAAAATAAATAAAATAAATAAAATAAATAAAATAAATAAAATAAATAAAATAAATAAAATAAATAAAATAAATAAAATAAATAAAATAAATAAAATAAATAAAATAAATAAAATAAATAAAATAAATAAAATAAATAAAATAAATAAAATAAATAAAATAAATAAAATAAATAAAATAAATAAAATAAATAAAATAAATAAAATAAATAAAATAAATAAAATAAATAAAATAAATAAAATAAATAAAATAAATAAAATAAATAAAATAAATAAAATAAATAAAATAAATAAAATAAATAAAATAAATAAAATAAATAAAATAAATAAAATAAATAAAATAAATAAAATAAATAAAATAAATAAAATAAATAAAATAAATAAAATAAATAAAATAAATAAAATAAATAAAATAAATAAAATAAATAAAATAAATAAAATAAATAAAATAAATAAAATAAATAAAATAAATAAAATAAATAAAATAAATAAAATAAATAAAATAAATAAAATAAATAAAATAAATAAAATAAATAAAATAAATAAAATAAATAAAATAAATAAAATAAATAAAATAAATAAAATAAATAAAATAAATAAAATAAATAAAATAAATAAAATAAATAAAATAAATAAAATAAATAAAATAAATAAAATAAATAAAATAAATAAAATAAATAAAATAAATAAAATAAATAAAATAAATAAAATAAATAAAATAAATAAAATAAATAAAATAAATAAAATAAATAAAATAAATAAAATAAATAAAATAAATAAAATAAATAAAATAAATAAAATAAATAAAATAAATAAAATAAATAAAATAAATAAAATAAATAAAATAAATAAAATAAATAAAATAAATAAAATAAATAAAATAAATAAAATAAATAAAATAAATAAAATAAATAAAATAAATAAAATAAATAAAATAAATAAAATAAATAAAATAAATAAAATAAATAAAATAAATAAAATAAATAAAATAAATAAAATAAATAAAATAAATAAAATAAATAAAATAAATAAAATAAATAAAATAAATAAAATAAATAAAATAAATAAAATAAATAAAATAAATAAAATAAATAAAATAAATAAAATAAATAAAATAAATAAAATAAATAAAATAAATAAAATAAATAAAATAAATAAAATAAATAAAATAAATAAAATAAATAAAATAAATAAAATAAATAAAATAAATAAAATAAATAAAATAAATAAAATAAATAAAATAAATAAAATAAATAAAATAAATAAAATAAATAAAATAAATAAAATAAATAAAATAAATAAAATAAATAAAATAAATAAAATAAATAAAATAAATAAAATAAATAAAATAAATAAAATAAATAAAATAAATAAAATAAATAAAATAAATAAAATAAATAAAATAAATAAAATAAATAAAATAAATAAAATAAATAAAATAAATAAAATAAATAAAATAAATAAAATAAATAAAATAAATAAAATAAATAAAATAAATAAAATAAATAAAATAAATAAAATAAATAAAATAAATAAAATAAATAAAATAAATAAAATAAATAAAATAAATAAAATAAATAAAATAAATAAAATAAATAAAATAAATAAAATAAATAAAATAAATAAAATAAATAAAATAAATAAAATAAATAAAATAAATAAAATAAATAAAATAAATAAAATAAATAAAATAAATAAAATAAATAAAATAAATAAAATAAATAAAATAAATAAAATAAATAAAATAAATAAAATAAATAAAATAAATAAAATAAATAAAATAAATAAAATAAATAAAATAAATAAAATAAATAAAATAAATAAAATAAATAAAATAAATAAAATAAATAAAATAAATAAAATAAATAAAATAAATAAAATAAATAAAATAAATAAAATAAATAAAATAAATAAAATAAATAAAATAAATAAAATAAATAAAATAAATAAAATAAATAAAATAAATAAAATAAATAAAATAAATAAAATAAATAAAATAAATAAAATAAATAAAATAAATAAAATAAATAAAATAAATAAAATAAATAAAATAAATAAAATAAATAAAATAAATAAAATAAATAAAATAAATAAAATAAATAAAATAAATAAAATAAATAAAATAAATAAAATAAATAAAATAAATAAAATAAATAAAATAAATAAAATAAATAAAATAAATAAAATAAATAAAATAAATAAAATAAATAAAATAAATAAAATAAATAAAATAAATAAAATAAATAAAATAAATAAAATAAATAAAATAAATAAAATAAATAAAATAAATAAAATAAATAAAATAAATAAAATAAATAAAATAAATAAAATAAATAAAATAAATAAAATAAATAAAATAAATAAAATAAATAAAATAAATAAAATAAATAAAATAAATAAAATAAATAAAATAAATAAAATAAATAAAATAAATAAAATAAATAAAATAAATAAAATAAATAAAATAAATAAAATAAATAAAATAAATAAAATAAATAAAATAAATAAAATAAATAAAATAAATAAAATAAATAAAATAAATAAAATAAATAAAATAAATAAAATAAATAAAATAAATAAAATAAATAAAATAAATAAAATAAATAAAATAAATAAAATAAATAAAATAAATAAAATAAATAAAATAAATAAAATAAATAAAATAAATAAAATAAATAAAATAAATAAAATAAATAAAATAAATAAAATAAATAAAATAAATAAAATAAATAAAATAAATAAAATAAATAAAATAAATAAAATAAATAAAATAAATAAAATAAATAAAATAAATAAAATAAATAAAATAAATAAAATAAATAAAATAAATAAAATAAATAAAATAAATAAAATAAATAAAATAAATAAAATAAATAAAATAAATAAAATAAATAAAATAAATAAAATAAATAAAATAAATAAAATAAATAAAATAAATAAAATAAATAAAATAAATAAAATAAATAAAATAAATAAAATAAATAAAATAAATAAAATAAATAAAATAAATAAAATAAATAAAATAAATAAAATAAATAAAATAAATAAAATAAATAAAATAAATAAAATAAATAAAATAAATAAAATAAATAAAATAAATAAAATAAATAAAATAAATAAAATAAATAAAATAAATAAAATAAATAAAATAAATAAAATAAATAAAATAAATAAAATAAATAAAATAAATAAAATAAATAAAATAAATAAAATAAATAAAATTAATTAATTTAATAAAATAACGAAAATAAAGAAAATAAATAAAATAAATAAAATAAATAAAATAAATAAAATAAATAAAATAAATAAAATAAATAAAATAAATAAAATAAATAAAATAAATAAAATAAATAAAATAAATAAAATAAATAAAATAAATAAAATAAATAAAATAAATAAAATAAATAAAATAAATAAAATAAATAAAATAAATAAAATAAATAAAATAAATAAAATAAATAAAATAAATAAAATAAATAAAATAAATAAAATAAATAAAATAAATAAAATAAATAAAATAAATAAAATAAATAAAATAAATAAAATAAATAAAATAAATAAAATAAATAAAATAAATAAAATAAATAAAATAAATAAAATAAATAAAATAAATAAAATAAATAAAATAAATAAAATAAATAAAATAAATAAAATAAATAAAATAAATAAAATAAATAAAATAAATAAAATAAATAAAATAAATAAAATAAATAAAATAAATAAAATAAATAAAATAAATAAAATAAATAAAATAAATAAAATAAATAAAATAAATAAAATAAATAAAATAAATAAAATAAATAAAATTAATTAATTTAATAAAATAACGAAAATAAAGAAAATAAATAAAATAAAATATTATTTAATAAAATTGAATATATTCGGGAATTATTAACAAAATTAATTGAAACTGTTTATGTGTCAATTGAAAAAAAATAAATTTTCTGTAAAAGGAGGACCTGACCTACCTTTAATTCTTCGATATCTCTCATCATGCGTAAATTAGATTCATTCATGGACCACTGACGTTCCTCCACCAAAGCCTTAACACGATTTAGGAGAGCATCTTCTCGTACACGAGCCGCCTCCTTAACTTCACGCACCACATCAGTCATAATGCCTGGAGTATAGGCACCTGTAAATAAATTATATCCCCAAAAATACAAACGATTAATAAAAAGGAACTCCATTCACAAAATTAATTCCATCCTCTTCCTCCTCTGCGAAAACTCGACTTTGAGGACATTCAAACACGCACCTGAATGATATGATGGCGCTGGACTTTGTGTGCCAAATCCACTGCCAAACACCATCGGCTGACTATGGGTACTTAATCCACTTATGCTATCTCTACGGTGCCTCATACCCAAATTGGGAGCGTGCTTTAAAACTTCAATACAAACTAAAAAAAGTTGACGTAACAACACCAACAAAATCAAATGTACAGGAAACGGTTTTTTGTATGGAAACGCCGAAACAACAACAACAATAAAAACAAAAAAGGAAGAGAAAGACAAAAAATTAAAAAATAAAACAAAAATTAATTTCCAACAAAGGACAATAAATAAATCAGTAGAGAGAGAGGATACAAATACAAAGACAATGCGATGATACATAGATAGATAGGGAGAGATAGATCGATAGAGATAATGAAGAGAGTTAAATAAAGACAATGGTGTATGTACAAATAGTTGAAAAAAAGGATCATAAGGATGTGATGAAAGTTAAAAAAAACAAAAATAATAATAATTATTAACTAACAAATATGCATAAACATTCAGATTCCTTTCCAAGAAGGCTGGCAGATCTTGATAACTATGTGCATCAGGGCAGCCGAAGACTTGGACGACCGAAGAAATGGCGTCGAACCTTGGCGTTAGAAATTGAAAACTCTAATATGTCATGTGATGAAATCAAAACAATATGTCAAGATAAAGTAAGATAGAATATCCTTGTAGATACTCTATGTCCCCAGGTGGAATAAATAAAGGAAACAAAATGTGCATCAGACAGGTCGGTTCCGATGAGGGGCAACTGGGCTCGTGGTAGCAATAGGGACCTCAATTGGTATATGTGAGCTGGTAATAGCGGCTGCCACCCTAACCTAAAACTAAGAATAATCTCTACCGAATTTGAACATAATCGGTTCATATTCATATATTCATAAATATATATTTGTGTATCTCCCGATTTTTAATCTAAACATTAAGGAGCTACATTTCCAACCGATGTTTATTACGTTTGCATTAAGTTAAAAAACTCTTCTTTAGGAAAGATATTGAAAGCAATTTCTCCTCACTTTTTAGAAATTCAAAAATGCCCTTATTCCAATGTTTTATCGACAAATGAATTCAGTATTCAGTATTTTATAAATCAAAATGTATTTTATTAAAAAAATTGACTGTAGACAAATTTTTTAAAAAAATTGTATTCAATCTTAGGTGTTTTAATAGAAAAACCTTACGATTTTTTACTTGTATTGCAAATTGTTGAACAGAGCCTTCATTCTTGTGAAAAGAAAATTCACAGAATCTGAATGTTTTTTTTTAATTTTGGTAACAACATATTTTGTTAATCATTGATGAATGTTTAAAATGAAGCATGTCTATGAGTATGAATTTGTTAACAAAAAGTATTAAACTTACCTTTGGCCTCATGTAAATCCCGGCAGATTTTCGTATTTGTCTCATGCAACAATTGTATCTGTTCCATGAGAACATTGAAGAATTTATTATTTTGCTCCATATCACTGGGTATATTGTTGCGACGATCCGGAGTATTTTGGCCACTGATTTTCGAATCATTGTCGGAAGGATTCAATAAACATGGATCACTAAATCTAAAACTAGAGAATTATATTAGTAAATTTTTTATAAAGTTCCTCTAAAATACGAATTAATTTTCTTTAATTTTTTTACCCTCTGCTGATGTTGGGATTACTAGCACTGCCATCTAGTACATCTGTGGAATTATTTTCATGCTCCGAAGAGTTACCACCACTGCCGCCCATAATATTCACCATGGGCGGTAGGCTGGCAAAATCTTGAGAGCCATCATTTTGCGGATAATAACCACCAACGCCACCTGTGTTTATGGATGGAAACATCATGGAATAACGATTGCTAAAGGAATTCGCTGAGGAGGGCTTCATAAAATTTGGCATGGGCTATTTTTTGGAGGAATATAATAAGTTAATTAATTAGAAGGATAATTGACATTTGGAGAGGGGTAGATTGAAGGCTGAGGATGTGAAGATATAAAAAAATTCTAACAAATAATGACACCAAAAATAACGAAACATTTTTAAAATGCAATCAAATAAATTAAGATAAAATATGATACATAAAAAAATATATATAAAATTAAAAAAATAAATATTTACCACTACGAGGATTGCTATTTATATTTCTGGAATAGGCAACACTAAGTGTTGCCTGCCCCATATGACATTACCATTGGAAAGTTTAAAATTTTTTTAGCATAAACGTACTCACAACGTTTTGACGTACGACCATCATTTGTGTTGTTTACAGTGACTTGAAAAAATCAATTTGGCAAAAAAATGGGATTAACTCGTGAACATTTTCGCGCGATCATTTTCACAACTTTCGACGTGGATTATCACGACAAGAGTGCATCGATGAACTGAAATCTTTGTATGGCGATGAAGCACCATCCTATATCACTGTGAAAAACAGGTTTAATGAATTCAATCGTGGCCGACGCTCGCTCTAAGACGAAGCTCGTGAAGTTTGGCCAAAAACGGCCGTTGTGCCAGAGAACATTGATGCCGTGCGTGAACTGATAATGCAAGATCGTCATGTGACATACCGTGAGATAGAGGCATCCTTGGGCATTTCTTTTACCAGCATACATTCGATATTGGATGAACACCTGGCCGTAAAAATGGTTTGTTCTCGTTGGATCCCGCACAATTTGACAATCGCTCAAAAAAAGGTTCGTGTTGATTGGTGCAAAGACATTTTGAAAAAATACGATCGCGGTGCTTCAAAAGACGTTTATAAGATCGTCACAGGTGACGAATCTTGGATCTATGCGTATGAGCCCGAAACAAAACTGCAATCGACCGTGTGGGTCTTTGAAGACGAGCCAAATCCAACGAAAGTTGTTCATGGAAGAAGCACTTCGAAGCAAATGGTCGCCTGTTTCTTCGGTCATGTGGCGACTGTTCCGCTTGAGCAACGTAGGACGGTCAATTCTCAGTGGTACACCACAATTTGTTTACCTGAAGTCTTCGGAGAAATTCGAAAAACGAACAAGAGAAGACGAATCATTGTGCACCATTACAATGCGAGCTCTCACACATCGGCTCAAACCAGCGCCTTTTTGGCCCGCCAAAACGTCGAATTGATGGGTCATCCGCCGTACAGCCCTGATTTGACACCCAATGACTTATTCTTATTCACTCACATCAAGAAAAAACTGCTTGATCAACGTTTTTCGATGCCTGAAGCAGCTGTCGAAGCGTTCAAAAACCATGTTTTGGAGGTGAATTTTCAACACTCTGTAACCAAAACAATTCGCGCTCAAATGACAAAACGGTCTGAGTGAAGTTATGCTAAAAAATGTCATACTTTCC
The DNA here is from genome assembly GCA_963930755.1 of Eudasyphora cyanicolor. NCBI lineage: Eukaryota > Metazoa > Arthropoda > Insecta > Diptera > Muscidae > Eudasyphora > Eudasyphora cyanicolor. The sequence goes on along the minus strand of OZ005734.1, from coordinate 199,769,490 downwards.
AATGGAAGTATAAATATAAATAGCAACCCTCGTACTTAGTAGCAAACAAATCTGCTAATATAGAAGACTTTATCTGTCAAAACTATATTTGTAACTTATATGACGTAGCAGACATCTCTGATGATTCAGACGTGAAGAAACCTTCAAATCCGCTAACTGGAGACATATTCTAAAAGTGGTTATTTGAATGGAAGACCCAACATATTTCTGAATATCGTAACGAGTTACTTGAGGACAGAAAGCTAATATAGCAGAGTGATAAAGTAGTGAATCAATAAGCATATCAGCCAGCGTCTCACAACGACCTGTTCTGGGCCCATTGCTCTGTAATGTTATGTACAATAAGCTACTTACACTTCCACTTCTAAAAGTGCTAAATATAATAGACTTTGCGGATGGCATTGCCATAATCACGGTCGCAAAACACATTCAACAAATCGAAACTGCCTATTAAAATATTGCCGGATGCCTAGAGTCAAAGTCATCCGATCCACCGTCTGGTTCACTGAAGTATTGTGGCGTCGTTATAGACAATAGACTGAAATCTAAGGATCACATAGAGTATATCAGGACTGCCGGAACACAGTCCTACTTGGCAAGGACGCTACCCAACAAGGAAGGCCCTAAACTCGCGAGATGAAAACTAATACCAGCAGTAGTCAACTCTGTGATCCTCTAGGCATCTCCCATATGTGCAAGTGCAATTGAGCTAAATATGGAAAAAACTAGCACCTACACAGACTACGCTGTCTTCGTACAATTTGTAGGCATAGAACTATATCGGAGGAAGCAACTGATGTGATGTGATTACAGAACTTGTACCTATCGACATACTAGCTGTAGAGGATATATGACAGAAAAACGGAGAATAAAAAACAGATGCTCAAAATATCCAAGGAAGAGCGATCTGTGTCGATCGCCACTTGGCAGAGTCGTTGGGATTAGTCGACGAAAGAAAGGTGGACACAGGTCCTTATCCCAAATATATCTGTGTGGCTGAGCAGTTCTCATTACAAGCAGGATGAGGATGGAGTTCATAAATATGTCATCCGATCCACTGCTCACAGGTTTAAGGATCACATGGAGTATATCAGAGAGAAGTCAGCCAAAACACAGGTCTCCCTGACAAGGATGGAAACCAATATAGGCGGCTCGCGAGACGCAAGCTAGTAGCAGCAGTAATCAACTCTGTGTAGGCAGGTGCAATGAAGGTGTTGGCAGGTGGAATCGTGCCGAAGAAATATGGGAAAAAAACTAGCGCCTCGACAAGACTAAGCAGACTTCGAACAATTTGTGGGAATATAACTATATCGGAAGAAGCAGCAGGTGTGAATGTAGGGTTTGTACCTATCGACATACTAGCTGCAGAAATAGATAGGATATATATCACAAAACCGGGGAATAAAATGCAGAGGCTCGAAGTATCCAAGGAAGAACGACCTTTGTCGGTCACCACTTGGCACGGTCGCTGAGATTTGACGACGAAATGAAGTTAGACACACGTCCTTATCCCAAATATATCCGTGAGCACGAACTATTACCTGACGGTTCCTAACAGACCATCGAGGCTTCCGGACGTATCTACACTGATTTTTGTCTATGTGTCCAAGCTTTTGAATCGTGATTGTGTTCATACTACTTAGGAGGAGGTGCTCTTTTTTTACATTATTGTGGAATTGCATAGTATTGACGGAATCAGAAGAAGCCGAATAAATATAAAATATATATGTATGTACATACTCGAAGATAGCTTGATCGCAAATCATCCTCAACGAAATAATACCTAGGTGCACTTACTAAAATATTTAGGTGTCTTAAAAGACAACAGGCTGAGATTTAAGGATCACATACAGTATACTCGTATAAGGGAGAATTCTTCAAAAACACAGGCCTTCCTGCAAGAGTGATACCCAATATAGGCGGCTCTAAACTGGCGAGTCGCAAACAACTAGCAGCAGTACTCAACTCTGTGATCCTCTATGCATCTGCCGTGTAGGCGGGTGCAGTGGAGCTGAAGATCTACATATAGGAAATAACTAGCAATTTGTGAGTATAGATCCATGTATATCGTAGGCAGCAGCAGGTTTGATTATATAGCGTATACCTAGCGACATACTATCAGCCGAAATTAAGAGAATATATTATTTGATAGCAAACAGGAGGATAAAGGCAAGAGCCTCGAAGTCTTCAAGGCATAGCGATCTGTATAGATTGCCTCTTGGCAGTGTCGCAGTAATTTGTCGGTACGAGTCGTTATCCCAAATATATCTGTGTGGCCAAGAAGACAACATATGTAGTGACACTAACTATTACCTAACACAGTTCCTAACAGATCGATTTAAATACTCAAAGATAGCTTCATCGCAAACCATCCTCAACGAACTAGAGCTTGGTAACCCCATTACTGGGTGGTCTCCAGTTACTTGCCTTATAAATGTGGTAGTACCGACAGCTCTCAGGGAAGTATTAGAAGAGCAACGTCTGATGTTTGCGAACTGTCAATTGGCGTTATTTCATACTGAACTCAAAACATTGAAATTACTCGCAATGACTTAAGTCCCAACAACGTTAGATTAACCACCAATCCGAAAATAACAAATGTAAAATGATAGTGCTTGGCCGGCTTTTGGCCGAGATTAAAGATTTTCTCTTCTCCAAAGAAGTTTACGCAAAGTTTCTTTGGCCGGCCTTTGGGCGGGGTGAAAGATTGTCTCCTCTGGGGTTTGTCCAAAGACGGCTACGAGGAGCAAAGTTTCATTGAGTGTGGTTGTCCTTCGGTCGGGATTAAAGATTTACTTCACTGGTGTGTGCCCGAAGACGTGAACCAAAGTTTCTTCGCGTTGCCGGTATTCGGCCGGGATTAAATACTTTTTCATCAGGGTTGTGTCCAAAGACGATGAAATAACTTCCAATAAAATCTCATTGGAACTTATTTCATAAAACGAACTTATCCAATAAAAAATGCAATAAATCCCAACGCATTGGGACTTATTTGATTATGAATTTACATGGACATTTTTTAGGACTTATTTCATTTTTCCATTTGGGAGTCATTTCACGGTATCGGATACAAAAAGAAGGCGTGACTAACTTGTTGACTTTATTCTAACTACCAACCTAATTATTTGTGAACTGAACCTTACAATAAAGTTAGACATGAAGTACTCGAGCAACTCAAAATCTATAAGGAGCTTGTAAAAAGCGTAAAGGCGTTCCTGGTACACCTTCTGTGGAGAAGTGGAAAATGTCTCAGATGCCGCAATGCTGTGGAAGATACTGTTCGCTACGCCCTGTATAGTGAGTTACATGCAGGATGATCCCAACAACTGGGCAAAATACACCGAACAGTCACTGAAACTACTTCTCGACACACATTTTCAGGGGAACTAACCGACAGAACTCGAGGAACAACAGGACCAACAAAAGAGCGAGTAGACTGCAAGCGTCGCTAGGTTGTTAACCCTTAAAATCACCTGGACCAGAAGGCATTATTCCAATAGAAATGCAGACAATGTTGAAGTACATTATCCCCTGGCTGGAGAAAATTTATGAAGGCTGTATCAGAGTCTCACATATACCCACTAGGTCAAAGGATTTCAGGCCAATTAGCCTATCCTCCTTCCCATTGAAAAGTCTGAAAAGATTTAGATTCTTTTATTATAAAAAAAACTGGATACAAAATTCCTGTCGGGGATCCAACATGCTTACAACAAGGGCAAGTCTGCAGAATCTGCCCTGCACGAACTTGTGGTCACTATTAAATCTTCCCTGCATTTCAAGAAATACAATATGGTGGACTTTTTGACATAGAAAGACTTTAAACAACATTCATTTTGATGCGGTAATTGCAGCGCTATCACATCTTGGGTCCACGGCGTTAATAAGGTTTGTAAACAGAGGACCCAAGTAGGAATACTGTCCCTACTAATTTTGAACCAGTAACTGCAAATACCCCAGTGTCCTCACAGACATCCTTCAGGTGGCTCTGTTTGGGCGTTAACCCTCTCTCTTTATTCGGAAGTATAAAGTCACACATGTGGACCCTCCTCGGATAAATGGAAAAGAACTTGTCTTTCCTGAAAATTAAAAATTTCTCGGATTAATTCTAGATAGGGAATTGTCATTCAGACTTAATGTACTGGAACGTGTAAGGGAGGCCAATGTAGCCTTATATTCCTGCAGGAATGCTGTAGGATCGCGTTGGGGAATCTACTAAAATCGTCCATTGAATATACATATATGTATGTAGCAGTAGTTCGCCCAATACTATTGTACGGCATTGTGGTGTACGGCAAGTGATAAACTGTCCATCACCAAACTACTATCAAAGGATCTGAGAACTGCCTGCCTATGCGGAGCATTAAGGACTAAAGTGACTGAGTCTCTATAAGTCTAACTCCATATACTGCCGAGTAATATTGTGGCGAGTGAAATTGCAACCAGAGCGACACTAAGATTAAACTATCTATCAATGTGGAGGTACAAGAACTACGAACTCACAATTGTAATCGACCGAGTGGACTATGTACCAACGGTGTACACCTTCGAGAGGAAGTTCACCACGTAGATACTTGCCAGGGATGAATGGGTTGGCAGAACACCAGAAAATATAAAACATCTACATTTCTACACAGATGGTTCGAAGCTGGATGGCTGGGTGTACACTGTAAAGAACTCAGTCTTGATAAAGCTCATAGACTACCAGATACCTGTAGTGTTTATCAAGCCGAAATAATGGCAATATGGGAAGTCGCCAAGTGGCTGAGTCGCAACACAGTAACTAACACTGGCGTTGTCATTTATGCGGACAGCCAGGCTGCCATCAATTCTCTGGAGCCAACATCCCTACAATCCCAAACAGCCCTCGAAAGCCGCAGATCTCTTAACGAGATGGCTGAGTAATTTAATATAAGTATACACCTCATATGGGTGCCTGGGCATAGGGATATTCCGGGGAACTCCAAAGCCGACGAACGTGCTAGGAAAGAGACAACATTACAAATTCTCGAAGAATTTGCATATAATTGGTGCGCGACTATTCACATGCAAGCTTTGGCTTAGGCAATCAGGCGCATCGAAACATATATCGGCACCTGTGGGGTAGCTAGACAAATCTGACCAAGATATGATCTGAGAAGGTCAAAATGTCTCCTCGCACTAGAGAGGAAAAAATTGTCTAGCTTAGTATCAGTTCTGACGGGACACTGCCTGATCGGCAAACACGCCAGAAGATTGGGTATTGACTCCAATGAGTTCTGCAGAAGCTTTGGAGATGAGAAAGAAGTGGAGAGCACTTGCAATGTGACTGCCCCGCTTTGAGTAAACGACGACTGGACCTACTGGGGTCGCCCTTTCTTGGTACTCTAACAGATCTTTACGGTACCGATATTCATACTATCGATAAGTATGAATATCAAAAAGTTTGGCTTTGATGAGGGGCATTTCATCCCGTGGTAACACTAGGGACCTAAACTGGTCTATGTGAGCTGGTAAAACATAGCTGCCACCATAACCTAAACCTACACCTTGGGAGGATTGGTCTACCCCAGAATTTTCCATAGCTTTTGGTGTAACCGACCTATGGACCTTCATGCGTTTTTTGTCTTTATGCGCTGGCTGAGTGATGAATCTTTTATTAACATCCCCGAGCAATTCAAATAGCATTAGAATTTGCTCGCCCAGCTTATCGAAATCGGTTCTTTCTCCTGTGAGCTGGCTTGTTGTAGCGACATGCTCCTGTTCTTCTTCTTGTGGGTTCGTAACCGAATTTGGTGGAGACCATAGGGACTCGGCACTTGTACCAAATGGGTTTCCCACATCTTCACCATTCGTCTTGTTTTTGGAAAACATATTGAGTCTGTTGGGCCGCTATCCTCAGTCGTATCTTTGACCCCATGGTTGTCTTTGCAATGCAGGGAGGCCATGCGATGGTTGACACGATGCCTTATGAGCAATCGTATAGGAAACTCAACCGGGCCTACCCTACAGACTTAATAGAAACGAATATTGAAAGTTCCATGAGACTTGGCTAGGTTTTATTAGGACGGGTACATGAAATTGTGCCACTTCTGGTTACTGAGGTGAGTGAATACTTTCATGTTCAGCCAGTTGCGTCAATTGATATACATATTCCGTTATCCGGTACGGTATATCATAATTAAGACCTAACCGGGTTCATTCTTCTTAATGCCAATGTCGAAGGCTCCATAATAACGGATTTGATCGCGTTTTCTCGACGTCACTCCTAGGAGTGGATGTGCACTTATGTAATACAGGAAGGCGCCGTTTCGTCCTATCGCAGGAGAATGATTGGGTTTCGAATGCGTTTTCAGCATCACCCTCATTATGTGCCCTATTGCTATTATGGATATGTCTATTGCTATTTCTCTCTTCTTATTACTTCAGAATTTTTCTTGTGATCTTTTAAAATAAAATAGTTTGAACACTTTATAATAATTTTTTTTTAAATAAAAAATTATCCTCAGCCTTATCATACACACCTCGTAGCATTCAATACACATCGTATACTTACTCTTTGAAAGCCCTGACTAAAGGGGAAATTAAAACTATTATTGCTATTTGGCAGACTGTTATTTATGGGATTTGTTGTTCGCATGGCGAATTGTTGTTGCTGTTGGTTAGACATCGGCTGCTGTTGTTGACTCATATTGGACATATTGAAAGCCGATTGTTGCTGTTGTTGCTGCTGCTGCATTTGCATTTGCTGCTGTTGCTGTTGTGGTAACGAGAAGAGATTCTTCTGATTTAAATTGTTTGCAGACATTGAAGTGTTGGTTACCGTTGCTGCGGTCGTTGGATTATAATCTAAAAATTCTGATGATGATGATAACTGTGTTGTGGAAGCGTCTTTCAGACAAGTCTCCAGCCAAGCATCCAAATGATCCTTTGAGTAGCCTCCACTGCCGCCGCCGCCACTATTCAAAATTGATGAGGGCAATGCGGAGGCACTTGTACGGGATTTCAGCTTTTTCCGTTTTCCCATTTCACTGATGACGGCTGAAAAAAAAAATCATTTAATTAAATTGTTTACAGATAAATAGTACAGATATAAAGTAATTATTATCTAAAGTAATTATTGGATGTTGGGTGGTGTGTAAAGTGACCTTGATCACGATTGTGGTTTGTTTTTTATATATAATTTAATATCCGCTCCACTTGCTATTGATCGATTGCTTTGTTCAGTTCAAACACTTGTATCTTTTTTTGGTATTCAATTGTATTGAAAAATGTTTGAATTCCAATTGATTTCATTGGATACGCCCTCCTAAAGTATTGTCAGAAAAGCCTTTCCCAGTCGTAATTTTGTTGTCTTTGTTTTCCAAGAGAATACACGTATCTGTTGTATTTACTTCCGTTTTAGTTGGAATTGTTTTCTGAGAGAATAGTAATAATTCAGAGGCCTTCCGATTCTCGAGTTTGTTTCTATTGAATTTAATTCAAACTGGTTTAATTTATTGTACCCGCATCAACCACAAATCGGGTGGTAGGTAATGATCAGCAATGCATTCATCAATGGATTCATTCTCTTTTTTAAATTATTTGGAAAAAATCTCTCCTAAATTTTGCTCAAACATGAAAGCAAACAATGACATTCTGTGAAACTTTTCGCAAAATAGATAAATCAATTCAAATTACAATTAATGGGTTTGCCTTTGGTGAATAGACAGAATGTTAGTTTAGCGTGTGATCAAAAGATCGAAAAAATTAAATGTTATTTTGAATTTGTAGTGGAAAATTTCAGGTGAATTGCTTTAAAATGTTGGCAATAATAAATTATTACTTAAACTAACTGGCCCTGCAGATGTTGCTCTACCCTTTCTGGTACATGCAGCAGTATCTCCCCATGGCTTCCACAGCAACTGTAGATATTAAATTTTAACATTATCAAATAGTTGTCCTGTAAGGCCACATATTGACCCTATATATTTTTATTTTCTTTCTGGACAGTGTTACTTATAAATATTGTGAATATATGTATCACATTCGGCTTCTTCTTTAAGCAGCTTCTGAATGTACTCCAAGAACTTAAATTTTGGCCAGCAAAGATCAAAGCATTTTTCTCTAAACTAATTTCAGCGGTAAAGATCAAACAGCTGCTAGTCTGGAGAAAGATAATAGTCTCGAGTTACTTGCCTTGTGAAGATGTGGTAGCACCGACAGCTCTATTTAGGGAAGTAGTAGAAGAAGCAACGTCTGATGAGTGGGAGCTGATAATTGGCGCAGACACGATCGCTCATCTTCCTATCTGGGATAGTACGGATACAAACAGTAGCCGTGAGTCACTTCTTGACTTTATACTACTAACATAACTATTTATAACAAAGGCAATAAACTGACCTTTACAAATACAGACAGATGGAAAGTACTCGACGTAACGTTCGCTACTGACTCTGTCAGACAAAATTATTGAATGAAATGTAGTGCAAGACCACTCATTCTCAGATCATCATTATATAGAGTATAGTGAAATAGTACCTAAACTTGCCGTCCACAGAAATTTAAGGAAGATATAGTGGCACCTGTAAGATAATAATTTTAAAAACGTCCTCAACTCTTAGCATCTGTACGAACCGAATGCCATGGTCGATCTGGATAATCTGATCAATCACATCACTACATCATACAATAGTTCCCTTGAAGCAGCCTGTCCAAAACCAAGGAAAAATGGTCAAACTATTGCGATTTGGATTCTGGAAAAAGTGCAGCATCTTAAAACGGCACTTTTCTAACATATTTTGGAAATTTGAAAATGGGACTTAAGTTAAATTCGAGGGACTATATCATTTCGACTTAAAAGGTGCAAATATTTTCTAGTATTTCACGTCGACGGGGCAACATTTATTCCACAAACGAAATCGCCATAAACCACAATGATGGACTTCTGAGTTCTAGGCTAGGAAAAAGACCTGGAACAGTCTATTCAACAAGGCCAAAGCTAACGGGGTCGTCATTAATGACTGAGATGGCTATAAAGAGCAACTCAGAATCTATAAGAAGAAGCTTAGGAAAGCGCAAAGGCGTTCATGGTACACGTTTAATGGAGAAGTGGAAAAGGTCTTACACGAGCAAGGCTGCGGAGATACTATCCGTTATATCCCGTACAGTGGGCTACCTGCAGGATGAGGTCAACAACTAGACAAAATACAGTTAGCAGTCGCCGAAACTACTGTTCGACACACATTTCCCGCGGAACTCACCGGCAGAACTCGAGGAACAGCAGGAACAACAAAAGAGTGAGTGGACTGCAAACATCGCTAGGTTGTTGACTAACAAGTCCAGAATAAGCAGGGCGATTAACAGCTATGAGCCTTTTAAATCACCTGGACCAGATGTCACATAGCAATGACTACAACAGGTACTTCTCGACACACATTTTCCCTGGCAAAAGTCAAGGAACAGCACAGACCAACAAGAGAGTGAGTAAACTGGCTGATGTATTCATACCCAAAGCAGGAAAGATATCGCACACTAGACCAAAGGACTTCAGACAAATTAGCCTATCCTCCTTTCTATTGATAGGTCTGGATAGAATTTTAGCTTCTTTCATTAGAGAAAACCAAAACTCCTGTCGAGAAATCAGCATGCTTACAGAAGGGCAAGTTTACACAGAATCTACCTTGCACGAACTTGTGGGCACTATCGAAACATCCCAACTTTTAACTGGTGGCCTTTCTTGGCAGAGAAGGGGCTTTTTACAATATTCACTCAGATGCGGTAATTGTGGCGCTGTCGCTTCTAAGGGTGAACTGTGGCTTGATTAGACTAATGCAAAGCCTGCTCAACAGAAGACACATAACAGCAAGTCTTGGATCCACAACTCGAACAAGGTTTGTAAAAAGAGCGACCCCACAGGAGTGCTGTCTCCACTAATTTGGAACCTAGCGGTGAAAGAAATCCTGGTAGATCTTGAACGTTGTGGCTGCAAGGTGTGGCATATGCAGAAGACGTGGAAATCGCAATAACTAGCAAATTACTCAGCGTCCTTTGAAACATTCTACAGGTGGCTCTGAACAAATTGGCTGGATGGACCAGAAGCAGCGGTTTGGGCTTTAACTCAACACTACAGAACTCGCAATACAGAATTTGGTTCCCCTTATTGGGAAGAATAAGGTCCCACATGTGGACCCTCCTCGGATAAATGGAACATAACTTTTTCTGAAAGTGCAAAATATCTTGGAATAATTCTAGATAGGAAAGTGTTATTCGGACCTAATGTACGGGAGCGTGTAAGGAAGGCCAACGTCGTTTTTTTTCCTGCGGGTTAGCTGTAGTATCGCGGTGGGGCCTCTCTCCTAAAATCGTCCATTGGATATGCTTAGCAGTAGTACGGCCAATACTATTGCACGGCGTTGTGGTCTGATGGGCGGCGACTGATAAGCGATCCATCGCTGATTAACTGATGAAGGTTCAGAGCACTACCTGCCTAAGCATCAGCGGAGCGACAACGACAGAGTCTCTACAAATCCAACTATATACTGCCGATTGATATTGTGGCTAGATAAATTGCAACAAGAGCGACATTAAGATTAAATTGTGTATTAATGTGGAGGTACAAGAACTACGTTCAATGTATATCAAGCAGAAATAATGGCAATAAGGGAAGTGGCCAAGTTACTGAGTCGCAACATAGTGAGCACCACTGTCATAGGGATACCAGGGGAACTGCTTCCGGGGATACATATATTGGTTCGCAAATATCCACATTCAACCTTTGGCTTAGTCAAGAGGAAGTCAATTTGTTCAATGAGATATGGACAAAGATTGACACATACGGGGTAGCTAGAAAAATCTGGGCACAATATTACTTGAGAAGGTCAAAATATATTCTTGCACTAGAGAGGAAAAAACTGTATATGTTAGTGTCAGTTCTGAAGGTTCTGAAGCGAACTCGACAGTAGGTTAGGAATTGATTCTAATGACTTCCGCAGAATTTGTGGAGATGAGGAAGGAGTATAGAGCATTGAGCACCTGATTGGTTACTTTTCTCCATTTAGTAAACGACGTCTAGATATTCGTACTGGATGTCGGCCTTTCTGTGAAGACTAAGCGATCACATATTCTTACTAATGATAATTTTATGTATCAAACAGATGGGTCCTGATGAAAAGCAACTGGGCCCGTGGAAGTTTTAGGTACATTAAAAGGCTTATGTGATCTGTTAACTTCCTACCTAACCTAAAACACTAGGTGGGAATTTTCTATCAATATGGAGATGCGAGAACTACGAGGATATCACATTGTAGGGCACTGGTAACGGACCGAGTGGGCTATATACCAGCGGGGTGTATACTAAACCTCTGCATCAAGACATTCATTTCTTCGACTACAGTAGTGTACACTACTTCACTGCACACTGAAACATTGTATTTTTTACTCGATTGACACTACCATAGAATGATCGAAAAAAAAAAACAACAAACACTTCACACTGTTTGATGTTTACAATCTAGTCGTGTACTCTGCTCGTTGCTCGTTCGGCTGTTGTATTCTTTATACTCGTTTCAATTCGCCAAACGATGAGTATAATGAAGCGAGTACACTGCTGTTTTCTATTTCTTCAGTATGTACACTAGTGTATTTACCCCTCAAAATCAATAAATTTCTAAGGTGGTCCGTCGCTCTTTGTTGTTGCGTCTCTCTTTGCAATGACAATGGGTACAGTAGTGCAGTGTACACTGAAATCGAGTATTTTTGTTTTGGTGTAAAGTGCTTGAATGAGTGTACTTCTCTATTGTCTTGTTACATATTTGTTTTGAAACCTGTTTGGTGGTTTCTGTTCTCTTCACTCATTCATTTGATTTGTCAAAATAGAGTGTGTGGCAGTAAGTATTTGATAAACAACTGAATGCCTTGAAAGGCCATTCAAGACATTCATGGCAGAGGTTTAGTGTACACCTTCGAGAGTAAGTTTACCACTATGAGACCTGACAGAGAGGAATGGATTTGCAGAGTACCAAAAAATATAAACTATCTCCACTTCTATACAGATCGTTCGAAGCTTGATGGGAAGATAGTTGTAGTGTCTATTACAACGAAATAAGAACAATAAGGGAAGCCAAGTGGCTAAGTCGCAGCGTAGTGACCATAATTGTCAGTCTGCCATCACTTAAATTCTGAAACAGCCCTCGGCTGCCCCAGATCTTTTAACGAGGAGACGATCGAGAGGGACGACATTACAAATTCTCGAAGAATTTGCATATATTGGTGCGCCACTATCCGCAGGCTAGCTTTGACTAGACTGTAGCTGTAACTAGACAAATCTGGCTAAGATATGATCTGAGAAGGTCAAAATACCTCCTCGCACCAGAGTCCTTTCCGGACTCTCAAGACTGTATAGGTTAGTGTCAGTTCTGACGGGACATTGCCTGATTGGCGAACAAGCCAAGAGGTTGGGCTGCAGAAGCTGTGATGATGCTTTGTTTCTGTTCTGCATTGAGTAAAAGACGTCTGGATAACTGGGTTCGGCCTTTTAGGAAGTCTTATATGATCCGATATTGGTATTGAATATTGATAACTTTGTGTATCAAACTGGTTGGTTCTGATGATGTAAAGCTGGACCCGCGGTAGTTCTAGGGACATCAATTGCTCCATTTGACCTGGTAACTCTGGCTGCCATTATAACCTAACCTAAAACTCTATACGAACAACCCTATATATACACACCAATAAAATGTTTTTTAGATTTAAGCTAAATACGTTCTTTTCTATAATAGGTAAATTTTTTCGAAATAGAGACAATTTACTTAATAGTAAGAACTTAGCAAAAAATATTGTCCTAATTTACGTATAAAATGTATTTATTTTAAAAATAAGACCTTCTTCGTCTCAAATCTAGATTAAAACAAGTCAATTCAATGGATTTTAAAAGAATTTTTCTTCGTTTTATTTCAATTCAAACTACTCTGCCTCCAAAAATACACCCAATATACATATATCTAAATCGAATCTTAAAGTACATATCTATTAAAACGGAAATGAGTTCTTAGCATAATACAAAAAGCAATCCTATTCCTATCGCTTCATTTACGCACTCAGCTATTCTCATCACTTTGGCGCCCTAGAATTTTGCAATTTCTTAAATTTCACCGGAAATCTTCATTGTTAAGCTGATATTCGTGTCGCCTGGTTTTCAATTAAACGAAATCTTCCTTTCTGCTGCCTTTATATGATACATATACATATCATTTGATACCGATGAAATGAACAAAGAAGATGCTTATATTCATATGAATGAATGAATGAGTTCTCATTTCCATTTTCACTATGTCTTACCCCTCCCCGTGCTATATCCAATTTTGCTCCCCTTTCTCATTTATAGTTTATTTCATTCAAAGAAAAATTGTGAAAAGATATGAAGGGAGAGAGATACAGACAAGTATTTTTGTATTTTGCCGCCAAATCATTTTGAAAAAAAAATTGTTGAGGGTGAAATATACGAGTAGGTCGGTATATTTACTATCTGCTTTGTGATGCATTCTACAAAAAGGGATTGTGTCGCATACATAGATTTTTATTTACATGCCATATGCAAAGGACGCACAATGGGCTGACGTCGACCAAAATTAGAAAGTACTCGTAGATTATAGTGGTACAGGCGAGCAGGTTTATGGCGTTTATTATGTATCCAAAAATCAAGAAGTTTCTATCAAAGACACATACAGGCCGAACCACTGGCTAAAGTGTATGTCCATGGACATGAGACGTTTAAACGTCTACTCTCTGCAACCTAACCTAACCTATGGACACATATCCAAACCAAATGAATGATAAGGGAAAAACTATAGGAACAATTGATGAGACCATTAAAGCCTTATATAGCCATATAGGCACTACAACAGAACTTAAATTGAATAATTCGGAGATCTGTCATTACAAATATATCGCGATATAAAGCTTCTCTCCTTTATATGCAACAGGTTCAGATGGATATTTTGCGGCACTTTTATAGATCGAGTTGAACCTAATATAAACATATCTTGCAAAAATCTTCACTGCATTTCTAAAATTCACAAAACTAGCAGGACACATTAAGAATTAGTATTCACAGCTACTGGCTTAGTCTAACAGTCTAGTCTTTCCTGTCAAAATAAATGAACTAACACAGAGCACCCCAGTAGGTGAGTTGGTAGCGTGCTCGCCTATGAAATTGGGGGTCGTGGGTTCAATTCCTACCAGAGGCTCAGATCTGTTGCGGCAAAATCTAGCCACATGGTCTTTGTAACCCGACTTCCCGAGAATATAAATTTACTTTGTACTGTAATTCATATAAATAAATAAATTAAAGAACTAAGATTGACTAACAAAATTAAGAGCAATATGATATACTACTCGTATATTCCTACATTGATATTAAAAGTGTTCGCACCTACTCGCTTATCCAACCCAGATCCAGTTTCATCGGACTATAGGACACTGGACTAATTACATGCTTAGAAATAGATGATGATGACGACATTATCCTAAGAACCTTACCAGAAAAAGATTTGAACCAGCCTAATACACTGAAAAGTAGAAAATGTCATCATTCTTTTTACCTCTTTCCAAGGAAAAGATCGAATAAGCAGATGTATTTTAAATGATTATGAAGGGTTAAACTAAAGTCCTTTGCTCTTGCCGCATAGATGCGATGGCCAGCGCCCCTTAGAATTACCAAGGAAATCCCCTGGGAAGTAATAGCAGCTTTCAACAGGGAATTCCGTAGGTACCAATTCGAAGCTTAGCTGTATGAGAGTACACTTCACATCTTGGTATGAGTTCGAGGAGGACTATCTAAAGTCTATGCTATTGTAAAGGTCATTGCGCCCTGGTTGTTAGGAAAAACTTCACCTTGAGCAAGCGCTCTAACCGCGATTTCGGCGTTTAATCCCAGCCACCATGAAACTTACACAAAGGCCATTCTCAACGATCGCTATAACCAAGGTCATAACCGGGACTATAAGGGCTCCCGATCACCTGTTGTGCCAAATCAGGTCTCCAGCAGAGAATGAAGCCGAGCCAAAATTGGCGGCGGCGGCTGCCATTGAAAATTATAGATCGGCGGCGGCGGCTAGGCGGCTAAGCCGACCTAAAATTGGCATACGGCGGCTCTATAATAGACATTTTAACATTTAAAATATTAGTTGAAAAGTTAAGCTCTGGTATTTATTATTAAATAATAGATGTTTTCAAGTTAATTGTAAGATATTGTGAGGTGAAAAAATCATCGATTCCATGCCACTAGGCGGCTCTATAATATACTCTATTTTCAAAGTATGCTAAAGCTATGTATAGACGATTGTCAGATCGGACAACTTTATCAACCCATTGAAAGGGCCGCAAATATACGGACAATGACATATTGTTTTGTCCGTACAGTTGCGATTGCAAGAAACCCTTACAATTTCATATATTTAAAATATATATTGTGTAAATATTTATATGCAGGATTGCCAATAAAAATATTTCATAAACTGTGGCCAATAAAATGTTTTTCTGACAATGGCGCCATTTTTCCGCCATTCCTCTATACATAGCTGAAGTCGAAACAGGTTGTTTCCAGGAGAGGCGAATCGACGTTTTAGTGAAATTTTAAATTTGTGTGGATAGGATGACCTCTACTGTTTTGAGCTTAACTTGATTGATTCTGTAGAATGGAGGTATAAACGAATCAAAACGAAAATCACTCACTTCCATATCGTCCACCCAATAAATGAATAGTGTATTATTTATTTGTCGTTTCGAGCAAATCATATTTGAAGTTTTTGTGAAATTGAAACTCGATATTATTATTTATTACCGAACAATTTCAAACACCCAATAACCCAATTTGTGGAAGTAGAATTTCACCGGACATAAAACCAATTGCGTAGATTCTTAGAATGCAATAAAAAATAATAGCGTATATGCTTACACATTATGCTTCTATTAAGGGGACGATATATCTGCTATATAGCTATTTGCTTATCAACAATTTAAATTGTATCCCTTTATATTTTAAAGATTTTTTTGGAACGGCGGCTGTGTTTCAGCCGATTCTAGCCGCAACGATCGGCGGCGGCTTCGGCTGGTGAAAAAAGGTCGGCGGCGGCTAAAATCGGCGGCTCGGCTCGGCGGCTTCATACTCTGGTCTCCAGTCTATGGGACTGGTCATCCTGGTCAATCTTTAAAATTAGGAAAATATTTTTCGTCTACGCAGATCCAGACAAAAGAGATGTTTCGATGCGACGACCAGCGCCCCATAGAGTTACCATGGAAATCTCTTAGGAAGCTACCTCCCGCAGGGAAATCGAGGTCTATTCCGCACTTACCAATTCGAAGCTTAGGTGTAAGGGCGTACACTTCACCTCTTGGTATGTTGTTGAGGACTACGTGGAACCTCAGCTAAGCTCAGGGTCAGCTATGGATTTAAACCACAAGAACCAATAAACTCCCGGAATGGCCGTTAACCAATGTTATAATCGGGATTATAAAAGCTCCCGATCACCCGTGGTATAAGGTCAAGTCTTTGGTCTCTGGGACTGGTCAATCTCTAAAATTAGAACAATGCGTGTTCGCAGACCCAGACAAAAAAGATATTTTCCTCTTCACAAGGAAAAGGATCACACCGTGTAGAGCGCTATAAACTACCATACTTCTAAGCTCAAAGGAAAAGACTGCAGGTGATGGCAAAATGAATGATACCAGGCAGGCATTCCCATATAAACAAAACCTTAGAGTAGGTACGAGTACCCGAGAGACTTGTTGCTACACATATGTGTTAAAACCCGATTGTAACTCTTAAGTTGAATAACCAGGGATATTATTTCGCTTCTGCCTGCTTTACCTTAATACTGGCTTCAATATCGTAGATCAATGCAGTAGACCATAAGAACGTAGGACTGTTCTACATTGTAAAAAAGAGTGGAAAACTATTCTTCGCCCATGATATAGCAGCCCTGCAGGTAATGGCAAGCCATAAACATTGAACTTGAAACCATTCGAGGCTATGAACATTAAGCTAAAAAGCAGGACAATGAATGTCTACATATTACGGTGGAGCGAACAAATTGGGAAATATGGTGCATTTAATAGGATTAGTAAGATGAGGGGTGGAGTGTGCTGCGCCGACAGGGACAAGCAGAAAATAGCGACAGCAAGGCTTGCCGAAAACTGGATGCTCATTTTCTGTGGATGATGTATGTATATACTCCCTTACATTGCTCACCTCAAAAGCATTGGCTACTGAGGAACTTTGTCCAAAGCACTAACTCCATATGAATCTTAAAGAATATCATAGCTAAGGAGCATACAGCAAGACTAATTTTTAGCGTATTCCAGTCTACAGAATTGCGATGGTGAATTTGATTGGTACACAGAAAAATTAGCGGAAGGATTAATCTCACGGCCTTAGGACAAAATAGGTTACCCGTGGTAACAGGTGGCGCAAAAGTAACCTTTCGATGTTATGTTAGACGCGATTGGCGGTCAGCAGCTAACAGCTGATGCACCGTCTGGACTTTGTACGGAAACATCTTCAAATCTTGTACCAAAATTCGCTGTAGAGACCGTCGACTGATACCCATTTGCGTGGCACGTCGTCTGGTCGATGTCGACGGCGCTTCCATGACATCCTCGGCTACAGCAGCAATATTCTCTGCAGAACGGCTACTCCGGGGTCTGCCACGCCTGGCAGCATCTCGTGTTGTGCCAGTCTCTTCGAGGCGAGCGGCTAAACGTCGCAGTGTTTCACCAGTAGGCATTGGACGGCCAGGAAATCTGTGCCAAAGTCACCGACCGATTATTGGTCAAATAAATAGTCAGCAATATTCCGCGTTCTGGAGCAGTGTAGCGTAACATTAACGTGTATTTCGCATGTGTTTACTACACAAATGTCAAAACAGAACTGACATTAGGGGCCAATCGCAAAATTTATAGCATTTTCTGATAGGAGGATTACTTTTGCGCCACCTTGTAATACTTTTTTTAAATTCCTCACTTTAAAGTTGAGCTGAAGAGCAAAGGGCTTTTATTTCTATATCAAAAAAAAATATCCTTCCATTTTGAAGCAGTGGTTTCACATTTTTTCCAGCATCAGTTTTGGCATAGCCCGTCCCAATGTGCTCTGTATCAATCTCAAAATTAAATCAAATGAAACTGAAAGGGAATACGTACGAGTAGATACAAGCATTATAAATGCACTTATGCATCGCGTTCTTCGTCTCTACAATCAGTCACTCACTCCAATGTACAATGTAATTCTATTAATAAACAAAGTGCCACCAGTTTCTTGTCTGTCTGTCCGTCCGTCCTTCCGTCTCATCGACACATGTTTGCGTGAACAACAACGATAATAATTTCATTTGTGCTCATTTAAATCTTGAGAATGCTTCGCTAGTATATATTTTTCAAATCAAATCTATTTTTCCCTACTTTTTCAGACAAGTCACCCGAGTGGAAGGTCACGCATGTTGGGGCAGCATGCAGCATCAATAAATACCGTTACGAATTTGATTTATCTTTAACTCGTCGTGGTCGTCGTCGTTGTCGAACTCGTACAAGAAAAACCGTTTCATGATCGTTGTAATTTTCTATGTTTTCTTCTTCTATTGTCTGTCCCGTCCAACAACAAAAGTGCGATCAATTGAAGAACGCCAGCAAGAAAATGAGATGAGATGATTATGGATCTGATGCAGGTTCACTGAACCTCCGTCCGTGTTGGATGAGAGATCATCTCACAGATGGAGGGGGAAACATGTACTCTGGAAGGTACGTATGTATGTATTTATTTACTTACATCTATTTATGGCCATTAAGAAGACAACAATGAAACGCAGTTTCTTCAATAGACATTTTTAAATTGTAGATCTTATGCATTTTGAGAATTGCATGGCTAGCCTTAAAGCCTTAATTATTCTAACCCCAATTAAAAAGAACAATGGTTGAAGTGATTGTAGGTTTTTTCGATTGAGTTAAAAACACGAAAATGTCAGGTTAAAAACATTAATCAGCCAAAGTGGAAGACACGCGATACTAGTATATGCCCATGAAATGTAAGCATTCGTAATACTTATTTTTTTAATGATAAAAAATTAGTCAGTTGCAGTGTAGATTGATTTTTGTGGTACACTTTTTCGTTATTTATTGCAATCCACTGGTAGAAAAATATATAGAAATGAAAAGTGGGTGTTCTAAAGATGTGCAGAATAATATTTTTAATTTATTTTATACAGCCATTATCAAAAAATAACCTTAATCGTATATTAAGCACATACAGTGAGCGAAAAAAATAGTCGTATACTGGAAGAAGTAAATTATAATTAGTTTTTCCTAAAAAAGTTTGAAATAAATGTTGATATATTACAGGGTCTCCCATATTCGACGGACCCATCTGGCAACGCCATAACTTTTGACAGAGATGTCAGATCGCTTAATGACATACCGCGTTTGAAGCGTCAGTCCAAGCAGATTTTTACCACGCGAGCGCTCTGAAATAGTTGAAATTTACATTCAACAGAAGAAGTCAAGTCAACGTGCTTTTAAAATATTAAAAAATGTGAGAAGTGCGCCTTCTAAGAACACCATTAAGCGTTTATACGAAAAATTTTCGACTGGTGAGGCTCTTTCTAATCCGAAGAGGCCAAATAAAAGTCGACCAAGGCGATCGGCCGAGAATATCGCTGCCGTACGAGCCAGTGTTGAGAGGTCCCCAAGAACATCCCAAAAACGCCGTTCTCAGCAGTTGGGCATGGCTCGGTCCACTTTACAACGGATTATTCGCGTTGATTTGCATTTGTTCCCGTACAAAATTCAATTGACGCAAAGATTGTTGCCTGCGGACAAGCCTCGTCGATTGGAATGGGCCCAACGAGTCCGTGGGTCCGTCGAATATGGGCAACCCTGTATACATCAAATAATACTTAAGATCGTTTTTTAACCAAAATGTGAAAATTGAAGGGATCTGATCTCACTGATGGCTGAATATGCGACGAGTTATTACGGCGTTTGTCCCCCTGAATTAAATACTTTTAGATCTGGAGAAATGAGGATTTAAAGTCATTGCGTTCGCCAATGATGTAGCATTTGCTGTTATACCCAAACCTCTCAGGGATATTGTACAGAACACATTTAAAATATACTATCTGCGTAGTGAGCTTGGTTTCGTGCAAACCAAGACTGATGTATCGCTTTTTCACCAGGAAATTTAAGCACCAGCTATCGACCATGCAAGAAAAGAGTTGAAATTTTTAAGCTCTGCTAGGCAGAATATTCAGGAAAGATTGAAATAGGCATACGCTGGTAGCTACGAATATTGCTGCATTACAATTGAAGCATCTGTCTATTTGGATCCACAGTTATTACGGTCTGCTTTTTGGTAAGGACTACGTAATTACAATGATTACAGGTACGTGACAAGACATGTTATTCATTGTTATAATTTAAGTTTCAAGCCGATATTGGTCAATATCAATGCCTCAGGAAAATTATACACAAAGTTCTGAACATACATATTGTTTAGATGGGATAACCCCAGCGGGCTTAAATGTAACCTGAACAAGCTACAAGCTATAGACCATCCCAGACTAGAGTAAACTGCTTTGATATTCTGAAACAAGTGCTAAAATCTTGAAGTCATTATGTACAAGAAGTAATGTTGTAGGCAGAACATATCGTACAGAGTGCATTAGGCTAACATCGAACTTTTAGTCACATGCAAATATCTGAACACTGCCGTGAAGGCCTTAACCAAAGTCTGCCATCTCACAAGAAACTGTCAAAAGCGACTCCCATCGCCTTATCAGAATTCCGCATAAGCATTCTCCTTCCGGTACCAAATCAGGGTTACCTTTGTATGGCCTATCTAATACTCGTACCTCTGCTGACAGGCTATGAAGCCGACTCGGCACAAATCGGCGACGCGCCGCAGCCGGACATTTTTTTCCAGCCGGAGCCGCCGCCGATTTTAGCTACTCATATCGGCTGAAACTCAGCCGCCGAATTTTATTTAGTGAGTCAAAAAGATTTATTTTATGCAACCATTAAAATTAAGAAAGTGATTACTAAGTCCAGATTTACACTAGGATATTTTTTTCAGCAGATTATACGCTAATTCTCTCTCTGCGTTTAGACACGTAATTTTGTTTCGGATCTTCCTGTGTGAATTGTTGTTTCAAAGTGCGAGTGAAAAACACAAAATGTTCAGCCCGCGTACGGGAGATTTTTTTCCCCCTCTTGACGACTGCCTCTCTCTCCTACAAAACGCCGATAATCTGTTGAAAATTCAGCCAGTGTAAATCGGGACTAAGTAAAAGAATAGGGTCAGAATTTTTAATGAAGTTAATTTTTGCGTAAAAATTTATAAATAGTTTCTAAATGAATCTCGCCATCATTTATTTTAAAAAATCCAAAAAATGTATGGGATTTGAAATTGAAAAGTGCGTTTTTGGTTATTACGGAAATTACAATAGCTCTTGAGCGGCCGAACTAATTTTTACAAAGTCTACGTCGTTTTAAAGAGCACACAACATGCACTATTACATTCACAATATATTCTCTTTCACAACAAAGACTAATAAGTGGAGTCTTATTGAACCGATTTTCGACATTACATCAAAACTCCCATAACTTCTCTTACATGTGCGTAAATTTTAAGATTTTTCATCTAATTGTAAATATCTTAAAGCCCCATCGTTTATTCGAACTTTATCGGCTCAGCCGATCATCCGCCGCCGCCGATCGGTATTTTTCCATGAGATACTTCTTGTCAAAGAGTGGTTCAGTCACAGTTTAATCAACAGTGCTCGGAAGGTCAGGCATTGTGTCTAGAATGATACTATGTCCGTAGCCATTTCCTGACCATAGTAACAGTTCCATAAGTCTAATCGCAGTACATGAGGCAGGATGTACTGATATAATGTCTAGCGGTAATGTAGAATAACATTTACTGCCTCAGTTGGAGTCGTTCTCAGCGCACCAGTGATACATATAGATAGCAGCCATTCGCTGAACCTTGTTCAGTATTACGCAGAAGGTTAATTTCTGAAGAGCTGTCTACTATTGCCGCATACAACCAATAAACTATACGCGGGTTCAGACCCAAGCGACTTCCTATTGCTCTTTAAAATGTATATGTATTTCTTAATAGAGGACCAGTTGGTATCTACTACTTAGTAAAATGTCAGTGGGGTTATCTACTGCTCAGTAGATGTCCAGTAGAGTTATCTACTCCTTAGGAAACGGTCAGTTGGGTTATCTACTTCTTAGTAAAATGCCAGTTGGGTTATCTTCTGCTTACTAGATGTCCATTTGAGTTATCTACTCTTTGGGAAGCGGACAGTTGGGTTATTTACTACTTAGTAAAATGCCAGTTGGGTTATCTTCTGCTTACTAGATGTCCATTTGAGTTATCTACTCTTTGGAAAGCGGACAGTTGAGTTATCTACTACTTAGTAAATTGTCAGTTGGGTTATCTACTCCTTAGTATACGTGTTCAGCTATCTATACCCTAGTAGATAACCAGTTATAAACTCCTTCTACCTAGTAAAATGTCGGTTGGTTTTTTTTAATTTCATGTATATACATTCAAATATTTCAAGTTTTTTTTTCAAATCTAATTAACCTTGCGAAGCCATATGGCTTGTCTGCAGATTGAAAAGTTACATTATTTTTGCTTGCCATGTTTTTCATAATTATATTGTGTTCATCTCTTAGTAGACTTACTACTACTGCTTAGTAGACGTCCATTTGAGTTATTTACTCCTTAGGAAGCGGTTAGTTGGGTTATCTACTACTTATTAGACGATCAGTTAGGTTATCTACTCCTTAGTATACGGTAAGTTCAGCTATCTACACCCTAGTAGAGAACCAGTCCAGTTATCAACTCCTTAGGCAGCGGTTAGTTTGGTTATCTACTACTTAGTAAAATGTTAGTTGGGTTATCTACTGCTTAGTATACGTCAACTTGAATTATCTACTCCTTAGGAAGCGTACAGTTGGGTTATCTACTACTAAGTAAATTACCAGTTAGGTTATCTACAGCTAACAGACATCCAGCAGTGTTATCTACTCCTTAATAAGCGGTCAGTTGGGTTATCTAAAACTTAGTAAAATGCCTGTTGGGTTATCTACTGCCTAGTAGACATCCTGTTGAGTTATGCACTCCTTAGGAAACGGTCAGTTGGGTTATCTGCTAAAATGTCACTTGGCTTATCTTCTGCTTAATAGACATCCATCTACTTATTAGGAATTGGTCAGTTGAGTTACCTATTACTTAGTAAAATGTCATTTGGGTTATCTATTGCATAGTAGACGTACAGTTGAGTTATCTACTCCTTTAAAAGCTGTCAGTTTGGTTATCTACTACTTAGTAGGCGACCTGCTGGGTTTTCTATTCCTTAGTATGCTGTCAGTTGGGCTATCTACTTCTTAGATGGTCAGTTGCGTTATCTACTCCTACCCAGATCATCGGCGGGTCCATATTTAACCAGTTTTTGTATAAGAGTGTACGAACAAAAGAGTCTGCGGAATGAATTGCGTTTGAGAATATAGTACATATATAAATTAGAGTGGAAGCATAAAACCTGGAGACCATTTGAATAGCATCGAATGAATACTGTGACAAGGGATATACTGGAAAGATATCTGCATTTCTTACAAATCCCACGACCTTCATACTTTGGTGTTTTGCATGTGTTCATAATAAATATCTTTTAAATTGCTGTTATAACATTTCACTTTCCATATACCATTTTTCTCGTGGGAAAACAAATGCGATAATTTTTATTTTCCTTAAAGACTGTAACATTGTTTTTCATTTTGTATTTTTTTTCTGTATGACAATCACCAACTCCCGTTGGCGTTTGGCCACACTTCCATGTGAACCAAACGTTTTATCTTATATCCACAAAAACAATTTTTTTTGTATGCATACTCGTATATGCAGGCAAAATTTGAAATCTAATTGAGCAGAAAATTATACACTTCCACGTATAATCATATTACACAGCAGTTGATAGTAAAATTTTCAATTTTTCCATCATATTTGCATATAAGAGGGATATACAATTACAGTATTAAGTGACGTTAAAATAGGGTGTTTTCATTTTGGGAAGACTGTAATATATTGACGATATATAGGATCTTTTAAAGAAAGTTTCCCAGACCTCAAATATAATGACATCTTTAACCACAATAGCTTCAATGGTTAAAGTTTCTACCATTCCAAAATGTGTTCCCCTTATATTTAACTGCCCATCTGTAGATGTTTTGATTTTTTGTTTGTTTTTATTTAATTACATATATGAGAAATATCAATTTCGCATGACTGATATCAATCTTTTTTCTTTACACTATTAACTATTGTTAATATTACCACACATTGTTGGTTTTGTTTCTGTAGCAAATTACTTCAAGTAATTTGCGATGGCAATTCATCGCAGTTTGTGAGTATTACCAAAAAATAAACACGAAAACAATAGTGAACCAAAAATAAAAAAAAAAAACAAACAAAAAAATCAATGTGAATGCGAATTGGGGGTATAAACAAAAACTCAAATAATCGATTTGATCATTTCACTTGGCAATGATGACTCAAACGTGAATACAGGCCAGTTATTTATGTAAATTATTTTTTGTGTGTGGTCGAAAGAGATAGAAATTCCAATTTGCAGTCACCTCCACCTTCCCCTTTCCCCAGCAAGTCAAGTCGGCAAGTTTGATAACGAATGTATTTTTTTTGCGCGGACTACAAGCTAATGATGTCAATCTGGTGGTCTCAAAGTCCCATAAGCCAACAAGCTTGCCAGTCAACTTGTTCGCACTTTCAAGGCTTAACGAACTCGAGGTACTACAATGAATGATGACGTCTTAGCCAGTTAGCTAACAACACTGCGTGCATTGTGTTCTGATTGTTGTAGTTTTTTCTTTCAAATGAAATGAGCAAAACTCAGATATTAAAAACTTTAAATGAATCATGACAGTGGAGAGGAAGAAGTGTCAGAAGTATTTTGCAAATTTACTTTGAAATCAATGCATGACCAAGCCTTTACAAATCAATGAAGCAAACTAAACAATCCACATGATCACTTTATGGAAATTTCCCATACAAGACTTTGAACACATCTCAGTAGTCGAATCCTATATACTTATATAATAAGGTTCTCGACTCTAACATATAGAGGGAAACCTCGGAGATGATCATTTTATGGAAATTTCCCATATAAGACTTCGAACACCACTCAGTAGTCGACTCCAATATAAAAGAAGGTTCTCGACTCTAACATATAGAGGGAAACCTCGGATTCGGCCTCGGATTCGGCCTCTGAGTTCTTTCTCAGATCTCTTATAGAGAGAACGAAATTAACAGTCGACTCTATAATAGATGAAGAACTCAATATTCGACTCTTGTACAGCAGAACGCCTCATTGACTGACTCTGATATAGAGGAAGACTTCAGAGATCGACTCTGATATAGAGAGAAACCTCAGTGATCGAGTCTGACATAGAGGAAAACCTTCAATGATCGACTCTGTTATTGAGAAAGACCTTCAATGATCGACTCTGCTACTGAGAAAGATCTCAAATCCAACTCTGATATAGAGGACGACCTCCAAAGCCGATTCTGATACAGATAAAGTCCCCCATGGCCGACTTTGGTATAGAGAATGGCCTCAAAGGTCGACTCTAATATAGAGGAATGCCTCATAAGTCGATTGTGATATATGTTGATGGCGATCTCGATTGTCGACTCGGATATAGAGGAAGATCTCTATTGTCGAATCTTCTACAGAGGGAGATCTCGGTGGTCGGACTCTGATACGAAGGGATGCCTCAGAGATCGACTCCAATATAGAACACCTCAGTGATCGATTTTTAGAGACTTCAGTGGTCGACTCTCATTTAGAGGGCCACTTAAGAGATCGACTCAGATATAGATGAAGTCCTCAAAGATCTGCTCTTATTTAGCATTCCACAGAAATGGACTCTGATACAGAAGAAGAGCTCAGAGATCGACTCTGATATATTGGAAGACCTCTAAGGTGGAATGTGATATAGGAGGAGGCTCCAGAGATCGACTTTGATATGGAGGAAGACATCAAAAGTCAACTCTGATATAAAAGATCTCAGAGATTGAGTATGGAGTAGAGGAAGACCTCAGTGGTCGAATCTAATATAAGGGCGACCTCAAAGATCAACTCAGGTGTAGAAGAATGCCTCAAATGTCGACTCTGATGTAGATGGATGTCGACTCTCAGAGATTGACTCTGATACAGAGGGAGGGAGGGACTCTGATACAGAGGAAGACCTCAGAAGTCGACTCTGATATAGAGGGAAACCTCAAACATCGACACTGATATAGAAGAAAACTTCAGCGGTCGACTCTGATGTAGAAGGAAACCTCAGATCGACTCTGATATAGATGAAGTTCTCAAAGAACGACTCTAATATAGATGAAAACCTCGAAGGTCGGCTCTTATATAGTAGGATACCACAGAAATGGACTCCGATACAGAAGAACACCTCAGAGATCGGCTATTAAATAGTGGACTGTGATATAGAAGGTGGCTTCAGACATCGACTCTTTTATGGTGAAAGATATCAAAAGTCAAATCTGACATAAAAGAAGACGTCGGAGATCTAGTCTGGAGTAGAAGAAGACCTCAAATGTAGGGTCTGATATATAGGAAAACCTCAGTGGTCGAATCTAATATAGAGGGCGACC
This sequence comes from Eudasyphora cyanicolor, assembly GCA_963930755.1. Classification (NCBI taxonomy): domain Eukaryota; kingdom Metazoa; phylum Arthropoda; class Insecta; order Diptera; family Muscidae; genus Eudasyphora; species Eudasyphora cyanicolor. The sequence continues at coordinate 199,742,795 of OZ005734.1, read as the reverse complement.
TCAAAGAACAACTCTGTTGTCGAACAATGCCTCAAAGGTCGACTTTGCTGACCTGAAAAGTAGACTCTGACATAGAGGGAGACCTCGCACGTCGAGTCTGATAGAAGTAGACCCCAAACGTAGTCTCTAGTGTATAGGAAGCTTCCAAGGATCTATTCTAATGTAGAAAAATACCTCAAATGTAGACTCTGATACAGAGGAAGGCCAAAAAGGTCGACTCTATAGAATACCTCAAAGGTCAACTCTGTAATAGAGGAAGACATCAAACGTCGACTCTGATACATAGGAAGCCACAAAGGTCGACTCTGATATAGAACGAAGCATCATACGTCTATTTTGATATAGAAGAAGGCTTCAGAGGTCGAATCTACGACTTCAGAAATCAACTCTGATGTTGAAGAATACATCAAAACTCATCTCTGATATAAAGAAAGACCTCAAAACTCATCTCTGAAATGGGACTCTGATACAAAGGAAAACATCAATGGCCGAGTCTACAGAGGAAGACTTCAGAGAGGGAATCTGATAGAGGAAGACTTCAGAGATCGACTCTGGTATAGAAGAATAGCTCAGAAGTCGAATCGGATTTAGATGAAGATCTTAAATATCAACTCCGATATAGAATGAGAACTCAGCCGTCGACTCTAGTATAGAAGAACAGTGGTCGATTCCGATATAGATGGCGACCTCAGAAATCAACTCTTGTGCAGAGGAATGCCTCAAAGGTCGACTCTGATATGAAGAATACATTAAAACTCAACTCTGATATAAAGAAAAACATCAGAGGCCCGGAAATGTTGACAGCTGATATAGATGGAAACTTCAATGGCCGATTCTGATACAGAGGAAGATTTCAGAGCGGGATTCTGATATAGAGGAAGGCTACAGAGATCGTATGAAATAGAGAGAAGCCTCCGTGTCCGACTCTAGTATAAAGGAAGACTCGACTCTGATAAGAGATAGAAGACGACCTCAGAGGTCGACTTCGATATATCTAAATAAACACGACAAAGGTCGACTTTGTAATAGATGAAGACCTCAAAGACGACTATTTTATAGAGGAAACCCTCAAAATTCGGATCTGGTATAGAGGAAGACTTAAAACTTCGATTCTGATATAGAAGAATACATAAAACGTCGACTTTGTAATAGAGGAAGATGTAAAACGTCGACTCAGATATAGAAGAAGACCTCAGTGGTCGACTCTGACCACTTTGGTATAGAGGGAGGACTCATAAGTCGATAAGTTGATAAGGAGGAATACTCGTATATCAAAAGTCGACTCATATATAGGGGAAGTCTTCAGGGACACCACAAAAGTCAACGCTGAAATAGAGGAAGACTTCAGAGACCGACCCTGATATGAAGAAGGTCGACTCAGTTTTTATGTTTTCCTCTGATCTGAGAAAAATATAAGTGCTCGACTCTAGTTTAAAGGCTGTCCTCAGAGGTTGACTTTGATGTAGAGTGATAGATAAAACGTCGTCTGAGATATGGAGGAGGACTTCAGAGAGTTACAGATACTGAATAATCTCAGAGATCGACTCTGATATATAAGAAGACAAGTGGCCGACTCTGAATTGAAAGATGATCTCAGTGGTTGACTCTGATATAAAGGGAGACCTTAAAGATATACTCTGATATAAATGGAAACCTCAAAGGTCGACGCTGATATAGATGGTCTCTGTGGTGGACTCTAGCATAGAGAAATAACTCAAATGTCGACTCTGATACAGAGGAGATCTCCATTGTGGACTCCAGTATTTTTGTGTATTCTTTTCTTAAAAAAAGATGTTGCCCTGTCAGAGAGCAGCATTATAATAATGTCGCCTAGACCAGGTCACCAAAAAAAGTTATCAAATGCGATGCGGAATATTAAAGCTTACCTCGAGACAATTGCAAAAAGATTTTTTAATTTTTTTCCGAGCCCGCGGAATCAGCCCAAAATCGTTTTTTCATCTTATCAATTTTGTTTTTCGCTTTTCACATTTTCCGCGGGCTCGGAAAAATTAAAAAAAAATGTTTTTGCGATTATCTTGAGGTAAGCTTACATATTCCACCTCGCATTCGGGAACTTTTTTTACATGGAGGCCAGCCCGGTATAATATCGTCTACACCTTCTTGTATTGTTGCATTTTTTATGGTCAGTATCGAAAACAAAAATGCAAAAAGCTAGCCTTCTAACTCACTAAAAAACTAATAACAAAGTATACTCCTCCCTTTCACAGTGTAGCATTTTGTTACAAACGAAAACAAAAAGGCATTTTTGGGGCGAAAGGCAGAAAAAATTTACCCTTTCTTTTTGGCACAAAAGAAAACACTTTTAAATAGAGGAACACCTCAAAGGTCAGAGATCGATGCTGATGCAAATGGAGGGCTCGAAGGTTGACTCTGATATAAAGGCAGACCTCCACGGTCGAATCTGACAGAAAAAATGCATCAAAAGTCGCCTCTGATATAGAGGAAAACCTCAGTCGTGACTATGTACAGTAAAGATAAATATTATTTTCTTCAATGAAAGGAAAATTGCAAAATCACACATCACAAAATCACACGTCCAACGTAGATGGGTGAACATGTCGTTAATTTTGTGAATGTAATTAATATCTTGGCTCGGGTGCGTTTTGTACGAGGAAATCGCCATCTAAGCCAACCAAAACGCTTTCTTTCTGCACTCACTTGTATATTTCTGGAAATGTCATACTTTAGAAATTTCATACGCCAAGAGATGGGTACAATGAATTTCCTCAGTAATTTTAAATGACTTTGGTGAAATGTCGCCTAGACATATGGATTTTGTTTCTTGCGAACATTAGAGGCAGGGGGTTTCTCATTTTCAAATGCCTTTCAGCGAAATTAAAATGTTTCTAGTATCATCAGCGTGGTAAAACTGAAAGAAAAGTGAAACAACAGCAGAAAATATCTAACGAGTTATGTACAAAAAGTATTTAATTACGAGCTGTTTTCTTCTGTTTATTAAACCTGTAAATGAGCAGATGAACGAATGTAGGCACGAATGAGCGAATGTACACGCGAAATTGTCAGTAATTAAATATTTTAATTGATAGTTTTGAAATTAAATATTTGAACAATTATACAATTGTTTTATTGCTGTTTTGCGGCTGCAATGGAACGGATCATTCGCCGTTGACTACTGTAATAATCGATGTCAACGTTGTCTGACCGTCCGCGCGTCTGTCTGTCCGTCTATAAATACTTTTCTCGTTTCTCGAACTCGAGTGTAAAACAATAATTGTTTATGATTAAATCACCACATTAACAATTTGCAATTATTATTGTTAATTTCTCTCTGTATTAATTATAAAAATAAATTGAAAAACTATATGTATGAATATAAAGTCAATTGAGGTATAAATTTATTCTTTGAATCGCATTTGATATCACCTCGAATTCATGAATATCAATTTCATCTTGTTGACGAACACGACTTTCACTGCCATTTCACATAGATAGACAATTTATCCCCTAAAATACTGGGGTTAAGCCATTATCACCAGGAAAATGATTGGAGACCCCCTTAAGTCATCGATTTGTTGGTTTTTGGAATTTACATAAATTTTACATTATCACTTTTGTTAGTTTTTTGCACATTCAATAAACAAGAAACATTTTCATTTTTAATGCAGTCCACTTAAGTTCGTGATCTCTACAGTATTCGGAAAAATAATTAGGGAGGAACGTTCTCAGATAAAAACGTCGCATAAAAAATATAAGGAACCAACATTTTAAATTATTTTTTTTTTGAGTTAAATTATTTTTTTTTACTCCAGGAGCCCCTGGAACTTAGGTTCCAGGTCTTTGGGGGAGAATTTCGAGGTGGCATCATTCTTCTTCTTTATTTACTTATTCGTTCTTCGAATTTTAGGGACCGCTACAATTCGATACCTCCATTCTAAACTATGCTAAGTGCAAAAAAGTAGTTTTTCAGGAGAGGAGATCAAACTTTGATGATTTTTTTTAATTTGTATGGAATTCCTTTGTATTGGAAATCGAATGACCTGTACTGTTTTGTGAATAACTTTTGATTGGGTTGACGGATAAACACCAAATTTTGACTGAATATAATTTGGAATAATGCTAAGTCGACTTAGCATGTTTTAGAATGGAGTTATCGAATTATAGATTTTTACATATTTTATATTTCTTAAAGTGATTTTATATATTCTTCAGCACCTCTGCATCTCTGTCTCTTGCTTTGCTTATAACAGTAACGTTTTTGGATTCTTACTTGGGGAGATATGACCATTTAAAGTTATGGAAATTCTTGACAAAAGAAAAGTAATCACGAGTTATCGTCCTTTTTCTGGTAGGGAGACTTTAAATGGGAGACGTGACCATTTAAAGTTTTGGAAATTTTTGAAAACAAGTAGTGATTATTATTTATCGTTCATTTTTCCTCCCAGGATACTTATTTAAGGAGATATGACCATTTTAAGTTTTGGAAAGTTTTAACAAAAAAGTGATGACGAATTATCGTCCGTTTTTTCTTTCACTACCATTTTATATAGACAGACAATTTATCCCGGGGGTAAACCATATCACCAGGAAAAATAATTGGAGACCCCCTTACATCTTTGATTTGTTGTATTTGGAATTTAAATAAATTTTACATTATCACCTTTGTTAGTTTTTGTGTACATTTAATGCAGTCCACTTAAGTTCGTGATCTCTACAGTATGCGGAAAAATAATTAGGTAGGAAATGTACTCAGATAGATCAAAAACGTCACACAAAAAATTTCTGAAGCAAACATTTTATTAAATTACAAGAATTTATATATAATATTTTTATTTTGAATTAAAGTGGTAATAACTCCCAATTTGTACTCCGTCGTGGCACCAATCGTTATAAGGAAAGTCCGCCATAGCCGACTCAATTTCTCAGGGAGATATAACCATTAAAAGTTAGAAATTTTTGATAAAAGAAAAGTATTCAAGAATTATCGTCCTTTTTTGCTCGTAGAACTCTCATTTAGGAAGACATGACCATTTAAAGTTTTGGAAAATTTTGAAAAAATAGTAAATAGATTTATCGCCCTTTTTTCCTTCTAGGACACTTATTTAAGGAGATGTGACCATTTAACGTTTTGGAAATTCTTAACAAAAAGGTAATGAAGAATTATCTTCCATTTTTCCTCCAGAACACTTATTTAAGGAGATATGACCATTTAAAGTTTTGAATATGTGTGACAAAAAAGTGATGAATTATTCGCGGTTTATCGTCCATTTTTCCCAGGAAACTTATTAAAGGAGATATAATCATTTAAAGTTTTAGACATTTTTGACAAAATGGGATTACGAGTTATCGTCCATTTTTCCCTGGAACACTTATTAAAGGAGATATAACTATTAAAGTTTTTGACATTTTTGAACTTTTGACCAAATTTCTGTCTCTGGCGAATAGCAGAATTTTAATAATTTATATTATAATTTTGCTATTCTCTAGAGATCGAAATTTGGTCAAATAATTTATATTATAATTCTGCTGTTCTCTAGAGATAGACATTTGCTCAAAAGTTCAAATATTTCCAATATATTCGATTCGGTTTTATTTGGTGGGATACTGTTTTACGGATTGATGCCGTGATCCACATTGTGATAATTAATTCAATGTATGATGGAAACACCAGACGACCACCACTACTCCTCAACCAATTCGGCCATGCAGCTCAGCATTGTTTGATTGTTGGTGGAGGAGCTCCTCCACAAACGATCGTTTCAGAATATCACAACGACATGAATGACTGAAGGACGGAATGAATGATTGACTCAATGAGTGAGTGATTGAACGAATGAATGAATTAACATTTCTGGTTTCATGGGTTTTGCTATCCGTTCGTTCAATTGCATGCTAAGTGTTGAACGACGACACCGCTTGTGGAGGCGCCATCAGCTCCATATCCAACTACTTCACTTTACTCCCCACTCCACTCGGGTTAATGGTGGCTGATGGTATTTTATATTCATTAACAACAAAAATGTAAAATAAAATAACTTTATTGTATATTTTGGTGAACGAACTCTTTTTTTATTGTAATTTTTTGCTTGGGTAAAGTGAAGGGGAAGGTTAAATGTGGCGGACATTGTGCACAGAGGTACGGGTCGTCGTCGTGGGTCTGTTCGGTTGGACCGCATTGCTGTCAATGAACATGGAAATGTGGGCGTCTGTTATAGCGAATCAATGCAGCGCCTCGTGTAGTGTCGACATTTCGTTGTTGCTGTTGATTTTTTCAAATGTGAATAAACCTTTGTTATCGAATCGGTAAACGTTTGTAGTAGACAGATAGATACCCGCAGAAACTATGTACATATTTATAAGGGGTGTTTTGATAATTTTTTGATCGATATTCGAGTTGATGACAGCGTAGCAAATGTCGATTTGAATGGAATTAGATGTTCTACATGAAAAGAAATAATTCTTCTTTTCAAACGAATCATAAATCAGATACTTAAATAATTCTCGTAGATGAACCGCTATCCCCTATCTGTTGCAAAGCAAAATACATATGTATTTCTGTATCAAACAGATATTTTATTGTTTAAAATTATGATATATTTTATAAATAGTGCTACTTCCTCACAACTTCCGGGAAGTGAAGTAAATCGATACGCCATAAACAAATTTTTAAGTTTCCACACTTTAAGAAGTTCTGATTATTTTATTAACAACCTCTGTTTAGTTTCCGCTTATTGCTTTTGAGAAAATGTTATTGCATTTTCAAACTAATACTTAAAAACATTAAAATTATCTTAGACCTGTACTTAACGTAGAACTACGAGTACGTGCACAACGATAAATCGTAATACATTTCGGAAGTTATCGTAAATTTGACTTCTCCTGAGCTTAGACAATAAGGAAAAATTCAGAAAAAAAGAGAAATAAATCTGCTGTTGCTTAACCAGATAACAGTTTACGACAAAACTTAACAAGATTGAGTAGAGGTTTTGGAGACTTTATTTTAAGATCTACCCTCTATACTATGGAGGGGCTTAGCTATAATTTGTAAAACAATTTAGCTGAAACTATCGGGTCTGTTCTGTAGCAAGGTGATTTGAAATCACGGTGATTTTAAAATCACCGGCGACTTACAATCACTGTTGGAGTTAGAAATCGCCCGGTTTATTATTCACAGCCTCCCAAAAAAGATTGTTCGAAATATGTTCGGGTGATTTCGAACTCCAAAAGTGATGCTAAGTCGCCGGTGATTTTAAAATCACCGTGATTTCAAATCGCCGTGATTACAGAACAGACCCGTATGCATTTTTATACCCTCACTTCAGTGGAGGTCGCTCTTTATTTGGCCATTGATGAAACAATTTCTTCTTCGTCAAATGCGGCATTTCCCTTTATTTCATCACCTAATAAACGCTGCAATAAGTTAGCATAATACAAAGGTTGCTATTTATACTAATATTGCCAGATGCAAACAGGAACTTCCTTTGGAAAGTTTGGGATTTTTTTTATCATAACTTCACTCAAAGGTTTTGTCATTTGAGCACGAATTGTTTTGTTTACAGTGTGTTGAAAAATTAAACTCGATCAAAAAATGGTATTACCCCGTGAAAAATTTCGTGCGATGATTTTTTACGATTTTCGACGTGAATTATCAAGACAACAGTGTCTCAATCAACATGTTTCGAATTTTGGTGATGAAGCACCATCAAAAACCACTTTAAATCGCTGGTATCAAGAGTTCAGTCTCGGACGCCGTTCGCTCCAGGATGCAATTCGTGATGGTAGTCCAACAACGGCCGTTTTGCCGGAAACCATCGATGCTGTGGGTGAACTGTGAAAGCAAGACCGACTTGTGACATATTGTGAGATTGAAGCATTCTTGGACATTAGTATGACAAACATCAATAAGATATTGCATATTCATTTGGAGCAAAGAAATGTTGAAAAAATACAATCGCGGTAGCTCAAATGCAGTGTATAACATCGTTACAGGTGACGAAACAAGGAGCTATGCATATGAGCCTGAAACAAAATAGCAATCGACCGTATAGGTCTGTCAAGACGAGCCAAATCGAAGCAAATTATCGGGTTTTTTTTCGGTAAAATGGGTCATCTGGACACAGCGCCTTTAGTGGAACTTAGGACTATCAATTCTGAGTCATACACAACCATCTGTTTGGCAACAGTGTATGAAGATATAAGGAAAAACAATAAGAGAGATGGATCATTTTGCATCACGATAATGCAAGCTCTCACGCATCAGCTGAAACAAATTGATTGATGGGTCATCCGCAGCACAGCCCTGATTTGGCACCCAATGATTACTTCGTATTCCCTCACATCAAGAAAAAAATTGTGTGGTCAACGTTTTTCGACGCCCGATGCAGCTTTGTGATTGATTGCATTTTATTGCCGGACCAGTAGATTGCTTTTGCAAAAAAATACAGACGCCATGGCCTTGTCTGCAGGTGATTCTACCGCTCCATTGCACTGGACACGATTCTACCGCTCCAATCCACTGCATTGACTGTTCTCAGGTGTGAAATTGTAGACCCATAGTTGCAAAACGACACAATAATTCGGCTTTACTGGGGTGAAACATTACCAAACACTATTGAAACACTTTTTGTTCCATTGTGAGCAAACGCGGCACCCATCTTGTGCACTGCTTTCTCATCTCTACATTTTCGGTCACAATGCGATGACGATCATCCAATACAAATATTGTGGAGTTTCTTAAGCGTTTCTGACTTAGGTCCAGTGAAAAGCGGCAACTAATAAGCGATCCATCACCAACCAATTATTGAAGGTTCCGAGAACTGCCTGCCTAAGCATAAGCGGGGCTTTACTACAGCGACAGAGTCTACACGTCCTACCCTATCTTTTGCCGATTAATATTGTGGCTAGAGAAGTTGCAACGAGAGCGATATTAAGATTCAACGGTTTATCAAAGTGGAAGTACAAGAACTACGGCCATTTGAGGATCTCGCACAGTAACGCAACGACAACCGACCGAGTGGACTATATACCACCGGTGTACACCTTTGAGGGGAACTTAGCCACTAAAATATCTACCAGAGAGGTTTGGTTTGATATAATACCAGGGACTACAAACTACTTCTCCACTTCTATATATATAGATGGTTCGAAGCTTGATGAGAAGGTTGACTTCGGACTACACTCTAAAGAACTTATTCTTGATATAGCCAACCGGCTACCAGATACTTGCAGTGTCTATCAAGCCGAAATAATGGCAATTAGGGAAGCCTCCTAGTGGCTGAGTCGCAGCATGGGGACAAACTCTGATGCCGTGAATAATTGGGAGAGTCAGGCCGCCATTCCATCTGTAGAGGTTACATCCCTAAATTCACAAACAGTCATCGACTGCCGCAGATCTCTTAACGAGATGGCTAAGCAGTTTAACTGGTACCTCTTACGGGTATAAGGGTATAGAGATATCCCAGACAACTGCTATGGAAGGGACGACATTACAAATTCTCGAAGAATTTGCACATACTGGTGCGCCACACTCAAACTTAGAGGCAAGAGGCAGTACAATGAGAGATGAACAGAAATCTACACCTATACAATATCTAGGAAAATCCAGCCATAATACGACTTAACCAGGTCAAAAAATCTCCTCGCACTAAAGAGTAAAATACTGTTTACGTTAGTGCCAGTTCTGACGGACGTTGCATGATTGGTAGACCTCTGATTTTTGCATATTTTTAATCTTTCATCCTTTTAGAACCAAACTTTGCATTTAGATGTCATATCGAAAATATGCAAACAAATATTTGAATGATGAAACGTCTAAATGCAATGTTTGGTTCCAATCGTATGAACCATAAAAAATACGCAAAAATTTCAGGTCTATCGATCAGCATACACGCCAGGAGGCTGTGAATTGAGTTCAATGACTTCTGCAAAAGCTGTGGTGATGAGGAGGAAGCGGAGATCATCGAGCACCTGCTTTGTTACTATCCCGAATAAGCGACGTCTAGGTACATACTGAGGTGGGCCTTTCTAAAAAGTGTGACAGATCTTACCGGTACCGATGTTCGTATTATTGATTACATTATGTATCAAAAGGGTTGGTTCAGATGAAGGGCCAGTGGTAGCACAATTCAATTGGTCTGTATGAGCTGGTGACTCCGGCTGTCATCCTAACCTAAACCTACGTGATGAGGAGGAAGCGGATATCATCGATCACCTGCTTTGTTACTATCCCGCATTGAGTAAGCGACTTCACGGTATATACTGGGGTGGGACTTTCTAAAAAGTGTGACAGATCTTACCGGTACCGATGTTCGTCTTATTGAGTACATTATGTATCAAAAATGTTGGTTCAGATGAAGGGCATCTGGGCCAGTGGTCGCACTAGGGACCACAATTGGTCTGTATGAACTGGTGACTCCGGTTGCCACCCTAACCTGAACCTACGTTTAGTGGAACAAGAGAGAGGCGGATAAACCGAACCAAAACTCTGCACTGAGCAGCTACTCTTCTATCCTGTAGGCTAACTTTAACCTAAATTCATAGCTGTTGCTCCAAATAAAGACGTTCCCAGTTCTAAGGGCAATAATTTAATGCTTTGCGTCCTACCCAGTAGATGCATTAAAAAGTGGAATCACTCTTTCTTTTAACCTTATATCATAATTTGGCCTTCCTAAATCTATGCTTAGATTACCTACCAAAAATATAATAATGTTTTTAAGACCCCAAAAATAATAACAAAACTAATGAGAACACTTCAGGCAGAAATTACTTGAATTTTTCACACGAGAAAAATGGGCATGGATGACTGAGTCACTGGTATGCACGACTATGTCTGCTGACCCCACTTCGAACTCCTTCCCCTCCGTTCGTTGAGTTGACAACATCGTTCGCCGGCGGCAGAGACCGCGTGTTATTGTCGACAAACACGCAAAGGGACAACGTCGTCGTGTTATTTTTCGCCCGGTATTTACCGGCGAAAGTGTCGTCAGAGTTGTGTTTTCAGCTGTTGCGGCTGGTGGCGGCGGCGTTGGCTGGCTGTTGTGGCACTCCCAAACAAACTCCTTTGCCTCCAGAGCGGTTTCCTCCAGTGCTCGATTATTGAACTAATTGAACGCAATACAGCGCACCTTTTTTCGGGTCTTTGTGTTGGTTTCAAAATGGAAGAATATTTTATAAACACCACTACCGCCACCACAATTGTGGGGGGTGATGAGGAGCAGTGGACTGGCACTGTAGTGAAGGAGTGAGGAGCGTTGTATCCACCAGTGTCTGGAATTTATTTATTTTTAAGAAGTTAGTACGTATTAATTTGTTCATGGAGTTTTGGAAAAAAGAAACACTCATAGGAGCATTAGAAATGCATAACTCGCTTTGCTTGCATACACTATGATGGCGATGATGACGACGACGTCGTCAAAAGATCCCCTGGAGGCCAATAATTCCATAAAAGAAATATGGTTGTCATGTTGTACTCGTACATGTGGAATACTAAATAGTCACTCACTCACCACTGTCGGTACGAATTCTAAACATTTGTTCGACAATTGAGCTCTGGTTTTAGTGTATGTGGAAATGTCTGTCCATCCGTTTGTTTGTCTGCATGTCTATCTGTCCGTCCATTCGGTTATCTGTCTATTTGAATGTGTATGCATATGTTTAAATTGTATTGACAATATTATTTATTGTCATCGTCAAAATGCTTAACAAATCACAAAACTATGAAATGTGGCTTTGGAACTGTTGTTAGTTTATGGGATATGACTAAAGTTGGTTTATACGAGTACAACACAGTGCTGAGAACATTCAAACGAATATGGCAGAATGATGGGATTAATCAAAATGACAATGTTATAGAAGTAAGGAGGAAGTGTTTCTTGAAAAAGAAATAATTTTCCAGCGCTGGAAGATTTTCGCTAAAACTTTGCCAAATTCTTCTGAATGGTCTTTAGTTATCTATAAAGTATATTTTAAAAACTGCCCTCGACTGTCGCAGGTACCTTAACGAGATGACTGCACATTTCCTTATTCACCTGATTTGGGTGCAGAATCACAGGGACATATCAGGGAACTGCAAAGCAGATGATCTTGCAATACTATGAACTAACTTACACGCTCCAGGGACTGGAGTATGGGGCATGCCTCTTTTAAAACTTTTTTAAGAACCAAATGATAGATAGTTCCCTTGAAGAAGACTGCCCAAAACCCAGGTATAAGGGTAATATTAAACCACAATGGTAGACTTCTGGGCCAACGGCTAAATATCTGCAACAAGCTATTCAACAAGGCCAAATCTACTGGGTTTGTCTATAAAGAACAACTTAAATTCTATAAGGAGAATCGTAGGAAAGCTCAATGACGTTCTTGTTACATCTTCTGTGGAAAAGTGGAAATGGTCTCAGACACTGCAAGGCTAAGGAAGGTACAATCCGCTAAACCACGTACAGTGTGTTATCTGCAGAAAGATGTCAACAAATGGACAAAAATGGCGATCAGTCGCTTAAAGAACTTTCCGGGGAACTCCCTGACAGAACCCGAAGAACAGCAGGACCCTTGAAAAAGCCTGCCCAAAACCACAATGGTTGACTTCTGAGCCAAAGGCTATGAAAAATACCTGCAACAAGCTATTCAACAAGGCCAAATCTGGAATGACTGGGATGTCTATAAAGAGCAACTTAAATTCTATAAGGAGAATCCTTCTGTGGAGAAGTGGAAAAGGTCTCAGACACTGCAGGGGTAAGGAAGATACAATCCGCAACACCACGTATAGTAAAACGTATGTAAAAATGGCGAACAGTCGCTTAAAGCACTTTTCGGGGAACTCCCTGACAGAACCCGAGGAACAAACAAGAAAGCGAGCGGACGACAAATGTCGTTAAATTGTTAAATCCAGACTAAGTGGGTGATTACTGCAAGTCTTTCTAAACCGATTTCTCAGTCGAATGCTACTAATATTCTGTCCGCAAACAATAAGCTATGAAAAACTGTGGCGCGAAACGTGAAAAGCAGCAGTGGTCACAGAAATTGCGAACAGAAAGTGGAAATGGATCGACCACACCCTCCGGAGAGAACAACACGACATCGCCAGAAACGATCTAGAGCGGAATCATCAGGACAACCGCAGGACGGGTCGCCCAAGTCACACATGGAGCCGGCAGATTGAACAAGGAGCCAAAATGATAAACAAATCGTGGAATGAGCTGAAATCAGTAACACAGAGCAGACAAGGATGGGAGGACATCTTTGAGACTGGAAACAATATACGAGTATAAGCTGGGTGATTAACAGCTTTGTGTCGTTCAAATAACCTGTCCTAGATGACTCTTTTCTAATAGTAATGCAGAAAATGATAGAGTACATCATGACCTGGCTTGAAAAGATAAGTGAGTGCTGCATTAAGCTATGGTATATCCCCGAATCGATGAGGGATACTAAAGTAGTCGCACAATAGGCCAAAGGACTTTAGGTCAATTAGCCTATCCTCCTTCCAATTGAAAGGTCTGGAAAGACTTTCAGATTCTTTAATTCCAGAAAACCAGGATACCAAACTCCTGTCGGGGACCAAAATGCTTACAACAAGGGAAATTCTACAGATTCGGCCCTGCGCTTTATGCGTTGCGATATAAAGGTTAGGTGAAGAGTGGCAACGGGTTATAACTTCTGACTTACTTATGGTAATTTCGTTTCTGGAAAAAATGTTACCGGTCGACGTGAAATACTAGAAAATGTTTGCATCTTTTAAGTCAAAAGTAACTCGAAAATAACTCAATTCCAAATTTCAAACTTCAAAAATGTTTTAGAAAAGTGCAGTATTCGGGAAAAGGGCAAAGAAAATGCTGCAATTTTTCCAGAAACGAAATCGCCATTAGACTATGCAGTTCATTGTGTTACCACAGGGATGTAAGGGAAAACATAAGTTATCACTAGCACCTCCCTCCCAGCCAACTTGATTCCTTTAAAAAGCTCAAAGGATGGCGGTGTCCAATATCAGCCAAGTTAGCTAACTCCCCAAAGAAATTAGAGCCCAAGGTTGCATGTCACCTTCTTGAGAGAGCGGGACACAGATACAGAAGGTGTTCTATTGATTCCTCCTACTCTAAGTCTCAAACAATATGTTAGACGTGCGGTCTCGACAACGACAGCAGTGCCTTGATGCTTTTTGAATTTACGCCGGGTCACATCCGTCTGGAATGTATGCAGTTTCTAAATAGTGCCCACCTAAGGGCACTATCTCTCAAGAAGAGCGTATAGGTCGCTAGAGAGATGTCCACATATCTCCAGTTCCCCTGGAGCTTGCAAGGTAGTTCCCAGTCTCCTATGTCCAGGTATACGACCATTCTATTCTGATCTATTAGGTATACGAGTGAGATACTTCTTGTCAAAGAGTGATTCAGTACAAGTGTAACCAACAGTGCCCGGAAGGTCAGACAGTTTGTCTAGAATGATGTCCATAACCATTTCCTGACCATAGTGACAGCTCTTTAAGTCGAATCGCAGTAAATGCGATCTTTTTTTATATAGCATTACCACAGACAGTATTTCCTCTTTCCAGAATGTTGAGTCTGAAGTACAACTTCCTGTCTAGTAAAATACCAAGTATTTTGCGCTTTCAGAGAAGGGAACTTCAATACCCCCAAGTTACCTTATTTCTCCTGATGAAAAGAACAAGATTCGTCTTGGTCGGGTTAACATCAAGACCATTATCGGGAGCCCATATTATGGTTGTATGAAGGGCCTGCTGTAGGATGTCTCTAAGAATACTCGGAAAATTCCCTCTGACTGGCTACTAATCGTTTCACAACGTGATTTGTCGCTTCTAGCGTCTCTCTCACTTCTGACATGTTTCGAGTGATCACGTAAGAAAACACAAGCAGTACTTTTGAGTGTCATATTATTGCATTGATTAAGCGTGAACTCTTCCGTCAGCCTTAGGCAGAATGCATAAAGGTTGTCCAGTTGACACCTGTAGTATAGCACACTAGTGTCATATTATTGCATTGCTTAAGCGTGAACTCTTCCGTCAGCCTTAGGCAGGATGTATGTATTAAGGTTGCCCAATTGACACCTGTAATATAGCCACACAAATCTGTGCATGGTACGACCTGAGATGGTAAAATATCTCCTTGCACTAGAAAGAGAAACAACTTTCTACGTTAGTATCAGTTCTGGCGGTACACTGCCTGATCGGCGAACACGCCAGGAGGTTGAGATTTGAGTCAAATGAATTCTGCAGAAGTTGTGTAGAGGAGGCCGAAGAGTAGAGTATTGAGCACTTGTTTTGTTACTATTCCGCATTGAGTAAACAACGACGTTTGGCTATATTGAGGTCGGCCTTTATAGGAAGTCTGAGAGATCTGCTCGTCCGCGGTAGCACTATGTCCGTGGTAGTACTAGGCACCTCAATTGGTATATGTGAGCTGGTAACTCCGACTGCCACCCTAGCATAGCCTAACCTAACTAAGGGACATATTACGAGCTCACTTTTATAAACAAAGTCCCATATTTTGGTCTTTTTTGAACGTCATGAATTAATTAAAACAAAACAAATTTCATAGCTGAAATTATAACATAGAGTTCACTGCAGGATAGTTGTGTGTTCTACATACTATCTAAATAAGATTGGGTGCCCTTAAGGTGGCCCTACCATATGGGATTATTTTGTAGCTTTTTGAAATTAAAAAGTAAAAAAAGTAAATATCGAAATATTATGTTTGAAATTAAAAGATTGGTGTCATGGAGACCACTTCGAAAAAGCAATAAAATCATTTTATAATACTTATAGTAAATATTTTCTTTTTTCTCAAAATATACATGTCTACCCTCGTACTTCAAAATAATTGATTTGCCAACCTTACACGTGAACCTCATTAAGCGACATTAGTCAATGTAATTTATGGAAAACTCTCTTATTAATTCTTAACCAATAGATTTCCGGGCCTTCGGCCATGATTCTATAATTATTCTGTAAGCATTTGTAAGATTTCTTAAATCATTATTGATCAATTTTAGGTGGCAAAACTGTGTTATTAATTTTTACTCAATGGATATCCGGTCTCCAGGCTAAGTATGGTTCCAAAGCGGCTAATGGTCTTTAATTCGTTTCTCTCTCTTAACCATCGGCGGGCAGAGGAAATGCCGCGCTGATGCGATGTCAGCCGTATACGAACCATTAAATTAATACTTTGTTTCAATGCCGCTGAATTTTGCCTTTTTTTATTTTCGAAATTATCCGCATTTTGATTAATGTGTTTTCTTTTTTTTTGGCCAAGTTTTGCAATTGCATTGCACATTTATTTCACTCTCTTTAGATTGCGTTTTATTGGCTTTTAGACACGCAATCATCATCACGGCCGTGGTTTTGGGAAATACTTTATGGCGAAAATAAATAAATCTGTTGGAAAAAAACACAAGTTGTTTCTTCTTCAGACATTGTTAAGTTAGATATATATTCTTATTCGTATAGTTTTTTAATGGTTCATGTTTGCAACTATTTAGCGTTAACAAATGTTTACGTTTCTGCTAACATCTCTTCCCTTTGCAATGGTGCTTGAAATTTGAATTTATCATCGGATATAAACGGACGTACGTACGAAAGTCGGCGGCCGCGGCCGCTGCTGCTGTCGTATTCACTCAAGTAAATATTTAAATGGAGATTTTATTGTTTATTAAATGTGTTATTAATTAAATGGTTTGTTTAGATGCGGGCAAAGTGTTTATATTTGCTACAGATTACTTGCACGAGATTTGTGGAAACTACTATATATGTATTTAATATACAATCTAAATACCATTTTACACCATCTCTGGTTAGAGCTAATTAATGGTAATTATACGATGATATTATTGTGGTACACTTTTAAGACCGTTAGTATTACAAAATTACAAAAAACTGTATATAAATGGATAGTTCATGTCCCAAAGATGTGCAGCAATACATTTAGACTTTTTTGTCAGGATTCTTTATAAAAAAATTAAGTAATTAAGAGGTCACACAAATTTTGGTGGGATTATTATTTTAACTCATGGGCAATACAATCCACGTGAATGAAAATATCCTTTCCCAAATGCCTACGAAATATTTTTGTAATGAAATAATTATATGTGTTTGTTATGATCTGTCTATGATCTTCAAAACGACATAGAAGACGAAATCAGTTGAGTTATCTACTCCTTAGTAGGATGCCCGTTGAGTTATCTAATCCCTATTAGAGAACCAGTTGGGTTATCTACTCTTTAGTATATGACCAGTTATGTTATCTATTTCTTCATATGTGACCAGTTGGGTTATTTACTCCTTTGTAGACGACCAGTTGGGTTATCTATTCCTTAGTATACGACTCATTGGTTTATCTACTTCCAATTAGGGGACCAGTTGGATTATTTACTCCTTAGTAAAGGAACAATTTAGATATCTTCTTCTTAGCTGACAACCTGTTGGGTTACCTACTCTTTAGTAGAGGACCAGTAGAGTTATTTACTCATAGTTTGGTTATCTACTCCTTAGTATGTGATCAGTTTATAAGGATTATAGGTTCCTTTGTAGAAGACCCGTTAGTTTCTACTCCCTACTATAGGACCAGTTATATACTCTTTAGGAGAGGACCAATTGAGTTATATACTCCTTTGTAGACGACTCGTTAGGTTATCTACTCCTTTGTATAAGACCAGTTGGTTTTTCTATTCCCTATTAGAGGACCAGTTGGGTTATCTACTCCTTAGATGTGGACCATTTGAGTTATCTTCACAATATTAGATGACTTTTTGGGTTATCTACTTCCCATTAGACGACCAGTTGGGTTATGTACTCCTTAGTAGAGGTCCAGTTGAGGTATATATCCTTAGAAGACGACCCGTTATCCACTCCTTAGTAGACGACCAATTGCGTTATCTATTCCTAAATAGACAACCTTTTGGGTTATCTACTACCTATTAGAGGTCCAGTTGAGTTACCTACTCCATAGTAGACGACCATTTGGATTATCTACTACCTATGAGGAACCCATTTGGGATATCTACTCCCTATTAGGCGAACAGTTAGGTTATCGACTCAGTATTAGCCTACAAGATGGGTTACCTTCTCGCTTTTAGAGGACGAGTTGTGTTATCTATTACTTAGTAGAGAACCTGTTGAGCTTTCTACTCCATATCAGAGGACCAGTTGCCTTATTTACTCCAACCAATTGCGGTATACATTCCTAAGTGGACTACCTTGGGTTATCTACTATCTATTGGAAGTTCAGTAGAGTTATCTACTCCATAGTAGGCGATCAGTTGGGTTATCTACTCCCCATTATGGGACCAGTTGGGTTATCAACTAGCTATCAGGGGCACAGTTGAATTATCTACTCCCCATTAGCCGACCAGTTGTGTTGCCTAATTCGTAGTACACAGCATTTAGATTATCTATTACTTAGTAGATTACCGTTTAGGTTATCTACTCCTTAGTGGACGGTCAGTTGGTTTATCTACTCTCTATTAGATGATTAGTTGGTTTAGATACTCCTTAGTAGATGAACAGTTGGTCTATATATTCCTTAGTAGATAACCAGTTGGGTTATCTACTCCTTAGTGGAGGACCAGTTGGGATATCTATACCTTGTTAGTATCGTCTAACAAGTTGGGTTATCTACTTTCCATTAGAGGAACAATTGTGTTATCTACTATCATTTGGGTTATGTACTCTTTAGTAGAGGTCCAGTTGAGTTATAGCAGACGACCCGTTGGGTTATTTACTCCTTTGTATACGACTAATTGCTTTATCTATTCCGAAGTGGACGACATGTTGGGTTATCTACTATCTATTAGAGGTCCAGTTGAGTTATCTGCTCCATAGTAGACCACCAGTGGGGTTATCTACTTCCCATTTGGGTTATTAACTAGCTATCAGTGGCCCAGGTGAGTTATCTACTCCCTATTAGCCGACCAGTTGCGTTGCCTACTTCTTAGTACACAGCATTTAGGTTATCTATTCCTTAGTAGATGACGGTTAGGGTTATCTACTCCTTAGTGGACGTCAAGTTGGTTTATCTACTCCCTATTTGACCAGTTGGTTAAGTATGTATTCCTCAGTAGATTAACAGGTGGTTTATTTATTCCTTAGTAGAAAACCAGTTGGGTTATTTACTCCTTAGTGGAGGACCAGTTGGGTTATCTACACCTTAGTATATGATCACTTGGGTTATCTACTTCTTGTGGAGGACCTGTCGAGTTATCTACTCTACCTATTAGTGGATCATTTGGGGTTTCTACTCCCTATTAGGGGAACACTTGGGATACCTACTTCTTAGTAGACGACCATTTGGGTTATCTAATCCTTAGTACTTACTTGAAATAAATGGTTTCTTAATTATACCATAAACATCTATGAGCAAACGATTATTTAAAGTGGCAATAATTTTTAACTAGCCTAACGGTACACTCGGAATCATCCTGTGGCAGAGATGTTGTCGTCCACTAAGAAGTAGATAACACAGCAGTCCCTCTACTAAGGAGTAAATAAACCTGGTCGTCTACTAAGTATATAACTCAACTGGTCCTCTAATGGAAAATAGATAACCCAACGTAACGTCTAATATGGAATAGATAGCCCAACTGGCCCTCTACTAAGGAGTAAATAACCCAACTGGTCGCCTACTAATAAATAGATAACATGTCTAGTAATATACTAAGGAGAAGATAATCCAACTAGTTTTCTTATAGGAAGAAGATAACACAAATGGTCGTTTAAATAACCTTTTAGGTTATTTAAACCTTAGTAAACGACCATTTGTGTTATCTTCTTCCTATAGGAAGAAGATAACACAAATGGTCGTTTAAATAACCTTTTAGGTTATTTAAACCTTAGTAAACGACCATTTGTGTTATCTTCTTCCTATAAGAAAACTAGTTGGATTATCTTCTCCTTAGTATATTACTAGACATGTTATCTATTTATTAGTAGGCGACCAGTTGGGTTATTTACTCCTTAGTAGAGGGCCAGTTGGGCTATCTATTCCATATTAGACCTTACGTTGGGTTATCTATTTTCCATTAGAGGACCAGTTGAGTTATATACTTAGTAGACGACCAGGTTTATTTACTCCTTAGTAGAGGGACTGCTGTGTTATCTACTTCTTAGTGGACGACAACATCTCTGCCACAGGATGATTCCGAGTGTACCGTTAGGCTAGTTAAAAATTATTGCCACTTTAAATAATCGTTTGCTCATAGATGTTTATGGTATAATTAAGAAACCATTTATTTCAAGTAACGCACTTTACAAAAAAAACACCATTAGAAGTCTTAGTAGTGCCTCAATTAAACAGTTGTTAAACAGCTTAAGGCTAACAATTTGAAAATGAAAATCGATTTGTCGGCTCAAGCCAAGTGTGAAGAGTTCAAGTAAGTACTCGTGCATATTCTAAGGTGAAGAGTATTTAAGAAGCTAATGGCCTTTTACGGGGTTCTTTATAACACATGACTAATTATATAAATTTGTATAAAAAAATATTTTTCAATGTCTTTGTATTTATAGTTAATTTGAAAACCATGCATTAGTTAATTGCTGTTTCCATAACAAGAGTTTGGTTTATTCCAAAGACGCCTTCGTAATTCTTATATATGAAAAATTGCCTTATTAATAGTTAATTTGAAAACTACGTATTAATTTTCGTTTTGTTTTCAAACTTAATGATTGGTTTATTTTACAGCTGCCCCCGTTGTATGTATTTAAAAATCCGAGAAAGTGAAAAGAAATTAGTTTTTCAATGATTTCGCTAAAAAGTCGGTTATTAATTGTTTCAAAGACAATTGAAGTTGAAGCACATCTTTTCACAAGATGGCAAAAAACATATATTCGTCCTCTACGTAGAGGTTTCTAGTTATTTTGACAATAAGCCCTGATAAGGTGTCTATACTTTCAATCTTTTTCAAAATCGGTACGAAGTGATGTGCGCTGTTTAAGAAAATTATGCACCAATATGTCAAATAATAAGGACATCTGCCAATAAGTTGGGAAGATTTTTATGGGTTCATGCATAAATGATTAAATATGTAATGGAAACAAATGGATAACTTTACATGTTCAATTTAGGCTTCATGTTCGTAGAAAAATTTAATGATGTGCTAATATATTTATAAAATGGTTACATTATTGCTAATTGATTTTTTTTGCATTACATCCATAAAATAAATATATGGACTATTTATTATTGAACAGCTGTAACGCAGTCTTCCTAGTAGCGAAGGGATTTAAATAAGGGTGGTATTGGGAAAAACCACCACCCCTTAGCTAATTAAACCTTTGTGCAAACAAATATTTCATTATGCTTCATTTTGTACTTCACTTATTCAGTAAATGCACCAAAAATGTTCAATCCTGATCATTGGATAAAATATTGCAGCTGGAATACGAATAGCCTTTTTTTGCAGGATTATTGATAGTTTGCACTGCAGCGATAATTGATTTCCTTGTTTCTGCTAACCCCAGCGAAAACAAGTCATGCAAAGTATTAGCTATGCTGATGCATTCTCAGAAGTACGGAGTATTTTGTATTTTGCCTTCAGGACAGAGTTTACTAAAAAGGAAAAATATTGAAGAGGCATTCCACATTCGAAATTCATACTTTCGGAGCAAGGTAGGACAAAATGGCATAAATATGGTACTACCGTCAAACCTAAATGGATAAAATAATGAACTTTGATGCTAGGATAGATCTTTGGGTGTAGTATGAGGACAAGAAACGATTTTCAAAATTCTTTATGCTTTTATGGCGCTAAATCAGCGCTTCGCAACCCATACGGCTCCCCACAAACCAATACCAATTGTATTTTTTCTTGCAAATTTCCTCGATATTGAATTTTTCTTAGAAAACGTCATTGAAATTGCATTTCTCTAAAAAAATGCTTTTAAAAATTATGTTGAAATGAAATGTTTCTTCCAAATTTCGTTGAAATTGTTTTTTTTTTTGAAAATTGAATTTTTCTGTAAAATTTTGTTGAAATTACATTTTTTGAAAATTTCGTCGAAATTGCATATTCTGCAAAATTTGTTTAAAATTGCATTTCCCTACAAAACATCTTGAAATTTTGATGAAAAATCATTATTTCCCTTTCCACAAACAAATTACTGTAAGTATTTCTTTTTTCAGTTGACTACTTATATTATAAACTAAATTGTTTTTTTTCCTTGAAAATTTCCTCAAAATTGTATTTTTTTTAGAAAATGTCATTGAAATTGAATTACTCTAAAAATACGTTAAAAGTCAACTTTTTAACAAAATTTCGTTGAAATTATTTTTTTTGGAAAATTTAATTTTTCTGTACAATTTTGGCATTTTTTGTTTTGAAAATTTCGTCGAAATTGCATTTTTCTTCAAAATTTGTTTTCCAGAAAATTTAATAAAAATTGGAATTTTCTAGAAAATGTTGGAATTTTTCTACAAAACTTCGTTGAAATTAGTTTTTTGGAAAATGTAATTTTTTTTTTGAAATTTAATTTTTTCTTTGAAAATTTTGTCGAAATTGCATTTTTCTTCAAAATTTTATTGAAATTGAAAGAAAACTCTATTTTTCCTTTTCACAACAAAAATTTTTGTAATTTATATTTCTTTTTTAATTTGACTAATAAAATAAATTGTATTTTTTTCTAGAAAATTTTCTCGAAATTTCATTTATTTAGAAAATTTCATTGAAATTGAATTTCTCTAAAAAATTAAATTAAATTGGATCTGCATTTTTCAACAAAATTTTTTTAAAATTAAATTTTTCTTATAAAAAAATTTGTCATAATTAAATTTTCCTAAAAAAAATCTTGAAATTTCGTTTCTTTTAGAAAATTCTTTCAAATTTGCACTTTTTTTAGAAAATTCCTTTAAATTTACTTTTTTCAAAATTTGAATTTTTCTTTAAAATTCTTCGAGATTGCATTTTTTTGCAATATCTTGTTAAAAGTGTATTTCCCTAAAAAATTTCGACGAAATTTTACTGTAAAATCATTATTACTGAAAATTATATATATATTTCTTTTTTAATTTAACTAATAAAATAATTTGTATTTTTTCTTGAAAATTTCCTAGAAATTGTATTTGTTTATAACATGTGGTTGAAATATATGTTTCTATAAAACTTAATGAAAATTGCAATTTTATAGAAAATGTTGTAAATAAATTTTTCTACAAAATTTCGTTGAAAATATTTTGTTTTGGAAATTTTTAATTTTTCTGTACAATTTTGGCATTTTTCTTTGAAAATTTCGTCGAAGTTGCATTTTTCTTCAAAATTTTGTTGAAACTCAAAGAAAAATCTTTATTTTTCCTTTAAAAAAATAAGGTTTGAATAGAATTTTTCAACAAAATTTTGTTGAAATTAAATTTTTCTAGATCTTTTTAGCAACAATTAAAAAATTAAATTTTTAGGAAAATTCCTCATAAAAATTCGTAAAATTGCTTTTCTTTTTAGACAATTTTTTCAAATTTGCACTTTTCTAGAAAAATCATTCATTTTTTTAAATTTTGTTGAAGTTGAATTTCAAAGAAATTTTAAAGAACTCAAAAAAATTATTGTAAATTATATTTCTTTTTCAATTTGACTAATAAAATAAATTGTATTTTTTCTTGAATATTTCTTCGAAATTGCATTTTTGCTGAGAAAAGTGATTGATATTTAATTTCTCTAAAAATTTCGTTGAAATTGGATTTTTTAACAAAATATTTGTTGAAATTTGCAATTTTATAAAAATTTCACCATAATTAAAATTTTCTCAAAAAAATATTGAAGTTGCATTTCTTTTAGAAAATTCTTTCAAATTTGTACTTTTCTAGAAAATTTCCTTCAAATTTGCATTTTTCCAAAAAATGTTGTTGAAATTTTTTTTTTTACCAAATTTCGTTGAAATAGATTTTTTTTAATTTTAATTTGTTGAAGTTGCGTGTTTTCTTTGGAAAATTCGTCAAAAATTCATTTTTCTGCAAAATCTTGTTAAAATGCAATTTTATATAAAATTTCTTGAAAAATTAAATTTCGAACAAATTTTAAAGAAAAATCTTCATTTTCCTTTCCACAAACAAATTACTGTAAATTATCTTTTCTTGAAAATTTCCTCAAAATTGTATTATTTTTTTTTAGAAAATTTCATTTTTTTAAAAAATTACATTACAGAAATAAAATGTTACTAGAAAGTTTATGAAAATTGCAATTTTATAAAAATTTCATCGTAATTAAATTTTTCTAAAAAATGCTTGAAATTGCGTTTCTTTAGAAAATTCTTTCAAATTTGTACTATTCTAGAAAGATCCTTCATTTTTGTTGATATTGCATTTTTTTAAATTTTGCCAAAATTGCGTTTTTCTGTAAAATTTTTTTGAAATTGAATTTCAATTTCGAAGGAATGTTAAAGAACACAAAAATATTATTATAAATTTTATTTCTTTTAGAATTTGACCAATAATATAAATCGTATTTTTTTTTAATATTTCTTTGAATTTGCATTTTTTCTTAGAAAAATGTTGGAGTTAAATTTTTTAACAAAATATTTGTTGAAAATTGCATTTTATAAAAATTTCAACATGATTAATTTTTTCTCAAAAAATTCTTGATTTTTTTTAGAATATTCTTTCAAATTTGTACTTTTTAGAAAATTCCTTCAAATTTTTATTTTTTTTTCCAAAAAATGTTAAATAATTATTTTACCAAATTCCGTTGAAATTTTTTTTTGAAAATTAAATTTTCCATTAAAATTTGTTGAAATTGCATTTTTTTTGGAAATTTCCTCGAAATTGCATTTTCTGCAAAATTTGGAAAATTGCATTTCCCTATAAAATTTCTTGGAAAATTCAATTTCGAAGGCATTTTAAAGAAACATCTTCATTTTCCGTGCCACAAACAAATTATTGTAAATTATATTCCTTTTTTAATTTGACTAATAAAATATGTAAATTGTATTTTTTCTTGAAAATTTCCTCCGAATTGCATTTTTTTTTAGAAAAATGTCTAAAAAATTACGTTGGAACTAAATTTTTTAAGAAAAAAGTTGTTAAAAATTGTAATTTTTGGAAAATTTTACTACAATAACAATTTTTTCTAAAAAAAATCTCGATATTGCGTTTCTTCAAATTTGCATTTTTCCAAAAATTGCAAAATTTGAAGAAAATACAAAATTTAGTTAAAATTATTTTTTTTTTGGAAATTTCTCTTTTCTGTAAAATTTTGTCGAAATTGTATTTTCGGAAATTTTTGTAGAAATTAAATTTTTCGCGAAAATTTTGTTGAAATTGCATTTTTCTATAAAAGTTTTTTTCTTTCAATTTGGAAGAAACTTTAAAGAAAAAAAGGAATTTCAACAAAATTTTCTAGAACAATTTAATTTTTACATTATTTTCTAGAAGAAAAGAAATTTTCAATAAAAATTTAACTTCGACAAAATTTTCTAGAAAAATGTAATTTTGATGAATTTTTATAGAAAAATGCTATTATAAAATGAAATTTTCAACAATTTTTTTTAGAAAAATGTAATTTTGGCGTCAGGCCAGTGGTTTGAATCATTGGAAATGGAACTTCGGAGAGTTTCGTGGTGGTTGTGGTTTAAATAAAAATCACGGGAAGTGTGAAGTCCAGCTAGAGTTGCCTAACTACCGGGTGCTACCAAAGAAAGTAGATTTATAAAGAAGTTCCGTCGTGACTTTGTTTACATTTGCGTGAGTTACGAACGAATAGGAATGATTTTGAAACTCGAAAAAAATTGTTTTCTGGAGTCTTTTTTTGAACTTTTTTGGTACTTAAAGAACGATATTAATTTTCTAAATATGATAATTACAAAAAAATCTCGAAAATCGGTCTTAAAATGTTAAAAAAAAATCACTCGCCGAAATCAAATTTTTATTCGTTCGTCACTGATAGAATACTCGCTACGGGACGGAACTTCTTTATAAATCTACTTTCTTTGGGTGATACCATCCAGAGAGTAGCAAGGCATATAATCCTGTAAAAACTTGCAGTTTATAAATGCTCCTCCAATGTTTTTAATATTCGTCGAAACGTTTCTGACATATTTTTTCATATCAATTCTCTAAGTGTATTTTGTTGTTTATACTTAATAGTTTCCTGCAAGAAGCAGTAATTGTTTATTTATGTATACAAAATAAAAGAACTCACCACTGTTGGCAACCGTCGCCGCCGATCCATTGCTATTGATATTCGACGATTTGTTGGGTGTCCCGCCGCCACCACCACCACAACCGCCAACGTTGTCAACACAGTTCATGCCGCCACCGGCACTATTATTGGCTATACCGGCAGCAGTTGTCGAACTGTTTGAATTTGTGTTTATGTCCGCTTGTGACGTTGTCATATTTGTTGTTGTCGTTGTTTTGTTTTGCTTTATTTTTTTCTTTTATTATTTCTTTGCCTTTTTTGAGATATCAGTTAGTCAGTCTGTCCGTCCGTACGAACGCTGCGGCGGTCCGTCTTTAGTTATGCCGCCGCCGACTCGACTGGTACTTTAGTACTTCTTCACGTTTTTCGCAAAGCTTATGTTTTGTCACGGTTCCGCTTTTTTTTTTGCGCAAAACTCGCAGAATTTTGTGCCTAACTTGGTTAAACGAGTTTTGTAATAATGCCCAACAAACGAAAGCCGAAGAAAAACAGAAAAAGAAACAGAAAATGCTGAAAAACTTGGGGAGTCAAGACACAAACACACGTTTCAGGGTTCAGAACATGGCTATGAATTTGCAAAACTGCTGTAGGAATGTTGTACTGCTGTTGTTGTCTTTCTTGTTGTTGTTATTTGCGTTTCGGGACAGCTGTGTTTTGTTATGGCTTAGATGGAATTTTGCATATTTTTTGTGGTAGGTTTGTTGGTTACTTGGATCGATGGATGAATGTTCGGCTGGCTGGTCGACTTCTTGGTGGTAGAGTCTGTTGTTTAGTGTTTAAAGTTGTGTATTATTTCTTGTCGTTTCCTCTCAAATTTGTTATGGTTCTGAGTTTTCAAAACATTTTTTCAGGGACGGGGAGATTTCTTGCACACGAAGACATTTTTAGCTGAAATGGAACAAAAAGTGTAGAATTGAGATATAGAGTCAAATTTAATAATAAAAATAATCAGTTAATGTTTAAGGAAGTAAATTAATATATTTTATGCATTTCACAGACGAAATTATTATACACAACTTATTATATGAAACTATGCGTGGAGAAGTGAAAAAGGTCTCAGACGCCGCAAGGCTGCGGAAGATACTATCCGCTACACCCTGTACTGTGGGTTACATGCAGGATGAGGTCAACAACTGCAAGCAGTTGATGAAATTACTGATTGACATATATTTCCGGGGAATTCGGTGATAGAACTCCAGAAACAGCAGGGCCTACAATGAGCGAGTAGACTGCACTATTGTCAGGAAACCAACTTGCTTAAAAATGTGAGTCTATGTGAGCTGGCAAAGTTGGATGCTACCCTGACCTAAACCTAAAATACTTGCTAGAGAGGATTGGATTGGCAGAATCCCCCCAAAAAAAATAAGCAATCTCCACTTCTATGCAGACATTTCGAAGCTTAATGAGTAGGTTGGCTTCGGTATACCCTGTCAAGCACTTAGTCTTGATAAAGCCCATAGACTACCATATATTAGCAGTGTCCATGAAGCCGAAATAATTGCACTAAGGGAAGTAGCCAAGCTGACTCGCAACATAGTAACCAACACAGGCCTCGTCATTAGCTCCGAAAACCCGCCTGCCATTAAAGCTCTGGAGTCTACATTCCTAAATGTAGAAACCGTCCCTGGACTGCTGCAGATCTCTCCAAGAGATGGCTGGGCAGTTTAACATACACCTCATATGGGTACATGGACTTGCTAGGAAAATTGTCGAAGAATTTGCATATATTGGTACCCCACTTTTCGCATACAAGTCTTGACGTAGACAGGAGGTAGTTCAATGAGAGATGGGCAGAAATCGTCAAAAAACCTGCCAAAATCCGACCTTAATTGGCAAGAGAAAGTTCAGTTAGAGGTGGATCGAAAGCTAGACAAATCTGGTCAAAGTCCGACCAAAGAAGGTCAAAATATTTCCTCGCACTAGAGAGGAAAAGACTGTCTACGTTAGTTTTAGTTCTGACGGGACACCGACGAACACGCCAGGAGATTGGGTATTGAGTCTAATGACTTCTGCAGAATCTTTGGAGATAAAGAAGAAGTGGTGAACATTGATAATGTGCTTTGTAACTGTTCCGCTTTGAGTAAACGTCGTCTGGATATACTGCGGTCGGTCTTTCTAGGAAGTCTGACATATGTTGCCGGTACCGATATTCGTAGTATTGATAACGTCGTGTATCAGGTTAGTTCCGATAAGGAGCACTAGGGACCTCAATTGGTCTATGTGAGCTGGTAATTCCGGCTGCTAACCTTATCTAAACCTAAATTCCATAGTTATATTTGATTTGTTTTTACTTAATTATAATTAGACATTAAATACCATTTGCTTGAAATTAGTAAAAACGTGTAGAAGACCTGCACAGTTCATCTTCAAAAACTACATTCAATTTGTTTTAATAAGGTTTTATTTTTCTAAGTATACTGAAGATTTTTGGACATTTTTTATTAATGCGTTCTTCTGAAATCATATTCTAGAGAACTTTGTCGCAATTTCACTCGGGGCCAAATATGCTAACTTAGAATGGGTATCTGCGAATTTTCGAGTTTCTAATTTGATATATATTCATAGGTCGCTCGAAATTGTAATATTCTCAATTTTCATTTGTTTTAATATAAAAACTTCAGTATCTCGCAAAAACGTGTATAATTTTTTTAAGAAAAATATGTTATTGTGGTAAAGAAAATTCAAATTAGTTTCCCTTTTCATTCTGAATTTCTTCCACTGTGCGCTGTGTAATATTATTGGCAAAACCCCGTTTTTTATTGATTTGTAAATAGAATTTATTTTGCAGAGAATTTTCTAACAATTCTATAACTCATTATTTCTGAAAAACTTCCATGTATTTTTAAAAACTTACTGTAATTAAAATTTGCATTTTACGGATTTTATTACTATTTTACATTATATTTAATTAAATCTCTAATATCTACGATAGTATCTAATTTAAATAAATCTTGAAGCTATTTTTCTCCAAAACTAAAATTCAGGGAAAGTGTCGAAATACAGATGCATAATTTTAAAATTGCTTGTGCGGTAGATTCCAAAAGGAAAATTAATTCAAATTTCGTAAAATTAAAAATGCATAAATTAACCTGTGCACTCACTCACTGCGAGATGAATAGAAAATGCATAAACATATATCTTGAATAAACAATGAAAACTTAGTAAACAATAATATGTATATTAGAGATATCTTAGGATGGTTGTTGTCCGTCTGTCTGTCCGACTACTCGTACCTTCATGGGGAAATTCGTATAAATTACCAAACTTTATTTGGGGGGAAGAAGATGTGATGTGTTTTGAAATTTCTCACGTTTCATTCAAACAAACAAAAGATTCCATAAAATGATAAGGAAGGGCAGAAACAACATCAAAAAAAGCCTTAATTTAAATTATTCCTCAAAGCTTTTTATTTCCAATTAGAGATTCCACAAAAATTTGACTAATGGCGTTGATTTACAAGAAAATAATGCGCACTAAATGTCGAATATTTCTTTGGAATGACAATTGCTGGAATAGTAATTTGTTCACATCTGTTTTGAAAACTACACAGGAAAAAATGTCGGAATGTAAAAGAATAAGAAAAAATTGATATCTTCAATGAAAATATTAACTGGTTCATTTATTAATTTTTTACTAAATCAATTATATGCAAAATGAAATTGGAATACGTCTAGTCACAACACAAACTAAATGCTCGGGCCTGAGGCATGATTTTGGCGCCAACTACATGTGAGTTAATGCAATGAAAAGTCAAATTGTCACTTATTTTCTGTGGAATTATCACTGTATTTTTGTTATATAAAGTGTATTTGAGGATTTATGACCATTTTAAGTTACATAAAATTAATCCAATAAAGAGTGAATACCACAAGCCACAACACAAACTAAATGCTCCGGTCTGAGGTATGATCTTGACGCCATCTACATGTGAGTTAATGCAATGAAAATGTCAAGTTGTTACATATTTTCTGTGTGAATATTATTTCAGTGCATTTTTCAGTATTTTTCTTATATAAAGTGTATTTGAGGATTTATTACCATTTTAAGTTACGCAAAATGAATCCAATAAAGAGTTATAATTTGAATACCACTAGCCACAATACAAAAGAAATGCTCCGGTCTGAGGCATGATCTTGGCGCCATCTACATGTGAGTTAACGCAATGAAAATGTCAAGTTGTTACATATTTTCTGTGAAATCAGTTTTGATTAAAAAAGCGATTTGATATTTTTTTAATTATTTATTTTTATTTTCCTATATTTCGACTAGTCATCATCAGGTAGTTTTAATCTAATACAAAAACACGAAAAACAGATTCAAAAGACACAATTATTTAAACAATAATATTTTTAAAATACAATTTTAAATTTCGCTTTTAAACAGTTCGACTTGCTTCTTTGAAATTACTTGTCAACTAACATTTTTTTCCGTCCGTGCTTATTAATGATATGTCTATACATCTGAGAGCATTTATCTGTGTCTGTCTTATAGTTAAGTCTCTTCTCTGTCGGGATATTTGTTATAAAGAGCATCTCTAATGTGTATCGTCTGTATGGATTTTTCTCTTCTATTAATACATCTACATTATTGAACTCAGGTTTGTGTCCAGTTAGTGTGCAATGAGCTACCAAAGCCGTCTTCTGCTCCAATGATTTTCCATGGCGTTTTGGTCCGATTTATGTGACGATAATCTAGTTTTACGTTTAGTCCTTGTCGTCCCTACATATACCTTTTGGCATACGTCGGATTCGTCACCATTGCACCTTATCTTATATACCAAACTTGATTTGTCTTCTTTTTTCAGCTTTGATTTTGTCCTGCTGAATAATTGGTTGGTTGTGTTTTGTGTCCTAAATGCTAGTTCGATTTTATTTTTGTCATATATGTTAGAATTTTTAAATCGTTCAGATAGTCCCGGTATATAGGTTACAGACTTATATATTCTTGGTTCTCTGTTATTATCTTTCTTGTCCTTTTTCATCATCGCTCTCCTTAATAATACGTTTATCGTTCTTTTCGGAAATTCATTCTTGGTCAATATATTTTTTATTCTATGTATTTTTATTGGTTTTGTGAAATTCTACGTCGCTAATGGTCAGTACTCTGGATATGAAATTAGTCGCTGTATTTATAATAGTCCTTCTTGGGTGCTTGGAGTAAATGTTTATTAGTCTTCCAGAGGCTGTCGTCTTTTGGTAACAATCCATTTTGAGTTCGTTTCCTCGTCGGATTATCAATGAGTCCAAATAAGGTAGATTGTTGTCAATTTCCTTTTCCATTGTGAATTGAATGCATCTGTTGAATGAATTGAGCGTATCCATCATGTTTTCTACGTCATCTCTTCTCATTATCGCGAATAGGTCGTCCACATATTTTGTTAATAATTTAGGTTTACATTTCATATTCCTCATCGTGGCGTCTAATAATTCTTCCATAACAATGTCTGCTATCACTGGGGAAGCAGGTGAGCCCGTTGGTAAGCCTTTTAGTTGTCCATATAATTTCTCTTGATATTTGAAGTATCGGGTGTCCTTAATGCAGAAAGTCAGTATTTTTATGAAAAGGTCCTTTGGTATTCGTGTATATTTCTCCAAATCGTCCCATTTTTCGTCTATGATCCTTATAGCTAGCTGTACTGGTATGCTTGGGAACAAAGAAACCACGTCAAAAGATATGAGTATGTCGTCGTCCTCCAAACGTTTGTGTTCAAGTTTTGATTTTAGATCTATTGCATCTCTTATATTGTATTTTGAGTCCTTCGTCAGGTTTTTAATAATGTCAACTAAATATCGGGAAAGTCCATGTGCTGGTGAATCAATAGATGAGCATATTGGTCGCAATGGTATTCCGTCCTTGTGTATTTTAGGTAGTCCATAAATTCTAGATGGTACGGCAGTTTTATTCGTCAATTTCTTCTTTTCTACGGTGTCGATTATATTCATATTAAATAATGTATCTACTAAAATATTGTTTTTATTTTGGAGATTTGTAGTTGGATCCTTTTTCAGTCCTCTATATGTACAAATGTCTTAAGATATCGTTCATTTTGTTCATATAGTCTGTTTTCGTCATTGCTAGGGTCTTTCCTCCTTTGTCAGCATTTAGTATTAATATGTCCTTGTGTTCCCTAAGAAATTGTTTGCTTTGGTTCACTGTGTCAAGTACTATCCTATCTCTTTGGTTCAGTTCTCTTTTTTCTAAATGGTTTTCTACTAGTGATGTGAGGTTCGCTCTTCCGATCTCCTGTTGTTCTCTGGACCTCAAGTCGAACAATAATCAAAACTGAACTGACAAAAACATCAATTTCTGTGAAATTTTATTTTAGTATTTTCTGTATTTTTCTTATATAAAGGGTATTTAAGGATTTCTGACCATTTTAAGTTATGCAAAATTAATCCAATAACGAGTGCTATAATTAAGTGTTTTTATTTCACTTATTTCCAATAAAATTAAACTAAATACAAACAAAACCCAGAGTGCAACCTACCAAGAAATATCAGTTTATTGGCGACTAACATCTGTTTCCGATATTGGAAACAAGAAAAATACTAATGCCAAATAATGCACCACACTTGGGTGTGTTATAATCGTCTTCCGGACTGGCAGCGCAACACTTGAAGCCAATCAAGTGTTGCACAGAATAAATTTCCTATAAATATTGGAAACCAAAAATATTTTATTTGGCAACATTAAAGTGGCTATTATAAGAGATTTTTTCAAAGAAACGATTAAATAAAAAAGCAGCTTTAAATATGTAAGACCATTGGAATCCGACTACAATATCATATACAAAACAAAATGTCGTTTGTGATTGATCAATTAGTTTATTGGTAACAAGTGTTCAAATCCATTGAACGAATCATAGGCATAGAAATAAAAAAACACACAACAAAACAAAACATTTCAATATCAACCAGAAAATTCAATGCCAAATCACTCGCCGTAATGTTAATATGATTTGTTATTAATTAGTGCTAATTGTCACTGTGACGAAACCTTTTTCTTTCTTGATTTCCTATTCCATTGTGTTTTGCTTTGCTGGCTTAACTTTGATATTAGATTGATAGGTTTTTTCTTTAACACCAAAGTCGATGTAAATAATTTAATGAGGAAATAATGATTTGTAATACTCAATGTAAGAATACAGTTGAATAAATTTGTTCATTGAAACAGAGGGATGTTTCATTTTGAGAGCCACGTTTTAAGAAAATTATCTTTAAACAAAGGAAAGCTAATGTAATTCTTTCTTTGATTCAGTCATTTTATACCCCCACTTTGTATAGAAAGGTGTACAGGGTGGCTGATATGTATTGCAACCAACTTCAGGTTGCTATCATATCTAAACCGCTAGTCTGATAGCTGATCGCGTCCAAAAAGTGGACGAAAAAAAAACGGTAACAACACTAGAAATGATCCGAAAAGTGAAGGCCAGATTTGTTCGAAATCCACGCCGCAGTGGTAGAAAAATTGCTCTTGAGCTGAACATATCGCGAGAACGGATACAACACATATTACAAAATGAGCTTGGACTAAAGCCATTGAAGTTCCAAAAAGTGCAAGAGCTCACCGATGCACAAAAAAAAGTTAGACTGGAAAAAGCCAAGGAGTTGCGTCGCTTGCACGAAAGTGGCCAGCTACCGAATTTGGTTTTCTCCGATGAGAAGCCATTCCAAATTGAGCAGTTTGTGAACAAACAAAATGATCGGGTTTACTTGCCAAAGAGGTCAGCTGAAAATTTACACCTTCGATTGGCCACCAGAACTCAAGCGCCGCCGATGGTAATGGTGTGGGCCGCCGTAACGGCCGATGGTCGCTCCCGCTCGTATTCATCGACCGTGGGGTCAAAATAAATGCCGAATAATATCGGGAAAATGTCCTAAAGACAGTATTGAAGCCCTGGACAGACAAACATTTCGGCCGCAGACCATGGACATTCCAACAGGACTCAGCACCACCGCACTCAGCACGCGTCAACCAAGAATGGCTTAAAAAGGTTCCTCGCTTCATTTCTACCGCACAATGGCCACCAAGATCTCCGGATCTCAATCCGTTGGACTTTTGCGCCTGGGGCATTTTAGAGAGTATGGTTCGCACTAAAAAATACCAAAGAATCGATCATCTCAAGACGACGCTTCGCCGGGAATGGGCCAAAATACCCCAGAGCCACTTTAGTGCAGCGTGTGATGGCTTTGTCGGCCATAATTCGTGCCAAAGGTGGCAATTCGAAGAAATCTAAACTGTTTCTAAAATTTTATGTTATTTCCGACATTTTTTGCTTTTGAACAATAAAATTAAAAAAAAAAATTAAAAAAATATAGCGCTTTACTTTGTTGCATTACATATTAGCCACCCTGTATATATCTTAGGAGTGACACAAATATGTTACGTGGGCATTGTCCGTCCGTCTGTCTTGCTGGTCCGCACGATAAGTCCCGAGAGGAGTAACCAATTGACTTCGATATTATTTATATATTGGTCCACTCCTTCTAGTACCTCCTGCACAAGAGAAAACAGACTCACTTAGACTATCCAGTCCATCCTGTTACAAAGAATTAAAATTTAGTGAAATATTGATTCTCTAATAAGTTCTGTACTACCTACCGACATATAGTAATAGTTTATCTGTCGATATCACCTTGAGAAAAATGGTCGAAGTGGTACCGCCCCTTTTTATACCTCTTACACAAGGACTACTTTGTACAAAAAAGTTAACTGAATATACATATAAATACTTTAAATTTTGTGCAGCCTAATGATTTTATAGATGCTATAGTCCAGGGCATTATTGCCACGCCCCTTATTGTACCTCTTTCACAGAATGGCCAAATCATACCAAAATTTAATGACTCATACCATTAATTCCAGTCCACATAAACACTTACAATTCGGTATCGTGCAATGTCTTTGAAGTATCTATTGTATTATTTGTCGTATTTGTCAAGCCCCTTTCTGGTGCCCTACCACATTGACAGATTCATTCTAACTTAACTTCCCCATCACTTTAGTAACAATCATCTAAATATTTTTATATTCTGTATTTTAGACAACATTTCCAATGACTATAGACCGACAATGAATGAAAACAACTTCAAAGGATCTCATTTTAAGTACTTCCAAAGGAGAATTTAGTGGATTTTTTTCACTACCAGATAAATTCTTCTGCAAACGTTGTTATTAAATACGGATATTTTTAAAATAGAATACGTTAGAAAAATTAAGAAAAAAAATAAAATTTTAATAGAAAACGGACACTCCATTAAAATATTCATAGATAAAGGGAGCATCCAAAGCAGTGTATAAGATCCAATTTTTCACAAGTTGGCTAGAAAGTACTCATGCGCTAAAGTGTTCATATCTCAGGACAGTGGTAGTTCGAACTTGTTTGTGGACGTACGTGTTAAGCTGCTGCAGCGTCAGGAGACCAAGGTTCACGGCAAGACCAAAAACTTCACTTTGAAAAATTAAATAATTTTTTCATAAACATAAAATAAAAAAATAAAAAAAGCTGCATTTTCTATTTATTTTGAGCAAAAATGTTACCATCCTAAGTGCATCCAAAAAATAGCATTTATACGAATGTGCTGCTTAATAATAAATAAAATGCCTCGATAAGCCCATATTAAATTCACTGGAAATGATCCAATATATAAGTACTTCTAGATCCCGATAATTACATCTTAAATTTTTTCGGAAGTTTTTTTTTAGTGGGTACTCACAATTGACTGTAAGTATACCTTAGTTGGTTTCGATTTAGGTTAGGGTGGCAGCTTGAGTTACCAGCTCACATAAACCAATTGAAGTCTCTAGTGCTACCACGGCCCAGTTGCTCCTCTTCGGAACTAACCTGTTTGATATACAAATTTATCAATAATGCGAATATCGGTACATGAAAGATCTGTCAGACTTACTGGAAGGGCCGACCCCAGCATATAAAGCCGTCATATACTCAATGCGGGACAGTAACAGCAGGTGCTCATTGCTCCCACTTCCTCCTCATCACCACAGCTTCTGAAGAAGTGATTGGACTCAAATCCCAACCTCCTCACGTCAATCAGGTCATGTCTTATCAGAACTGACACTAACGTAGATAGTATTTTCCTCTCTACTGCTAGGAGATATTTTGACCTTCTTAGGTCGTATTTTGGACAGATTTGTCTAGCTACTGTACAGATCACAGTGGAAGGAATTCAAACAAAAAATGGAAATAATTCTGCCGCTCCTTAACCAGATAATGGATTGCGACAAAACTTGGCATGCTTGTACATAGAAGAGGTATGAGAGAAGTTAAGATTTGAACCTCCTATGGTATATAAGTAGGGGCGGAGCTGCAGGGCCTAAAAGTTGGCCACTTCGGGTGAACAAGAAACGGCCGAATTATTCCCAATTTTCTAATTCCTCCCACTGTGCAAAGTGAAGGCATACATTTGTGGCTTTTAACGACTGAAATGTTCTTACCTTTTTTTAAAAAAATTTTTCAGATCAATGCATATTTGTATAGTCTAAATAATTTATTTAATTAGAATGAATAGGTCAGTTGATCAACTTTAGTATAAATAATAAAATTTAGTTTTCTAGTTAAAAATCAAACAAATTTTTAATTGACTTCACAAATTTTGTGATTGAAACCAGTTTTTTTTTTATTTTTTGTCTGTGTATTTTATGATTTTCTCTTTCTTCTATTTGAACTTTTGTATATTAAATTTTTTTTCAAAATCTCATTAATTTTTAAATATAATTAATTAAAAAATTCGTTACATTTGTAAGGTAGCGAAACATTATTTACAATTGCCATTCCTCCCACAAATATAATAAATTTGGAAACATCCCAAGTAATTTCCGCCACAAAATTAACAAATGCAATGCCGTCAGTAAAGTGACAAAAAACGCAAATCATTTGAGGGGTTTAATGACCGACCGTCTGTCATAATGGTCTGATGATTTTGAATATTTTCCATGAACATTTGAACAAATTAAAGCAAAGCCCTTGTCCTACTAAAGAAGAAAGAAAAAACAGAAAAACAAACTGCATTACGAAAAGTTCCATTAAAACATTTCGGCTAAACAAATTTGCATAACACAACAATTAATTACAAAACCGACAGACGGACGGACGGACAACAAAACCAATGGTAAACAATGAAAAATCAATGATTTTTTCAAGTGTTTTTTTTTTATTTATTTTAACAACAAATGATCTTAACAATTGTTTATGGCAATTATGTCGAGCGATTTGTTAACAAACTAAAATATATTATGAAAGATAAAGTTAAATCGTAATAATTTGCGAAATTCATAGAAGAAAATTCCAAAGTTAACAACAATTGAAATTTTAACAACAAATAAATAAAGCACAAATCAGAAAATACAACAACAACAAGCAAATAATACGTTTTTTTCAAGATCACGTTTTTTTAATTAGAACGTTTGCGTAATTCTATGCCAAAGAATGTTGTCGCGTCGTCCGTTGCTCGTAAATTTAAGTTTTTTTTACAGATAAGATTGCAATCGCAAATAAGCGAAAAAATGTACAACGAAAAATAGAATAAAAAAAATGGGAATTTTAGACAACAAGTTCAAATTTAGCCTACGTCACCGAATTCTTGGTCTATTTTGTGTTTTTTTTTTTTATTTTGAAATTCAAATAAGCAACAAGTGTACTGAAGAGATACTGTACTCCGAAAAAGGAAAATGGCCTCGGATATAAAGAAATGTTTTTATTATTTTTCAACAAGTGGAACATTAAAAACAAAAACTTGTTTATTTTCTTCCATTACTTGTTAATACATATTACACTCAATCGTAGGATCTTTATTATTCCTTGAAAGAGCTCTTTGTAAAATGCATATATTTTGCTGAATGTGTTACAACGCCATCTTCATGTCTAGTTCGGCGTTTTACGGCAATATGTATATTGTTGCGACTTTATTGTCTTTAGTCAAAAAAAATTTTCTTATATTTTTGTATGCATTTTTTTAAAACAAGAAAATTTGTCTCTATTTCCACCAATCAAAGATACTCTTTCTAAGCAATAAAAATAAATAAATTAAGTTATATTGGAAATTTGGGTCACTTAACTCCTTTCAAGTTCAATGTAGTTTTTTCAAATCAAAATACATACATGTATTTCAATATTTTAATCTTATCTGCAAGTTATCGATTTGCATCATAGAGCGCGAATCAACTCAATCAAAGACACAACAAAGACCAACATTAAATTCTCTTCAAAGTTCAATTACCATTTCGTGACGGTAGTGATATGGAAATTTCAACAAAATCACTCAAGTGAAGACATATAAGTGAAAACAATTTAATATAATCTATAAGTGCACTCGGACAAAGACAGCTAATAAATCTGTACACCAATTTAGTTAAATATTTTCAAGGGATTATAATTTAACTAAGCAAAAACATAAAACAAAGTCCTCAAAATTCATAACGCGGTGAATAGTCTAAACTTGACATGAGGATGGCGCTACAGTTAACTGCAAATTTATACATTTTCCAGAGAGTTCTCCCATAGAATAATATGAAGCCTACGAGGGCGGTTTCAAAAATAATTATAGATGGTGGTTGTTGCTTGGAAAAAATATTATGGTGAAAAGTGCCAACCTTTTAAAACATATGTTTAAAGTTTCAAGGTGCCACGTTTGTTTAGATTTTTTTTTGGAGCCATCAAAAATTATGGATCTCAATGAATTTGTAGCCATGGAAAAAATTGGCCACCGTTAATTAACTCAATACTTTCATTTGAAAGGTCTGAGTCCAACCAATATAAAGCTAAGCTACATTCCACTATGAATCAGTCTGCTTCATCGTTTACGACTATAAAATATTGGATGACAGAGTTTTACGAGGCCGTGCGTGCTGCCAAGACACCGTAGTGGTCGACCAATTGAGTGGATCACGCCAGAAGCTGTTAAGAAAATCTACAAAATGGTATTGTACAGGGTTTTCCAACAAGAGGTGTTATTTTGAATCACCCGGTTTTTCGGTAGCTGTCACTTTTGAAGCTTTTATTCTTTGACATTTGACAAGTAGAAACTACGCCATTACTAAAAATGAAACGATACACGATCATCTAACGATACAAAAAACGATCGAACAAAAAAACGATACGAACGATACAATGACAATTGAATACTATAGACGTCGCATGGAGTTTGACAATTCGTTTAGTATGTCTGCATATTGAAGATGGCGCTTTGTTTGGCTAAACTGTAAAGAGAGCGTTCTGCAAAGAGAGGATAGATACTTTTATTTACTCTGCAAAGAGAGAAAAGATTTTCATCATTAATTTTATTATATTCCAACTTCAAATCATTCAACAACAAAACAAACTGAAAAACTCACTCCCTTCTATTATTTGAGAGTACAAAAAAGTCTGCATGTTTTCACAGAGAAATAATTGAGAGAGGAATTTGAGAATCAGAGAAAGGCTGATCGGACGCCACCTGGCGGATGAAGTCTGTAAATACCATGCGACGTCTATAGTATTCAATTGTCATTGAATCATCTTGACTGATGAGGCCCATTTCCACCTCGGTGGATACGTCAACAAGCAAAATTGTCGCATCTGGGGCTCGGAAAACCCAAGAGTTATTGTTGAGAAGCCTCTCCATCCTCAACGTGTGACTGTTTGGTGCGGTTTATTGTCCGGCGGGGTCATTGGACCTTACTTTTTCGAAAATGAGGTTGGATCAACAGTTACGGTGAATGGATTGCGCTATCGAGATATGATTAATGATTTTTTATGGTCGGAGTTGGATGGTATTGATCTGTACAACGTTTACTTTCAACAAGACGGCGCTACGTGCCACACAAGCAACGAAACCATTGCTCTGTTACGGGAAAAGTTTCCGGACCGTGTTATCTCTCGAAGAGGTGATCAAAATTGGCCACCGAGATCTTGTGATTTAACACCTTGCGACCTTTTCCTTTGGGGCTACGTGAATGATAAGGTCTACGCCAACAGCCCAGCGTCGATTGAAGACCTCAAAGATAGAATTCGTGAGGCTATCGAGGACATAGGGCATCCACTTTGCGATTTGGTTATGGAAATATTCATGAAAAGGATATGGTCCTGTAAGCGTGGTCGTGGTAGCCATTTGGCTGATGTTGTTTTCCATTATTAACGGCATACCTTCCTCTTTATTATGAAATAAACATCCGATCATTTATCAAAAAAAATTGCATTTTTCTTTGAATACCAAAATAACACCTCTTCTTGGAAAACCCTTTGAAATTATCTATATTTGAAGTACAAAATGTATTATTTTAATGACTAAGGGCCCTTTGTGGAAACCTTCAATTTCAGTACATACCTAAGGTAACTTATGATTACACAGAGAGAAAACTTATAGTCACAACAAATCGTTGTACATGGCGGCACTCTGCAAAACTGTTCCAGTCTGTGAACTAGGTTAGGGAAAGCTTGTGCTATTGGGTTCCTTCGGTTGGACACCTTGTTCTGTTAGGTACATCAAGAATGATCTTGGACTACGTCCAGTAAGGAATCACTGAGAGTGCTCCTGGATACACATTTCCCGGGCAAGCTTTAAACCCTATAAGTCGGCAGGATCAGGCAAAGTCTCGCCGGCGGAGCTACTTACAGTGGCTGATGCAATTGCTCCCTGGCTCAGAGAGATTTATACATGTTGTATTAATCAGGCATACATACCAACAAAATGGAGATAAACCAAGGTTGTTTTCATTCCAAAAGCGGGTAAGCCGTAACATACTGAAGCTGAGGATTTCCGGCCAATAAAACCCTGGAGAGATTAATAGATAGTTACCCTAGGAATAAAATTGATCACAGGCTATTATCCACCAGACTGCATGCCTACAGCAGACCACCGAAAGCGCTCTGCATGATCTGGTCAGTTATTGAAGGATACCTCTCTGTCGAGCTTTTTTAGATATTGAGGGGACCTTCAATAAAATAAATCCAGCCGCTATAACTATGGCTTTAGCAACCCTGGGGATTGATAGCAGTATAAGTAGGTTCATTCATAATCTTCTAATTAAAAGACGCATTT
The DNA here is from genome assembly GCA_963930755.1 of Eudasyphora cyanicolor. NCBI lineage: Eukaryota > Metazoa > Arthropoda > Insecta > Diptera > Muscidae > Eudasyphora > Eudasyphora cyanicolor. The sequence continues at coordinate 199,701,660 of OZ005734.1, read as the reverse complement.
CAGCTAGCTTAGAGTCAACTGACCTCCATAGATTTATCAGCAGTGAAACGTCACAAAGGGGTGTTCTGTCTCCTCTGCTATGGAATCTCTCCATAAACAATATTCAGCTTTCTCTGGAGATGATGGTTGTCAGAGTGGTTGCCTATGCAGATGACGTGGCAATAGCTGTTAGAGGGAAGTTTGAGAGTACTCTTAGAGACATCCTGCAGCAGGCCCTTCATACAGCCGTAAGATCGGCTTCCGATATTGGTCTTCGTGTTAACCCAATCAAGACGGAACTAGTTCTTTTCACCAGGAGAAATAAGGTACCACCAGTTGCACCTGTCTCCTTGAGCGGTATTGAAATTCCCTTCTCTGAAAGCGCAAACTACTTAGTTATTTTACTGGACAAGAAGTTGCACTTCAAATCCAACATTTTGGATAGAGCAAAGAAGGCTGTGGCAGAGCTATATACCTGTAAAAAATCAATAGGAAAACGCTGGGTCTGAACCCGGATATAGTTTATTGGTTGTATACGGCAGTAGTTAGACCGATAATGCTGTACAGCATTGTCGTCTGGTGGACAGCTCTGCAGAAATCCACCTTCTGTGCGATACTAAACAAGGTTCAGCGAATGGTTGCTATATGTATCACTGGAGCGCTGAGAACGACACCAACTGAGTCACTAAATGTTGTACTACATTTAATTCAGCTAGACGTTGTAGCAATGCAATATGCCGCATGTACTGCGATTAGACTTAAGGGCCTGTCATTATGGTGAGGAAACTTCTACGGACATAGTGTAATTTTAGACTGACAAACGAAATCATAACACTTACAGCAGAATACTGGCAGGAATTGTTTGCCAATATGTTTAATATGTGTTTGAAGACATGCATATTCCCAAACATTTGAAAAATCCTTCATCCTTCCGGCCGTTGTGTCTATAGGACAATTCGGGAACATTTTTGGAGAGATTACTGCTGAATAGACGCAAACGGCGGGTTTTCCCCAATGCAATTTGGATTTGTGAAAAATAAATTATATCTAGATGCCATTTCCCAATTAGTGAACACTGCCCAGAAATCAATGAAAGGAAAACGATTTTGTGCTTTCCTTTGGTATCTTATGTATGACGGTCTCTTAAATCTTAAATTACCGAATGGGGCTTCACTGGTAGAATATGCAAACGATGTCGCCCTTATAGTGGACAAGTCAGACACAGCTGTGGCAAATGTACGAGGTCCGGGGCAAACGAGCAGGAAGTTGATCGCAGGTGTCTCATAAGCGCAGATGCTCTATATAATATGTTACTTATAATAGGGGCTCCTATTATAAGTAACAAAGTACGAGAACGCTTGTCACTAACAAGTACACTCGAAAAGGTGCAATGAATGGCTACAATTCGGGTTACATCTGCGTATCGCACAATCTCGAATTCAACAGCAGCAGTATTTGCTAGTACACCTGCCGTAGATTTACTTCTGGAAGAGAGGAGAGAAATGTACGAGGAGACTAAATTAATAGCAAACGTAGGCATGTTGTAAGCTAAATGGAAGAAAAAGATTGTACCAAAAGTGGCAACTGAGATGAGATACAGACCAAACTTGCAAAAGGACCTACTAATTGATCCCAAATATTGAAAAATGGGTGGAAAGGAAGCATGGTAAAAAAAATGTCTTCCTACACAAGCATTATGCGGGCATGGAAACTGCGAAATACCTGGAGAAATTTGAAATAAGAGAACGTGGAATATTGGACATGTGCGGAGAAATAAATGATAATGTAGAACACCTCAACCGTTCCATAAGAGCTAACGTTACAGCGGAGAATATAGTACAAATAATGATGGAGAAGGTAGAAAATTGGATGGCGTGCTCATCATTTATAGAACGAATTCTACGAACGAAAGCTGAGATACAGAATAACAGATTGCCGAACCCCTAATCTATATATAATCGTTAGGCCGGGTCGATTTGTGGGGAGGCAAAAAAAAGTCGCCATTGCTCAGTGAAAATCGTATTCTAGGGATCAAAATAAGAAACTTTGCCGAAGGAACCATACCTCTAAAACGAATTCTGATGTCCCGGAATTTGGGTCGAACTTTTGGGTAGGGGCAAATTTTGAAAAATCCCACTTTGACCCATTTAGAGTGCTCCAATCGAGTCCAAATGTATGACCGACCAGTGGCACACCGCTGGAACCCCCTGGGGGTTCCATACATTTGGACTCGATTGGAGCACTCTAAATGGTTCAAAGTGGGATTTTTTCCGGGACATCAGAATTCGTTTGAGAGGTATAGTTCCTTCGGCAAAGTTTCTTATTTTGATCCCTAGAATACGATTTTCACTGAGCACTTCACTGAGTGGGGGTCGGTCATACATTTGGACTCGATTGGAGCACTCTAAATGGGTCAAAGTGGGATTTTTTCCGGGACATCAGAATTCGTTTTAGAGGTTAGGTTCCTTCGGCAAAGTTTCTTATTTTGATCCCTAGAATACGATTTTCACTGAGCACTTACTGAGTGGGGGTCGGTCATACATTTGGACTCGATTGGAGCTCTCTAAATGGGTCAAAGTGGAATTTTTTCCGGGACATCAGAATTCGTTTTAGAGGTATGGTTCCTTCGGCAAAGTTTCTTATTTTGATCCCTAGAATACGATTTTCACTGAGCAATGGGCGATTTTTAAATCGACCCACCCTAATAATCGTATATAGGATGGGGAGTAGGATAAAATATCAACTGCGTTAAGCAGTAAAGAATCCACCCCGAAGTAATGCGAAAGCGGTCCCGGGGTGGTCGTTCAAGTGCAGGACCACTATTTGATAGTGCGCTATAAAAAAGTGTCATTCTAGACAGAAATCTTAGCTATTAAAGAGGTAGCTGAATGATAGGTTAATATTCTGACCAAAGTCGGTATCAGCCTGCTATCAAGTCCAGAATTCAAAAACTGTCCTCGACTGTCGCAGATCTCTTAACGAGACGGCTGAGCAGTTCAATATTCACCTCATATGGGAGCCGGGCCGCTGGGACATACCAGGGAAATGCAAAGCAGAAAACCTTGCAGGACTAGGAACTACCTTACTCGTTCCAGGCGAACTGGAATATGTGGTAATGACTCTAGCGACCTGCAAGCTCTTCTTGAGTGATGGTGCCTTTACGACAACAAATGACAGGTGATCGATCACTAGTCAGGAACTGCAAACCTGCCTAAAGTTAGTACAGCCAAAATACTTATTGTTCTGCTCATTAATTTATCTTTATTAACAGTAAAATGGTTATAGCAATCGCATTAAAGTTCTGCAAAAAATAATAATTTTTTTAAACAATGAAAAATAAGTTGTAGAACGCCCCGGTAGGTGAGTATGTAGCGTGCTCGCCTATGAGTTTAGGGTCATGGGTTTGATTCCCACAGAAGGCTGTGGTCTGTTGCTCCAAAAATCTAGCCACATTGTCTTTGTAACCCGGCTATTCCCTAGACCGTAAAATTAGAATATAAATTTACTTTGTATTGTAATTCATATAAATAAATAAATTAAATTAGTTGTTGACGGCTACAAACATTTAGGTGGCAAGATATTTTTGTGGAATGTGTATATTGTCATGATGATTTGAATAATTAAAAACCTGCCACTGTCAAAATCGACCATCGCTTTAATTGGAAACCCCCATGTATACTCTGCATCCAAAGACATCGATATATGCCACGTAAACTTGTAATTTGCAATGCTGTTATCACTGTCCCTCTCCTTCTCCAGTTCTGGTTGGCGATTTTAAGAAATCCAAGCGAACAGCATTCGACCGGTTGTTGGCAAAATGAATTGACATTGTAAAGATTTCTAAAAAATGTTTCTTCTGAGAATATCAGACAGGAATCTTAACGATGGTGGCGTTTAAACACTTAACCATTGCCAAAGTCCGTCTGTCTGTCTGTCCGTCGGTTCGTTCGTTTGTGAATTGTATATTCGCGAAATTAAAGTATTGTATTTATTTATAGATCTCATCAGTGTGGCCCAAAGTTATTTAAACAATTTTACAGAAAACAAGTTTTTTTGGTTGTGTTTTTTTCTTCTAGATTTGTTTTTCACCTCAGCTCACAGTGCAAGTCCGTATTTGTATGTAGAAAATTGCTGTTTACTATTGGACTAGTGCTAATACTTTAAATCAGTGTTCGTTCGTCCGTCCCTCTGTCCGTCCATGCGCCGCAGTACTGACTGAATGAATTCAAAATTCATGTACAATGCCAAGTTTGTAGAAAAAAAATTGTTTTTGTTTTACTTGTGTAAAAAATGCCATATTTGCTGCCAGAGAGTCAGTCACTCAGTTACTTCGCGTCGTTTGCCGCTGTATTCATCGCATCATTTGCTAACTTGTAGCATTTTAAAAAACAAAAGTGATATGACAAGAAAAAAAACACCAATGAAAATAGCCCCAAAAAAGTGTTGGGTTATTCGGTGGCGGCCTTAGACAACAATCTCTTCGAAAGATTGTGTGAATAGTGGCGCATATCTTTCTTTTCCCCCCAAAAAATGGAACATTTTTCATTTTCGGCGGCTACATTTCGATGCCACTGAAAGTGAATTTAATTGTTTTTCGTTTGTTGTCTTTTTTTCAGTTTTATTGTTGCAAAAAACTAGTTGTGATAATTTGAAAACATAAAACAACAAAAATGAAACGAAAAACTAACCATAGCAATTAAGAAACCACAGAGAGAGAAAAATGCCAAATGCATTTGCACACAAAATTTTTGTATATTTTTTTCTTTCTTTCTCTCAATTTACAATAGACCGACCACAAAACCAATTTTGTTACAAAGTCCAAAATTTTAGTTTAGAAATTTACGAAGAGAAATTCTATGCAGATAGTAATAAACAATTAAGAAAATTTCTGTGGAGTAAACCGACTCTCACTGTCTGCGGAATGTAATATGGAATTTGGAACATTTTGTGGGATTGCAGGATATATGGAAAAATTTGCCAGACTACAGTCATTGCAAAGTAACCTAAAATGGAAAATTTTAATTCATTGGAATGATTGCTACATGATAAGATATTCATAAGATAAGATATGAACTGGCCCAAATGCACTGGGTGGTGCAAGAAAGGGACTTGAAAAATACACATTGTAGTGTGTCGAATTTCAGGTATTTATGTCTACTGTATTTCACATAACATCAACATCTTATACCTTTGGGTTAATCAAGAAAGATTAGAGTTCTTGGACTCCGTTCAATGAGGAATCGCTGAGGGTGGTTCTGCGTACATATTTCCCTGGTAGCTCTAAAGAGGAATTGAATTCCGAAGTGATTCCGTTGTAGTACCGAGTTCGCCAGAGAAATTGTAAACGATTCTAAAATTCTTTGGCCTGTCAAAAGCTTAAACCTATTAAGTCGGCAGGACCAGATATGTTTCGCCGGTTGTGGCCTTCGGTAGCTCAGTGGTTAGTGCATTAAACTTGAATCCCGAAGGTGCTGGGTTCAATTCCCAGACAGGGCACTGAAAAAATTTAACATCAACATCATAATTCGAGTTTCTGGAGTTAAAAATAATTCACCGGTCGCACTACAACAACATCTGATCACCCAAGTCAACAGGGAAGCTAAAAATAGACATAACAACAGTACGACTATTTACAGAAATGCAGCGCTTCTAGTGGAGAATATGTAGAAACGGTAACACTCAAATAACTTCCATTCTCTGAAATTAACAGACGAATGTTAATATACAACCGGAAAACATTGAGTAGACGAAAACAACATAAGGTTCCCACGATAATCGGATAAAACGATAATGCCGGAACGAAATCTGTAATAACAAGTAAGAATGTTTCAGTCGGGTAAACCGACTAAGGTATACCCTCACTTTGTGAGTAATGTAATATTGAATATTACACAAATTATTCTGTAAATTTTTGTGGGAGGTACCAGAAGGGGTTTAAGAAATACACCTATATTTCGCTGAATAGTAGATACTTTAAATACATTGCACTGTGCCGAATTATAACAGTTTATATGGACTGGTATATTAACGTTGAGATATTAAATTGTGGTATAATTTGGCCATTTTGTGTGGGAGGTACAAAAAGGGGCGTGGTGATAACGCTCATTTTTCCCTGGACTATAGGCATTATAAAAGCATTACACTGTACAAAATTTCAAGTAATTGTATAACCTGATATTAATGTTATAAACTGTTAACTTTTGGTGCAAAATGGTACCTTTGTGGGAGAGGTACCAAAAGGGGCGTGACAATAGCGCCCATTTTTCAATGGACTGTAGGCACTATAAAAACATTACGCTGTACAAAATTTCAAGTATTTTTATACACTGGTATTAATGTTATAAGTTTTTAACTTTCAGTGCAAAATGGTGCATTTGTGTGGGAGGTACCAAAAGGGGCGCGGCAATAACGCCCATTTTTCACTGGACTGTAGGCACTATAAAAGCATTACACTGTACAAAATTTCAAGTATTTCTTAACACTGGTATTAATGTTATAAGCTTTTAACTTTCAGTGCAAAATGGTGCATTTGTGTGGGAGGTACCAAAAGGGGCGTGGCAATTTCGCCCATTTTCCTCGAGTTGATAGCGACTAACAAACTAATACTATGTGTGGAATTTCAGAAGATTCGAATACGTTTAATAGCAGTTATTAAAGAAACAATATTTCACAACATTTCAACCCTTTGTGGGGGAGGTACCAGAAGGAGTGGACCAATATGGCCCATCTTCGAACTTAGCCGGAGATAGAAAAAAATATTACCACATACGAAATTTGAAGTCAATCGGTTAATCCTTTCGAGAGTTATCGTGCGCACCAGCCAGCAGACAGACAGACAGGCAGACAGACAGACAGACAGACAAACAGACATACGGACGGACATTGCTCATTCGACTTAAAATGACCCAAAACGAATATCTGCCGAACATACTTAGGGTCTCAGATCACTCCTTCGATGTGTTACACTTTTTTTCGTAGCAAATGATATATACCCTCGTCACACTAAAGTGAAGGTATAAAAATAGACTTAAGGAATATCAACTCAGCGTCTCCAAGCTGCTACAACAACAATGTCTCGCCGGCGGAGATACAGGCAGTCCTAGATTCACTGGTTAGCTTGCTGTATTATGTATAGAACTATATATAGGGTGATCTAAGTAGAGATACTTTTATCAATAGCCTTTTTTTGACAGATCACGTGTGAGACGTGTCATGCTGTCATGTTATTTTTTGGCATTTCATCATGGAAAGACTTACGCCTGAACAACGCTTACAAATCGTTCAACTTTATTACGAAAATTCACGTTCTGTGAGGAATGTGTTTCGTGCCCATCGCTCCACTTATGGTCAACATAATCGGCCTACTGAGCGTACTATTCGCAACACCACCACCCATCTTGAGAACCAGCTTTCATTATTGGATAATATTCGACCAAACAGACAACGTCCAGCACGCAGTGAAGAAAATGTAGCGGCCGTAGCTGAGAGTTTACACGAAGACCGTGGAGAGTCGATTCGGCGCCGTTCGCAGCAACTCGGACTAACGTATGGAACGACTTGGCGCATTTTACGTCGAGATCTTAAATTGAAAGCATACAAAATAAAGCTTGTGCAAGAACTCAAGCCGCCCGACCTTCCCAAGCGACATCGCTTCACTCTATGGGCTCTTGAAAAGTTCCAAGAAAATCCGACGTTTTTGAGCCAAATTTTGTTCAGCGATGAGGCCCATTTCTGGCTCAATGGGTATGTACAAGCAAAATTGCCGCATTTAGGGCGAAGAGCAACCTGAAGAGATTCAGAGCTGCCACTTCATCCAGAAAAAACAACGGTTTGGTGTGGTTTGTGGGCCGGTGGAATCATCGGTCCATATTTCTTCAAAAATGATGCCGGTGAGAACGTAACCGTCAATGGCGACCGTTATCGTGCCATGAAAATTTAAATTGAAGCTCGTGATCTCGGCGACATTTGGTTTCAACAAGACGGCGCCACTTCCCACACATCGCATCAATCAATGGATTTATTGAGGGAACACTTCGGTGAGCAGATAATTTCACGTTTTCGGCCGGTCGATTGGCCCCAAGATCGTGTGATATCACACCGTTAGACTTTTTCCTGTGGGGATATGTAAAGTCTAAAGTTTATGCGGACAAACCCACTTCGATTCAGGCCTTGGAGCAAAACATCACGCGTGTCATTCGCCAGTTACCAGTCGAAATGCTCGAACGAGTCATCGGAAATTGGACTCAACGCATCTGAGACGTAGCCGCGGCCAACATTTGATAGACATAATTTTCAAAAAATAAATGCCAAAGAATTTTCTTTCAAAGAATAATAAGCATTCTCCATTCGATTTGAATTTTCTGTGTTTTTTTTTTTCTTTAAAAAAGTAGGGAACCTCGAAATGGATCACCCAATAATTGTATCATCATATCGGAGAGGCATTCTTCATTCCAAAAGCGGGAAATTAATCCCATACATGAGCTAACGATTACCGGTCGATTAGTCTATCGTCATTTCTCCTTAAAACCCTGAAAAGATTAATCAATAGTTACCTTTGGATTTAATTTATCATAGGCTAATGTTCAATCAACAGCATACCTATAGCTAGGGAAAATCCACCGAAAACGTCCTGCAAGTTCTCCTCAGATTTATTGAAGGATCTCGCTCTTTTAAGGAATATGTATACTATGGTATGTTTTTTAGGCGGGACCTTCAATATCAGAAATCCAGCCACAATATTTTACTTAGGACAGCATGATGTAATCAGCTATATCGAAGGATCATACTCTGTTAAGGAATATGCTATGGTATGTTAAGGAATATGCAATGGTAGCTTTCTTGGAATGTGAGAGGACCTTCAATAACATAAATCTTGGCTCAATACTTACGGATCTGGCAACCCTGTGTAACAATATACTATGGAATCTATCCATGAACAATATTCTGCTTTCTCTGAAGAAGAAGCGCAAAGTACTTAGATATTTTACTAGACAAAAAGTTAAACTTCAAATGTAACATTCTGGTAAGCGGTTTGATACTGATTGCCGACCTCGCGAAGCACCTCAGCAAAATCCGGCTTAAGGCGTACAAAAGCAATAAGGGAGAGGTTATCTTACCAAATAACACTAGTGTAGTATCTAAAGATGAACGTCCCTATTCGGAAGTGTCAGATTTGCATCTGACGAGATTTGCATTCAGACTTTTCCGCTTGGATGCGTAGAGAAATTCTTCCTCTCGGGATCGGAAGAATCCTTTGGGGATGAATCCGGTGAGGATGAGCTTGTAGCGGACACAAAAGACGAGGTGGTCCGGCTCCTACGGATAAACCTCCTCCATCTTCTGGCTGCAATCAGATGCATTAAAAGCCCTCCTGATTTAGGGAGTGCTGGAGATATGGTTTATGGGGTTAGTACGACAGGGTTTATGCTGCCTTAAGGTAATGGAACACGTAGAGCATGGGCTAAACAGCGGCCGCCTTGGTGGTCGTCTCAATTAGTTATGCTCAGGAAGTACTGCACAAAGCTCTTAAATAAGGCAATGGCCACAAGACCCCACTGAACTTAGATACATATATAGCAGAACTCAAGCAGTACAAAAAAGGGTTGAGAAAGGCTCAAAATAAATCCTGGATTTATTTCTGTAGCGACTGACTCCCTGGCTCACAGATCTCTATAGTTGTTCCCTATATGTATACCCTCAAAATGGAGAGGAACCAAGACTGTCTTCATTCCTAAAGCTGGAAATGCTCTATACAGAAGCTATCAATTTCCGGGAGATATCCCTCTCTGTTAAAGAATATACAACGGTAGCATACTTAGATAATGAGGGAAACTTCTAGCATCCCTGGAGCTGATAACAATATGCGAAGGTTCAATCATAGGATTCGGATTAAGAGGAGCATTTCAGTTAATTTCGATTTTTCTGCAGCAAAACGCCGCAATGGGAAGTTCTGGAGAGAAACTAATGATGATTACGTTTCGGCAAAAAAGGGTAACATTTTCGTAGCCCTTTTCCCCAAAAACTGGTCTTTTATATCACATTGTGGAATTCAACTAAAAATGACAAATATTTTTTTGAATTTCGCGTCGACAGAGCAAACAAATTTTTCAGAATCGAAATCACCCTAAGGCTGTCTTCATAAATACAGGACCTTCGGATTTCACGCTGATTGTCTATCGTTATTACTCCTTAAAACCCAGCACAGATTAATCGATAGTTACCTTAGGATTAAAATTGATCACAGGCTACTGTCCAATCAACAGCATGCCTACAGCAAGGGCAATTCCACCGAAACTGCCTTGCATGATTTAGTCAGCTGTATTCGTCTCTGTCAATGAATATACTATGGTAGCTTTCAATAACATAAATCTAGCTGCTATAATTACGACTTTAGCAACCCTGGGCGTGGATAGCAGTATACGTAGGTTCATTAATAACCTTCTGATTAAGAGACTCATTTCAGCTAGCTTTCGGTCAACTAACCTCCATAGATTGGTTTGCAGGAGATCACCCCAATAGGGGTGTTCTGTCTCCTCTGCTATGGAATATCTCCATTAATATCTCCACAATATTCTGCTTTATCTGAAGATGATGGGTGTCAGAGTTGTTGCGTATGCAGATGACGTGGCAATAGCCTAGTACTCTTATGACGATTTTTTTCTGGAAAAATGTTGCCCTATCGCCATGAAATACTAGAAAATAGTTGCAATTTTTAAATCAAAATAAAGTAGTCCCTCGAATTTTACTTAACTCCAACTTTCAAAATTTTAAATTGTGTTAGAAAAGTGCTGTTTTCGGGAAAAGGGCAAAGGAAACGCTGCACTGTTTCCAGAAACGAAATCGCCATTAAAGACATCCTACAGCAGACCCTTCAAACAACCACAAGATGGGCTTCCGGTAATGGTCTTGGTGTTAACCCGACCAAGACGGACCCAGTTCTTTTCAGCAGGAGAAATAAGTTATCATCAGTTACAACTGTCTCCTTGGGGGTGTTGAAGTTCCCTTCTCTGAAAGCGCAAAATACTTAAGTATTTCCAACATTCTGGATAGCGTTATGTACATGTAAACGGGCAATGGGAAAATGCTTTGGTCTGACCAGCTTATACACGCAAAGAAAAAATTCATTTCTGCGAAACGAAATATTAGACAACTACAATTCTCGTTTGCCGGAACTGAAATTTACTTTGTTGTGACAGAAAGTTATATCGCGTAAGCGAAATTTCAGTCGTCGTAAACGAGAATTGTAGTTGTCTAATATTTCGTTTCGCAGAAACGAATTTTTTCTTTGCGTGTAGTTTTTTGGATGCGGCAGTAGTCAGGCCTATAATGATGTGCGGCATTGTCGTCTGGTGGACAGCTCACCCTTCTGCGTTTAGAGAATGGCTGCTATATGTATCACTAGTGCGCTGAGAACGACACCAACTGATGCACTTAATTATATACTACTACATGGTTTTCCAATAAGAGTGATATGATTTCTTTGAAAAGAAAACACATTTATTGTTAAGGAACTTCGAAAGTTTTTTATTTAATGTGAAGTACAATCGATACAATTAAGTTCTAAATAAAACGTCATTCAAATGCCCACCACGACTTCTTCTGCAGGAACGAATTCGATGAACCCAATTTACGAGCACTTTTTCCACTAAATCAAGTCGTTTGTCATGAATGGGACGTTCAATAATGACTTGTAAAGCTTGAAGAGAGTATGGTTTATTTCGAAAGGCCAATGATTTCAAATAACTCCACAAGAAATAGTCTAATGGTGTTAAATCACAACTTCTTGGAGGCCATTCAATATCACAATTTCTTGAAATAATCGAATCTTCATACTTTTCTCGCAACAATTCAATTGTTTGGCACGTAGACACAATCGCTCTTAACGAGAGCTAAAATATTGCTCATGGGTGTCAAGGTCGTAGGTCGACTGGAAAGTGTTTATACCCTACACCACACTGTGGTACAGGGTATTATAAGTTTGTTTCACGGCAGATGTTTGTAACACCTGAAAATAACACAGCTAGACCCACCTTAAAGTATACCGATCGACTCAGAATCACTAGCTGAGTCGATTTAACGATGTCTGTCCGTCCGTCCGTCTGTCCATGTAAAGTTGTTCGTCGACTACAGGTCGCAATTTCACTCCGATCGTTCTGAAATTTTGCAGTTTAGAGTATTTCGCGGCTGTTAAGATCGCTATTGAATTTGGCTGAAATCGGTTCAGATTTAGATATAGCTTCCATATATATCTTTCGTCCGATTTGGCCCTTTAGTCCTATAGAAGCTGTATTTTACATCCAATCGTTTTAAAAATTTAGAATGGTAGAGTTTCTTGATCCATGAACCAACATTGCCGAATTTGAAGAAAATCGGTTAAGATTTAGCTATAGCTCGCATATATATGTTTCGTCCGATTTTGCTCTTTAGACCTGAAGAAGCTGTATTTTACATCCAATCATTTAGAATGGTAGAGTTTATTGATCCATGAACCAACACTACCGAATTTGAAGAAAATCGGTTAAGATTTAGCTATAGCTCCCATATATATGTTTCGTCCGATTTGGCCCTTTAGTTCTATAGACGCTGTATTTTACATCCAATCGTTTTGAAATTTAGAATGGTAGAGTTTATTGATCCATGAACCAACACTACCGAATGTGAAGAAAATCGGTTAAGATTTAGCTATAGCTCCCATATACATGTTTCGTCCGATTTGGCCCTTTAGTCCTGTAGAAGCTGTATTTTACATCCAATCATTTTGAAAGTTAGAATAGTAGAATTTCTTGATCCATGAACCAACACTGCCGAATTTGAAGAAAATCGGTTATGATTTAGCTATAGCTCCCATATATATGTTTCGTCCGATTTGGCCCTTTAGTTCTATAGAAGCTATATTTTACATCCAATCGTTTTGAAATTTAGAATGGTAGAGTTTCTTGATCCATGAACCAACATTGCCGAATTTGAAGAAAATCGGTAAAGATTTAGCTATAGCTCCCATATATATGTTTCATCTGATTTGGCTCTTTAGATCCAATCGTTTTTATATCCTACACCACACTGTGGTACAGGGTATTATATAGTCGGCACAGCCCGACTTTAGCCTTTCCTTACTGTTTTTTTTTGGATTTAAAAAAAATGGACTTAGCATCATTTTCAAATGTGAACGGATAGTTTATTTTTGCTCTCCCTCCTTAACGGTGCGTCGGATCGGGAATCGATCAATGGTAAAAGATATTGCTCATGGGTGTCAAGGTCGTAGATCGACTGGAATGTGTTTTTTATTTGATTTAAAAAAAATTGACTTAGCGCACGAAACGTTGCAATTGGTGAAGGATTATTTTGATAATGAAACTGAATAATGTGTAAACGTTTTTCTTGCGTATATGTATGTATATCTCCATGATGAAATTGTAAACACTACTGAATACAACGAAAAACAAATGACTGATCATGACATATTACATATGGCCGAAACGTCACTTCAATATGATTTTGATCCCTATTAGAAAACCCGTTACATTTAATGCCGCTAGACATTATAGCAGTGCAAGGGAACTATCACTATATTCAGGAAATGGTGTCATTCTAGACACAATACCAGACCTTTCAGGCGTTGTTGATTACACTATGTCTGAATCACTTTTTGATATGAAGTATACCTGGTAGATCACAATGGAATGGCCGTATCCCAGGACAAAGGAGATTCTTGAACTTCTATACGGATGGTTCCATACTCAACAACCAAGTGGACTTCGGTGTCGTTTCTAAGAAACTATTACTGTCCATTGCAACAAAACTGGCAGATCACTGTATTTTTTATCAGGCAGAAATCGTAGCTATTAGAGAGGTAGCAGAATGGCTGAGAGTTAATGTTCTGACTCAAGTCGGTATAATTATTTTCTCTGATAGTCAGGCTGCTACCAAGCCCCTGAAAATTATATTTCTCAATTCAAAAACTGACACCGACTGTCGAAGATCTCTTAACGAGATGGCTGTACATTTCAATATTCAGCTGATTTCGGAGCCGGGACTACCAACTTCCTATCAGATGAACTTGTAAGATCTGCCTTACATACTCCAGGGGAACTAAAATATGTAGCCATGCCTCTAGCGACCTGCTAGCCCCTATTGAGAGATAGTGCCTTACGACAGCAAATTAAAGGTGGCCACTAGTCAGGAACTGCATACATTCCAGGCGAATGTGGCTCTGCCTAAACTCCAATCGCATCAAACCACTGCTGTCATTATCGAGACCGGATGTCTCACCTTTCGTGTCTATCATAAAGGGTCACTACCTTATTGGATGGCGCGGGGAGAGCTAGAAATTCCTGCGAAATGACTTTTGCAGAAGCTGCGGAGATGAAGAGGAGGTTAAATCGATAGAAGACCTTCTGTGTCTGTAGAAGGCGGCTGGCTAACGTAGAATCTCATTTCTTTGAGGACTTAGCAAATTTGGTTAATAAAAAAATCCGCCAATTTTAAGCTTTCTAAGGCAATCAAATTGGTTCAACGGGAAGGCATAGGGGAAAGTTATGTTTTCCCTTACCTCCCTGTGGTAGCACAATGCTCTACATGGTCTAAGTGAGTCTGACAAACAGATTGGCACTCTTAACCCAACCTATATTAAATAAAAATCGGTTCAAGATCTAAATCTTAGTTTTTTTAATTGACTATTAATTGCAGGACATAACAGGTGCTTATCTAGAGTTGCAGAACTTTAAATTAAAATAAAGCGAAGACAAAATTTTAAGGTTGAGTAACATAACCGTTATTTTGATAGACAATTTCAAGAATTTGCAAGCGTTGCTTTCGTCTTAGTCTAATGATAATGAAATGGCAAACCAGACTAAACAAGATAATACTATTAGCTGTTAAATTGGCTATCAAATAAAGCAGTCTTACCAAATCAAAGTTGTGAACCTTTAAAAAACACACTGTATAAATAAAAACTCACTGGAATTTCGCTATTTCTTACATTGTTCACCGTGGGAGTTTGAAATATCTCACTTTTATGACTGCCATTCATCATAGTTCGGCATTATTGACTTTTTTCCGATGTATCTGACAATGGAAGAAAACCTCTCACTAATCAAGTCAACATCAATCCATGTTAGACTGACAGACGGACAGACAGATCAGATGTGAAACCATTTCAACTATTTTCCTTCGTCTAAACGTAAAGCACAAGAAATGAGAAATGATTGACAGTCACTGTAAGTATGAGTACAATTTTAGTTACTAACTGCAGCTGAACTACAATACACTGAAAGAAATCGAAGCTAAAAATGATTTCCTTAATTTAAGGAAATGGTTTTAAAATCAAATAAACTATCCACTCATTGTTAAAAAAAGTTCCTGGAATTGAAGATAAATCCTATGGATTCTCGAAGGATTAGGTCATCTCTATTTTTATCAACAAAATATTCTTTCAGTGTTAGCACTAACTAGACACATTCCTAACTAACTAACTAACTACAGCAACTCGTGTTTAAACCGATTAGTGGTTTATTCATATTTCATGTGGTACTTGTTGTACCCCGTAGTCGTTTGGTCTTTCGGTCTTTCGCTTGCTCTTCTGGTCTGTGACATTTTTCTCATCTCATCTTGGGCTACCTGACTGTCTGTCTGCCTGCGCCTCTCTGTTACTTTCTTCATGCGCAGAAATGACAGAAATTTCCCCGTTGTATTTTAATGGAAATCGTTTTTGGAAAAGTAATGCCATCTAAGACGGCTTTTGTCTTGTCGCTGTGTCTTTAATTGTATGAGAGCGTTAGTTGTACTCCCAAGTCGCTCTGTCTGTTTGTCTGTCCGACTTTTCATCAGCGTCTTTGGTGTTTTTATTTCGTTTTGGTTTAAATTTAAGTCGCACTATTTATTTTGAGGAAAATAAAGACAAAAAAACTAGTTTTTCCTCTATTCCGGAATGAAAGGAATACTTAACGTAAAACTCTAACTTTGTTGCGAACGAACTTGATAAAATTCGTCATACATTATTTTTTCTCTTCGTCTAAAAATATTTGTAGAAAGTATTTTTGTAGTTTTTTCTTTTTTAATTTTGAGATTAACGTACGTAGTGAATGGAGCAGTAGAGGTAACCTACTACGAGTACTAAGTAGGCTAAAACCAGCTATAGATAGATGTTGGTTGGCTTGAAGTTTATCATTTCGTTGCAGATATTTTCGGAGGATTTTCATAAATATTCATTAATTTCATTTGAGTGATCAAAAAAGTAAGGCATGTGTCACGACTTTGGAGATTTCATATGAATTAATTTAGATTGCGGAAGGTGCAATCAAGGTGGTTGAGGAAATTTTATAAATAACATTCCGGTATCGCAGTAAGATTGTGGGGAAATCTGCTAACTTTGAAGAGTAATTAAATTAATGGCATTTAATTTACGTTTTAAGAAACAATTACTGATTCATATCTCGAAAATTTATGATACTAAAAATTTTAGATTTCTGGGAACAATACAGCGAATGAGTCTCTACAATTCCTGCTCCATCTACTGCCCGTTGATATTGTGGCGAGGGAAATTGCCATTGGAGCGGCATTACGATTGAACTCTCTATCAATGTGGAGATATAAAAACTACGGCCACATGAGGATATGCTATGATAACCGACCGTGTGGACTATATGCCAACGGTGTACCCCTTCGAGAGGTACTTTACCACTAAGATACCTGCCCAGAGATGAATGGTTTGGCAGAACACCAGTAAATATAAAACATCTCCACTTCTACATAGATGTTTCGAAGTTTGGTGATAAATTTGGCTTCGGAGTACACTGTAAGGAACTCAGTCTTGATATATCTAAACAGACTATCAGATACCTGCATTGTCTATCAAGCCAAAATAATGACAATAAGGGAAGTGGCTGAGTCGCAACATAGTTACTTAGACAGTCAGGCTGCCATAAATTATCTGAAGACCACATTCCTAAATTCACAAACAGCCCTCGACTGCCGCAGATCTCTAGACAAGATGGCTGAGCAGTTTAACATACATTTCATATGGACAACTGTGCATAGGGATATCCCGGGAAACTGCAAAGCTGATGAACTTGCTACGAAAGGGAGGAATTTTCATATATTGAGGCAATCAGGCAGTCCAATGAAATATGGACAGAAATCGACACATATAGGGTAGCTAGAGAAATCTGACCTAGATACAAACTGAGGAGGTCAAAATGTATCCTTGCACTAGCGAGGAAAAAACTGTCTGTGTTAGTGTCAGTTCTGAGGGGATACTGCCTGATCCGCGAACATGCCAGAAGGTTTGGTATTGATTCCAATGACTTTTGCAGTAGCTGTGATGATGAGGAAGAAGTGGAGAGCATTGAACACCTGCTTTGCTACCGTCCCTTATTGAGTAAACGACGTCTGGATATACTGGGGTCTGGAAGTCTGACAGATAATTCCGGTACCGATTTTCGTACTATTGATAAATTTGTTTACAAAACAGATTGGTATCGGCCTCCATTGTATCAGTAGGAACCTACATTGCCCTATGTAAGCTGGCTGCCACCCTAACCTAAAGGATCTCTCTGATACTTTCGAAATCAAGCGAGGCCTCAGGCAAGGTGACTCCCTATCGTGCGATCTTTCCACCATTTTAATAGAGGTAATTCTGAGAAAAGCTGCAGTAAACACTATTAAAACCACCAGTAGCAAAAGTCACATGCTGCTAGCATATGCTGTGATATACACATTATTGAGAAGGAATCAGCGAAATGGTTTAAACTAGCCGGGCGTCCACGCGATTAGACTAGACTACAGCGTGAATGTTAATAATCATTACAATTTCGAGGTAGTAGGTAAATTTATTTAACTCCGATCTGCCGTAAACAAAAATAACAACGTCAGCCTTGAGATTAACCGGAGAATTGAACTTGCGAATATGTGTTACTTTGGGCTGAGCAAGCATTTCAGAGATAAATACCTCTCTTGTGAAATGAAAATCCAACTTTACCAGACTCTTATACAACCAGAATCTTGGGTCTTAACGCAAGCAGATGAAACATCACCTGGAGTCTTCGAGAGGAAAATTCTACGAAACATATATGGACCAGTAGTGGAAAAGAGGCGAGTACTGATGTCGCATTAACTACGAGCTATATGAACTATATCCCGATATTGAAGTAGTGAAGCGGATCGAATTAACGAGAATACTCTGAATCTTGAATTCGACAGAAGTTATACTCTTTTAACGATAATAAAAAACACACTTCGATCGTAAAATACTCGATATCGAATGCCGTAATTTGGCCCCTTCGTTACATATAAGTGAAATAATTACTATACATACAGATGTAGTTCTGCAATAGGTTTCGATATCACTAGTCAAGTGAAAATAAATTCGAATATAATTAGCAATGACAGAAACCAAGATCACGGTCTAAGGATTTGGCGCCACCTACAAGTGAGGTAATGACTTTTTAGACATTTCTCTCTGGGAACACTAAGAGCGATTTTCACAAAACTTCAAATACCGATCCTTTTTGCAACTTGTGGGTACAGGATTCTGACAGAACGCATCGAAATTTGGATTTGCTACAAAAATTTAGTAGTTCCAACCTTTTTTATTTAGCAATAGAAGACTCATTTTTCTCTGGGCGTACTAAGGACAATTGTCGAGAAAACTTCAAATTCCAGTCTCATAACATTTTCTGGAACTTTAGGTTAGCTGATTCGTATATAGCACCCTGAAATCTAGCATTTCTACAAATTTGGTAGACTGAACTTTTTCTATTTCGCCTCAGTAGTCGATATTCTCTCTGGGTGCAGTAAGTGAAATTTTCAGAAAACTTAAAATATCGGGCCACATAAGAATATCTGGAATTTGTGACTACTACATTCGGATAGAACACATGATTTCTATGCGAAAAACAGCTGATTTTCGACCTAAAAAAATTATCAGAACGACAAAGTGAAAAACATGCTGCCTGATACTTGGTCGCAAATCAGCTGTTTTTCTCAAAGAAGTCAAGCGAACGTTAATGTTCGTCATCAGGCGTTAAATTTGGTAGACCGAACATTTTCCACATATTTAGCCACAGTGGGCACTTTTCTCCCCCTACACATCTATGATATTGTTATAAACCGTTTTAAATCGTTATAGTTTATTTATGATCAAAATTGCATTATTTAATTGCAATTTGTCTTTTTTTCATTATCTCACATTTAGGTGGCGCCAAAAATCATCTCTCAGACCGTAGGCTTGGTTTGTGTCTCTTGCTAATTACACTATTCAACAACATTTTTGTCGAAGGGCTGTGCATAACATATTCTGGTATAATGTAGAGTCCTAAACTCGAAAAAATATTTAAAAAAATTTTAAGGTTAATTTTTTTTTTTTTTTTTTTAAATTTCTTTAAAATTCCCATTTCCATGGGAGGTACCTTTAGTATTTGTACCATATTTTTTGAAGTATATGCTCGAAAAAGCCGGGATACATATTTAATTAAAATAAATTTTGACAACTTATTGGAATATTTTACAATATATATAGTTTATTAGTAGCTATTACCTTGAGAAAAATGGGCGAAGTTGCCACGCCCCTATTGGTACCTCCCACACAAACGGACCATTTTAACTGCTTATAACTTTCATAGATGATAGTTTTCAAAAAATGGAACCAACTAAATTTTTGCGAATTTTTTATATTTTCTTTCGTGCCAGCAAAAAAATCCCGGTATATCGAGCTTATACAGGGTGGAGCGCGGGAATTTGCTTTTTTGTACTGCAGGCTGTGGCGGCACTGTTGGTCGAAGTGAGTGGAGAATGTGCATGGCTTACAGTGGCTGACGGGATATTTGTATTCGTTTGCCTTTCAGTTGCCATCATGCTATGGACCGTGAGGAAATCTCATTGAGTGTTGAAGTGTATTTTTGGAATGCGCACTCGCTCGGGGTGATGTGAACTGGCCGGCACGCTCACCAGACTTAGCCCCATGCAATTTTTTCCATGCGAAGGTGTATATCAACCGTCCCAAGACCTTGGAAGACCTAATTAACAATATTAAGGCTGAAATTGGCAGAATACCAGTCGTCATGCTTGTTGGAGTTCATGAAACGTATGCAGCAGTGTTTGGATAGCAAAGGTAGACATTTGCCAGATACACTATTAAAAACCATGTAATTCAAAAATTCTCTTACTGTTCAATTTTTAAATTCAAATCCCGGGATCTCGGTATTTTTCGGGATCCCGCAATTTTTCGATATCCCGGGATTTTCTGGATAAATCGGTATTTTTTCATTCTTAATGATGTGATATTTCGAAATGGAATACAAACATTTTAGTTCAGTTTTAATTTAATTTGAATAAGAATAAAAACAGCTAAAGCATAAATTATCTTTTGTTAAAAAATACTAACTTTTATTAAAATATTTCACAACATCTTAGCTATGGAATAATTTTGGTCCAACTTCAGTTCGTCGTCTGAATTATTACGAGTATTGATGTTATCGTTTTGTGGGACACAAACTCCATTTGTGGGTTTGTTTTAAGTTTACTTGTTTATAATTAAATGTATGATATATTTTGTAATTCTACTCCAAATTTCTAATTTTTTCAACGGATTTTGTCAATGTTTTTTGATGTTAACAATTTACGTCATTAGTTTACATTTTCGACAGATTGTATCTATCTTTCACTTTTTGTTTTATGCGAGACAGCTTCATATATTATTATTAAAATATCCCGGGATTCGGGATTTTTCGGGATCGGGATTTCCCGTTTGACATCACTAAATATAATTAAAATATAAAATGAATTTTTCTAAGGTTCATAACTTTTTTATTTCATTCCCAAATAAGCAAATTACCGCGCACCACCCAGTATATAAAAAAATATGGTCCAAATACTGGAATTTTAGAAAAAAACATTAAAATAAAAAAAATTGCTGACGCTGACGGTTATATGAAAATATTGTATTCAGAACGCCAACGGGATTAGTATAAGTAAAAAAATGCGTATGTAACGTCCGCAACAGAGGATTTGCCCATGTGCTAAACTAATTGGTTTTAAACCACTTTTCTTGGAAGACTTTAAAATACAAACAAAATTCATTACTTTCGCCCTTACTGGTAAGCGCTCCCGTAAGCTAGAAACAATTTTAATGTCTGTACCGTCACTCATATTTTCTGCTTATGCAGTTCAATCATCCGAAAAACTAATCATGTGATCTTCCCCAATATAAAAATTTATTTAACATTTTTAATGTTCACATAAACTAAGTATAATTATAATTATTTTGCTCATTGTTCTAAACCGATGTCCCTCCTTACTCTCGTCTTTTCTTCCTCCACTCTACTCTCTCTACATTAACGATTAAAAATGCCTAAGGTAATGTTAAGAATAATTAGTCGTCTATTATAATAAACATGAAAGTTAAATTTACATTTCAAATCAGATAAGTGATGATGATGATGATACGGTGATATGATATCACTACAGTTGTTGTTGTTGATGTTATTGTTGTTTTAGATTCCCGTGAAACATAAAATAGAGGAAAAAAACTAAACTAAAGTAAAAGCATTTCAATGAAAAGTGCATTTATAAAATAAAAGCCATTATCATCAATGTCGGTCTGTTTGTATGTCTGTCCGTCCGTCCGGTCTGCTGGGGATAGCTCAGTTGTTTATTTTTCATCTCATTTTGAATTTCCATAAAAGGGACCAGGGGAAGAGGTGCAAGAGAGGAGGCAAATCTGAAGGGGTTTTTATATTATTACCAGAGAGAAGAAACGGTAATATTTGAGATGAAATGGTTCATGGCATGGAAAGGAAAAAAACAGTCACGGAAAACCCCCCTTTAACAGACAATAAAAATCCGTTCATGGAGGCCGTTTCTCAGTTATGCCCTGCCTCGGGGGCCATCGAAGCCCGCTTTCATTCTTCTTCTATGTCTACCATTTCTTCCCCGTCTTCTTCTTCTCTTCCAATCCCACTAAAGTGATCTTGAATTTCCCAACTGTAAAATTGTAATTAAAAAATTGAGATGTTTTCCATTCAGTTCATGTTATGTTTTTGATGCGGGAAAACAATTTTTCCTATGTAGATTTGAAAGCAGAAATTCCAAAAAAAAACAAGAAAAATAAGCGCAGCAAAAGAAACGTGTGTGTGTTTTTGTATGTACGACGAGTATAAATTGCTTGTTCACACAATAAATCGTGTATTGTTGGGAATTCTCAAGGTTTCCTCAGGCAGACACGAGAGAAGAATAGGGGTTTTGGATTGGACTGTAGTACAACACCATCACCACCGACCGCCACATTCAATATTTGTTTGTGTTGTTGTTGATGTGTTTTTGGTCTGAATGACTGACTCTCGTTGTTGTGCACGGTTGGTTGGCGGCTATTGTTCCATCACCACTTGTGTACTTCGGTCGGTCTCAAGCGATTTTCCCTCAGCTGCAGTGGTGGCACTCTCTGTGTGATGGAATTGCTTGGGCACCACACGTAGATAGATACATATGTTCCATCACTCCTGTGCTACGCAAGGCATTGTATGTTTGAGATAGGCTTTGTAAAGCAAAAAAAAAATTAAGAAATTATATGAGTTAGATCGGAATTTACACATTTTGATATATCTTATGGGGGAACCCGCCCTGCCGTAAGGGGAACTAGTACAGACAAACCTAGTGTACACGCGAGTCCCATGAGACAACTACAAGTTCTGCTTCTATCTTTTTAAAAATATTTGTTTAGCTGTCAAATTAATTATGACAATGTCATAGCCCATAGGAACAATTGTCTACCCTCTGCATTACCTGTAGCCAGTCATTTCGCTAGTCACATGTAAAGGGTATTTCAATGAGCACTTCATATCTTCCTAGTAAGGCAAACCTAGTGTACACGCGAGTACCAAGAGACAACTACAAGTTCTGTTTCTATCTTCTTTAAAAATATTTGTTTAGCTGTCGAATTAATTATGACAATGTCAGTCCATAGAAACAATTGTCTCCCCTCTGCATTACCTGTAACCAGTCATTTCGCTAGTCACATGTAAAGGGTATTTCAATAATCACTTCCTATCTTTAAATTTAAATAGAACAAAGCGGTTGTGAGATACAATCGAACTTTATTCGTTTCGTTTGAAATCGTGCAAATGTTCGCCGTTGCTTCGCTGTATGACGTTCATCCCAAATGGCCCATGCTTCATGACTCTGATGAATAAATAAGGCTGTGGTTTGTGGCTTATTCACACAGACTTCGTAAGTGTTCACCTGACTTAAGAAAACTCCACAAGAAAAAGTCTAATGGGGTCAAATCGGACGTTCACGGTGACCATGTGAGGTTACCATATCGTTGGTGTCCATATCATGCAATTCAATCCATATCATGCTCTTTGCAAAAATATACCTAAGTATTCTGCGCTTTCAGAGTTGGGAATTTCAATACGATCATGGAGACCGGTTTAACTGGTTGTACCTTATTTGTAGAAAACCTTATGAAAAGAACTGTTTCCGTCTTAGTCAGGC
Organism: Eudasyphora cyanicolor; assembly: GCA_963930755.1. Lineage (NCBI taxonomy): Eukaryota > Metazoa > Arthropoda > Insecta > Diptera > Muscidae > Eudasyphora > Eudasyphora cyanicolor. The sequence continues at coordinate 199,678,197 of OZ005734.1, read as the reverse complement.
TAGCACCAAGAACATTGCCGAATGCCCATCTTGCGGTTGTATGAAGGGCCTGCTGTAGGATGTCTCTGAGAGTATCCAGAAACTTCCCTCCAGCAGGTAATGTCACGTCATCTGCATAGGCAACAACTCCGACACCCATCATCTCGAGGAAATGTAGAATAGTGTTCATGGAGAGATTCCATAGCAGAGGAAAATCTGGAAATCTATGGAGGTCAGTTGACCCTAACCTAGCTGAAATGAGTCTTTTAATTAGACGGTTATGAATGAACATACGTACACAGCTCCAGTATGTGACGGCTTTCCCGCTTTTGGGATGAAAACAACCTTAGTTTCCCTCCATTTTGTTGGTATGTAGGCCTGATTAATACAACATGTGTACTCGTATATCTCTCTGAGCCAAGGTCCAAATGTATCATCCACTGCCTGCAGCTCCGCGGGTGAGACTTTGTCTTTTGATAACCCAAATAATTCTAGATTCGATTACAATCTTGCTGGCGACCACCCATGGCTGCACCTCAAGGGAATCCCCAATTTAAGTATTCGATGCCTCTTCGCCGAACATACTAACCCCCATTAACACAAAACAAAATAACCGAGCGTAGGAGCTAACGAAAGTTAAAATATATGGAATTTGACAGCTATAACCGGTAGTTAGCTCTTAAACCTAGTTTATTTATTTATTGCTAATGGCCCTTAGGGTCTTAAGTCGAACATAAAACACGGCGAACAAAACAAGATAGGTCGAAGACGAGAGTCATGCGATGTATTCATGCTATCGAAGTCGAAGAAGTACCACCACAATTTACAGTTGGAGAAGTTGCAAATGCTATCGTAGCTGAAAGTCATCCAAAGCGCTTGTCCCGACGGAATATCTATGCTGAAGCAGTTGGACATCAACGGGAGTCGAATACCTGACTAATGTTCTCAACCGACAACCTGTCCCGCATGCAACCAGGAACCACACGACACACTACTCCTGTTCACCTGCCCTGCAGAACCTACTCAACAAGTTCCCAGGTCTCTTTGGACCCATCCAGTGGAAGCAGCCACTTTCCTTGGCCTGGAAACCATTATTACTACGAATTGTTGCAGGTTAAGAAGAGTAAATGGACCGAACATACTTAGGGTCTTCATGCTATCCAAGTCGAAGAAGTACCACCACAATTTGCAATTGGAGAAGTTGCAAATGCCATCCGTAGCTGAAAGTCACCCAAAACGCTTGGCCTGACGGAATATTTATACTGAAGCAGTTGGACATCTACGGGAGTTCAATACATACTAACGTTTCCAACCTGAAACACGTCGAAAAACTGTCCCGCATCCAACCAGGAACCACACGACACACAACTCCTTTTCAACTGCCTTGCCGAACCTACTCAACATACACTCTTTGGACCCAACCAGTGGAAGCAGCCACTTCCTTGGCCTGGAAACCATTATTACCACGAATTGTTACAGGTTAAGAAGAGTAAATATCAAAATTCCTGGTCCATTGTTTAAACAACGTAGGATTTACAACTCCAAAAAGTCATTTTGGACCTTAATATGGGGGGTCCCAAAATTAGCCGACATGACATATAGATGGCGGTAGTAGTTTAAAATATAAATATTTCGTAAAATTGGCAACCTTCTAAAAGATATGTTTTAAGTTTCAAGGCTCCACGTTGTTTAGATTTTATTGAGCACTCCAATGTAAACGATATCAACGAATTTGTAAACCTGGAAAAAATTAGTCACCGATATGCGCCGATTGAAATGCCTCAGTCCAACCAATATGTTCAAGTTTCAAAACAGAAACTAATCCGAGGGAGATAATCTGGCGAATAAGGTGTGTGCTGAAGCAATTCGATCTTTAATTCATGGACTTTGGCCATCGCACTAGTAGATGTGTGAACTGGTAAGTTGTCTTGATTTTGAGCAACCGCGGCACCCATCTTGCGCACAGCTTTCTCATCATCAAATTGTTCGTTAATAAGTGATGTGTAGCACTTTTTGAAATGCCTATGACTTCAGCTAGGTCACAAACCTTCAGCCGACAGTCATCCAATACCAGTTTGTGGATTTTTTTTTAACCATTTCTGGCTCACCTCAAGTGGTCGACCACTACTACGGTGTTCGTCTTGGCAGCACGTTGGCAGAAGGCTGTCACTTTTCAAACTACTGCCGCCATCTATGTATATGTCAGGATAATTTTGGGACCTCCCTCGTATGTCCTAGAAAATCCTAGAAATATTTCTTCATATTTGCGACCTGCACTTTGAGTTGATGAATTTCTTAAGTTTATGTGGAATTCCTTTATAATGCAAATCGTATGACCTGTACTGTTTTGTGAATAATTTTTGATTGGGTTGACGGATAAAGACCAAATTTTGACTGAATGTAATTTGGAATATTTAGAAATTAAAAATGCAATCTCGCTAAATCTCTGGCTAAATCGATCAGAAAACCACAATACATGTTAGGATGGGTTAGGGTGACAGCCGAAGTTACCAACTCACATAGACCAATTGAGGTCGCCAGTTTATCCACCTGTTTGATACACCATGTTATCAATAATGTAAATATCGGTAACGACCCTATCAGATTTTCTGGAAAAGCCGACCACATTATATCCAGACGTCGTTTACTCAGTATTAAAGCAGGTGCTCAATGTTCTACACTCTTTCCTTTATCTCCACACTGCCTGAACTGGCTTGTTCGCCAGGATGGTTTGATTTGTGTCTCCTTCTTAAATTGTTGATTCATCAACTCTCGTTTTGTTCTCTATTCGAAATCTTTGCAAATAGTTTATTCTTTTTATTTCTAAGTATAAAATGTCTCACAGTATTAGCTAAGTGTTCTTGAGCTTATCTTTTAATAAAGAACCTACATTTGCTTAAGTGGTCTATACATGCAAGTATATGCACTAGGGTGGGTCGGAGGAAAAAAATTATTAATATTGGTTAATATGTAATTAACCAGCAAAATCTTGGTAAGTACATGTCATTACCACTTGCATTATCTTGTAATGACATCTCATTACCCTCTGCATTACATTTAGCCAACAAATAATCACACACTTGATTGCTTATATATTATTATTATTAAGCCATTAAGCAACTCGAAAATATCTTTTACCACAATCATTATTATTACAGTATTACTTACGTTCACGCTTACTTTTGAATTAATTGTAAGCGTGGGGGTAAGTGTTTTTTTCAGCTTCTGGCATGCTTGAATGGAAGCACATTCCTCCAATGACATGTATGTGTAAAAATAATTCGAGGGATGGCCAAACTATAAACATTTACTGCTTTGAATTTTGCATACACGTCAGCTATTTGGTAATGAAAATTTTGCTGACTATGTACTTATGAGCTCAACAGATTACTTATAATATTTCCTAATAATTTGTTCCCACTGTGCGCGTTCATTTATGTCTTGCATTTAAACCACTAAACACGTACACGCGAGTATAAGATTTGTGTGTCATCCTCAGTTCATAGCTCCATAGCATCCTTATGTATCACCTCATTACCTTTTTTATGGGTCTCCATTGAATCACTTTGTTTGTGATTCACTTTACTTGCCAATAGTATTTTTTGTTTGTTTGCTTTATACCTAAAGTCCATGGAAATGAGGTTTTTGCAAACACATACATACAGTCATAACTCTTCAATATCAGAACCTTTTAGAAAAAAGACATTAAGAGTCAAAGAGAGAAGATGACAGTTTTGTGTATTTAAAAAGAAATTCTAAGTGTAGAGTACTAATCATATACGACTACTAAAACGAAAATGGAATGTTAATATGTACACGGAAAAAAATGTTACATTTTTTCAGCCAAATTATTTGAATTAAAGAAGTCCTTTATTTAATAAAAACGACCTTTTTATTGAAGAGAGAAAAGATCAGCCAAATGTTTCGTCGTTATATTTTTAACTAATTTTTTATTAATTTTTTAATAATTTTTAAGATTTGTTTTCATTTGCCACATAACTGTTGACATCATGACACAACGTGTATTTGCAATTGAAAGGTGATGAAATGTAATTTTTGGCGTTTCAATCTGGCTTATTGGCCTAAAATACAAAATACAAAATACAAAAAATAAAATTGTTTTTTAATTAATATTAAAATAATTTTTTAAATTAATATTAAACAATTTTTTTTAAAAAAAATTAAAAATAAATTCCTCCTTAATTTGTTTTGTATTTTTCGTTTAGAAAAATAACATTTTGCAAAAAGCCCCATATTTGTAACTTTAACCGATAAAGAGAAATACTTTTATACCCTCCACCATAGGATGGGGGTATATGCATTTTGTAACTCCGTTTGTAACACCACTAAATACAGATCTGAGACCCCATAAAGTATATATATTATTAATCGTCGTAAAATCCTAAGACGATTTAGCCATGTCCGTCTGTCCGTCTGCCACGCTACAATCTATAATACTTGAGCTAGGTGGCTGAAATTTGGTACATATACTTCTTATATCTGCAGGTATGTTGGGATCGAAAATGGGCACTATCGCTAAATTTTTTGATATAGCCCCAATAGCATCTCTCCGATTTGATTTCCTAACGCCACAGAGACCTCAAATTTCAACTGATCGGGCTGAAAATTGTTAACTGGTGTTTATTTATACCCGGAATCCTTCATACGAACAACGGTAGTCATAGGTCCATGTTTTGATATAGCCCCCATACATACGAATTGGGCTGAAATTTGGTATAATGAGTTTATTTGTATCCGAAAACTTTCACATGCGATCCATGGTGGAGGGTATATAAGATTCGGCATAGCCGAACTTAATTCGTCTTCACTTGTTTATAATAAACACTGAATTTCTCAAAATTGGCAAATTTAAAAATGTTATTATCTTCATAGTAGTCATTTTTTATTATAAAGGGTGTCCCAAGAAGAGCGCAATTTTTTAATTTTAAATAAAACACAGATATTTAAGAAAAAATCGTGAAACTTTATTATATCGTAAAGTAGACAGAATGAGGTTATGTATGGAACATTATATCGTGCAGATGGCCGCCGCGGCTTTGCTGGCATGCACGCGATCTTTTAATGAAATTTTCAATGACCGTTTTGCATGAATGCTGCGGTATTTCATTAATGCAGCGTCCAATTTCGTCTTTTAAGGCTTGAGTCGTCGTCGGCTTATTCGCGTAAACCATCGACTTCAAAAAACCCCAAAGAAAAAAATCGAATGGTGTTAAATCGCACGATCTAGGCGGCAAAATCGGCAAAATCAGCATTTATCGGCAAAATCAGCATTTTCATGTTGTCTTTCCAATACCCAATTAACGAACTCCCTTCGCTGTCCATGGTCAGTTGGCTTCAGTTCCTGAGTCAATTGAACTTTGTATGCATGAAGATGCAAATCTTTCGTCAAAATTCGCTGCAAAGTGGATTTGGAGACACCAATTTGCTGAGCTCGGTGTCGAATTGAGGTGGATGGAGTTTGAGCGACATCATCACGTACAGCTGCGACATTTTCGGTCGATCGACCTGGTCGATGGCGCGTTGTTGTCTTTACATCACTAACAGACCCAGTTTCGGCAAATTTATCCATTAATCTCTTTACAGTTGACTCTTTTGGAGCATTATTGTGACCCCAAATTGATCGCAATTTGCGAACTGTAGCCGCAAAACTTTCACCATTTTGGTAAAACAATTTCACAATGAGAATGCGTTGTTCATTCGTGTAGCGCTCCATTTTTACTAACCTCGTACCTTCTACTAACAAACAATAACAATTATTCAAATGTCAAACAATGACACTTCGAATGTTGCGAGATTTAAAAATTGCGCTCTTCTTGGGACACCCTTTATTTGTATCCCCTCACCTTAGAGAGGAGGGTATATATCATTTGCTACAAGCCAAAGGTGTAACACATCGAAGTAGTGACCTAAGACCCTAAGTCTGTTCGGCGAAAATCCGTTTTGGGTCATTTTAAGTCATTTGAGCAATGTCCGTCCTTCCGTCTGCTGGCTGGTGCGCACGATAACTCTAGAAAGGATTAACCGATTGATTTCAATCTCCGCCTAAGTTCGAAGATGGGCCATATGGGTCCACTCCTTTTAGTACCTTCCCCACAGAGGGTTAACATTTAGTAAAATATTGATTATTTACTAACTTATATACTACTTATTCGAATCTTCTGAAATTCCACACATTATTAGTTTATAAGTCGCTAACATCCCAAGAAAAATGGGCGAAGTTGCCACGCCACTTTTGGTACCTCCCACACAAATGGACCAGTTAGTACCAAAAGGTAACATCTTTTAACTTTAATACCTCTGCATACAAATACTTTAATTTTTGTAATGTTTTTATAGTACCTAGAATTCTAGAGAAATTTGGGCGTTATAGGCACGTCCCTTTTGGTACCTCCCATACAAATGGGCCATTTTGTATCAGATGTAAACAGCTTTTAACTTTAATACCAGTACATACTTTAAAGTTTTTAAATGCAATTTAAATTGATAAAATTTAATAAAAACAAAAAAAAATATACGAATATTTTTTTGGGAGTCAAGGTGAGGGGATTCATAAGTCGGTTTACCCGACTGAACTTTCTTACTAGTTTTAAGATAATTCGGTTTGGTTGTCGACAATATCTAATATAATCGTATACCAAGTTTTACTCAAATCCATGAAATTAGTCAAAAAGGGTATTATGACTGTGCGCTTGTTTGTAACGCCCAAAAGGAAAAGAGATATACACATAGTTTATTATACCGATCGGCATAGATAGTTCTATGTACCTTATAACGATCTTTACGAAAATATATGCAGAGTCATTTCTTGTTCAACGACCCTTATTGAAAATGGATCAGATCTGTCCATATTTGTATGTAGACCCCTATAAAGTTCGCTAACGATGTCACTCTTGACGCTCTAGAAAACACATTTCGATACCTCCATTCTAAACTATGCTAAGTGCAAAAAGATAATTTTTCAGGAGAGGCGATCAAATTTGATGAGTTTTTTAAATTTGTGTGGAATTCCTGCAAACCGAATGACCTGTACTCTTTTGTGAATAAATTTTGATTGGGTTGACGAATAAACACCAAATTTTGACTAAATATAATTTGGAATATTTAGAAATTGAAAATGCAACTTCCCTAAAACCATGCTAAGTCAAATTAGCATGTTTTAGAATGGAGGTATCGATTTGGCTAAAATGTGAGCATTTATATTGCTCTAAATAATCTCCAGTGATAATGGGGTTCACCGGTCCATGTGTTGATGAAGGTCCATTGCGTTCCGACATCTTGACGCTTTAGGTACGCATTTGTTAATAATGTGGAATAATACTGACATCAACGAAAGATGACATGAGCCTACCTTCATTACTAGACACAGACCAGGAGGTGCTCGATGTCACCTTGTTTCCGAGAATTTAAGTGGAAGTATTTCTGATTGCAAACTTTTAGACTCTCATAGCTTTTCTGACCATAGATATATTAGATTCTGCATGAACGCACGAAGCCAAGAGCAAACATCGACCGCAATTGTGGTCGTCTTGATTGAATTTCTGTTACCGAACTTCAACTGACGCATTACATATTACAATTTTAAGCCTTCTATCATTAACGGTTAAGGAATCAAAATTATTTAAATTGCACAGTCTCCAGGAAAACTGAAATGTGTGGTTATGCCTCTAGCGACCGGTAAGCTCTTCTTGAAAGATGGAGTCCTTATGGCAACAAATGACAGGTGGTCACTAGTCAGGAGAAACTGCACACATTCCAGGCTAATGTGGCACTGCCAAAACTAAAAACGCACCAACGCAATGCTGTCGTTGTCGAGGCCGGATGTCTCATTTCTGGTGTGTGTCATGACAGGTCACTGCCTAATTGGAGGCACGCAGAGAGATTGAAGATCCTGCATAATGACTTTTGCAGAAGCTGTTGAGACGAAGAGGAGGAGGAATCAATTGAACAACTGCTGTGTCTGTGCCCCGCTCTCTCTAGAAGGCGGCAAGTAACCTTAGCTAACTCCCCATTTCTTTGGAGAGTTTGCTAACTTGGCTATTTAAAGCAATTTAACTGATTCAACAGCAGGGGCTATGGATAACTTATGTTTTCTCTTACGTTCCTGTGGTAAAGCAATGGACTGTATAGTCTAGGTGAGTCTGCTATACAGGCCCTCAGTCATAACCAGGGATGTAATGAAAGTGGCTGTAGCGAATATTGAAATATGTTTCTTGCGAAAGCGAATATTATTTTTTTGTTTTTGCGAATATTGAAATATGCATTTTTGCGTGTATGTTCCATTTTTAGTAATACTTGTCAAATGTCAAAGAAGAAAAGCTTCAAAAGTGACAGCTACCGAAATACCGGGTGATCCAAAACAACACCTCTTGTTGGAAAAACCGTTATTTTGGCAAGAACTCATCTCAATAAAATTTATTTAAGTCTGTTTACATTTTGTTGTAGTCCCCGTGTAGGGGTAGCCCTCAAATATGCTAATTTACTTATAAGCCATAAATACCACATTTTTCTGATGAAGAGTTTGACTAAAGAATTTGAGGTCTAAAATTTGGACAAAAATTGTAGCGATCTTTTTTTTTTAAAATTAGCTTAAACACAAAAGGGTGGTTCCAAAATTTGCTACACATTTAAAGATTTTTGCAGTAATAGAATTGAATACAATCCATGGTGGAGGGTATATAAGATTCGGCATGGCTGAACTTAACGCTCCTACTTATTCATGGTTTTTTTCGTACCAGAAAAAAAGTTTTTTTTGGAAAAAATAATTTTTTCTAATTATTTAACGACAGTCTCTAAATTTCCGTTTCTCATAATTTCCTTTAATTTAAATGGTATCCCGGCTTTATCGAGCCAATACTTTAAAAAATATGGTCCAAATACTAAAGGTAACTTAAATGAAAACTGGAATTTTAGACAAAAAATTGAACATAAAAAAATTTTTTGTTTTGGTTTATTAAAATAGTATGCTTCAATCTATATAAAAAATGTTTTTTGGTTTCGGACAAAAAAAAAAATTGTTGTGTCATTTAGAAGTGATAAAAGTCTTATGTTATTATTAAAGTATTGTTATTGGTTATAATTAAATTTGACAGAGAGTAGTTTCTTGATATGTGAACAATTTAAATGCAATCCAAATTTAGATACAGACCCATAAAGAATTTTGCATCTATTCATCAAAAAAAAACAAGTAAAAAGTTCGGTCGGGTAAACGACCTATGAATTCCCTCATCTTGAGTCCCAAAAAAATATTAGTAAATTTATTAATTTTTTTTTGTTTTAATTAAATAATGATCAGTCTAAATTGCATTTAATAACTTTAAAGTATGTACTGGTATTAAAGTTAAAATTTGTGTGGGAGGTACCAAAAGGGGCGTGCCAATTACGGCCACTTTTCTCTAGATTCTAGGTACTATAAAAGCATTACACTGTACGAAATTTCAAGTATTTGTTTGCACTGGTATTAAGTTAAAAACAGTAAACTGTTGGTACAACAGTTTTGGGTGGTACCAAAAAGGGCGTGTCAACTTCGCCCATATTTTTCGAGGTAATAGTGACTATTAAGCTAATCCTCTGTAGAATTTCAGAGGATTCAAATAAGTAGTATAGAAGTTATTAAATAATCAATATTTCACTAAATGTTAACTCTTTGTGGGGGAGATACTGGAAGGAGTGGGCCAATATGGCCCATCTTCGAACATAGAAGGAGATAGAAGAAAATATTACCACATACCAAATTTGAAGTCAATCGGTTACTCCTTTCGAGAGGAAGGATAAAAATTACCAAGAAACCGTTTTGGAAGCTGTTGTGAAACCACTTAACCATTCCCTATTCCAAAACCAGGCATGGACTTTCTAGTATGATTCTGCGCCGACATATATGTCTGGGTCATCATGGCTTTAAAACAATTTGTCAGCTTTCATTTCTTCTGATGAATGGCTCTCTGGCAGCCACTGGATTACAAATTGTGGACAGTTTCAGAGGACAGGGTCTGCACAAAAAATACCCAAGCATCGATTCTCTTAAGACTGCTTTGATTCGTGCTGTGGCCATTTTCCCAAAGGGACGGGGTGCGTGCGGCTATTGGTGATTGGTCAGTGCGACTTAAGGCATGTGTTAAGACCAATAGCGGACATTTCGAATGAGTGCTTGCTTTTTGCATGCAATATATGTCAATAAATATATACAATAAATTTAGTCCAAAGGATTCATTACTTTAATGTTATAACAAAAAATGTGTGTAATTGAGCGCCCCAGTAGATGAGTTGGTAGCGTACTCGCCTATGAGTTTGGGAGTCGTGGGTTCGATTCCCACCAGAGGCTCTTGTCTGTCGCTGCAAACATTTAGCCATATGGTCTTTGTAACCCAGCCTTTCCCTGGACCGTAAAATTAGAATATAAATTTACTTTGTATTGTAATTCATATAAATAAATAAAATGTGTGTAACAGTATTTATGTCCCTACTAAGTAGCCCCTATATATCGATACCTCCATTTCAAAACATGCTAATTCAAACAGCTAGTTTTTCAGAAGAGGCGATCAAAGTTTTCAAATGTGTCAATCTAATGATCTCTACTATTTTATGAATAACTTTTGATTGGTTTGGGGGATAAACACCAAAATTTTGCTGAATTTAATTTGCAATATTTAGAATTTAAAAATGCATAGTCCCTTAAAACATGCTAAGTCGACTTATCATGTTTGGGAATGGAGGTATCGATATTTCGCGTTCATGGCTTGGAAAATAATGGTGCAGGTTATAATATATGGTCGATACCTCCCGACTTTTGTCTTTCCTCAATGTGTTTTAAATGTTGACTGCATTTTTTATAAACCGAATATAACGAATTTCTCCTATAAGGAACTAGTTAGTTAGCTAGTTCATATATTGACTACTGGTATATTTTGCCTCAAATTTCGCTTTGTCGGTCAATTTGGTTTAGGTTTATTTCTAACCCTTTTGGGGGTCACACGCTATTTACGACCCCACTGTAACAGTTGTATACAATTACATTTATTATACATTTTTTGGGCTGAGGTAAGGTCATAAGGTTGACCAAACAGGTACTGTTGATTTTTTTTATTTTTTTTTATTACCATGATTTAATGTCAACATGAACTTTTGACCTCTAGTGATGGCAAACGCAAAGCTTTTTAAATTGCGGCAAATAGACACTAGAAAAAACAAACCAAACAAATACTACAACACAAAAAATCAAAGCAATTTATACTAACCTATTATGAATGGTAATATCCGTTGTTGTGAAACTACTGTTGTTTAAACAATTTATTAATGAACTATTATTATTCGACGCTTTTTACTCTGTATTATCTTCTGCGCTCTTATGTTTTACACAATCACTAAATATTTAATGAAATTTAACGATTTTTCTACACACACAAATAATAACGATGAATGATGATGATAATGATAATGATGATGACGATAAATGACCGACTATTAGCTATACTTTATTTTTTACTATTTTTATTTTTTGCACAATCATTTAATTTTCCATTAGGCATTTTTTATTTCTATATACTTTTTCATTCAATTAATTAAATTAGATTTTTTTTTGTATTCTTGGGATTTCTTCTTTACGTTTTCGTTGTTGTTATTGTTATATTTTGTTGTTATTTGTGCTGTTATTGCACCCCTGGACTCCTGTCGCACGCGCTCTCTCTCTCTTTCTGTTGCTTCAACATCTGATGTTGGGTTCTTTGTAGTTTTTGCACTCAATTATCATGTTTTATAGATATTTATTATTTTTGTTTGCGTAAAGAATTTCCGCTTTGTTGTCCGATACTTTTTTCAGTTAATTATTTTTTGTTTGATTTCTATTCTATGCCAATAGATACTTTTTTAAACATTTTATTGCTGCTGTTGTGGTCGCTGTTGTTGTTATTATTATTATTTTTTTGCATTACACTCTTCTGGTTCTTCTTAATGTTTGCTCACAAGCAAATTCTTGCTTTTTTTCTCTCCTTGATTGTTGTTTTTTTTTGTTAAATGATGTCGTTGTACCTATACTTTTCTTGTTTCTAACATCGTACGCGGGTGGTATAATAAACGTTTTTGCACTTTGAAAAAAAAAATCTGCTATGTTTTGTTATTTTTCGGTTTGGCCGAGGGGGGTATGTTGGGTATGAGAGCAGTAGGAGGAGGTCGGTCTAAATGAAGGAACAACAAAAACTTAAAAACAAATACAAAATACAAATATCCGCACTAAATGCAACGCGCGCTCACACACGAATCGAATTTTGTTCATCAACGGCCAGCGAGAGACTGAATTAGCCCATCACTAGCCGAGTGTGCTGGGTTTAATTCGCCGCTAATGAATTTGGGGGAAGAGAGAGCGAGAGCGTATTTAATTTTATAGCAAACAACTGTCAAGCAAGAGGAGGCACAGTTGTATTTCGATGTAGTCATTACTTGTTATAGCAACTCTGTGTTTAATTTGTATTCACAAAGTATACGGTTACGAATTTGAAATTTTGAAAAAGGGAGGTAAATGAAAAAACCGATTGGTTTTTATATTTAGTGTATTAAGGACCATAATACACCAAATGCACGTACTATGGAAATGTTAAACATAACGTCGTTAATTTCTAGACTTTAAGGAAAAAGATTCATAAAAAAATGAGATAAAATGTTGATAAAAAAAACATTGTTGACAGGCGGATTTGCCCCAAAATCGACAAAAATGAGAACAAAAAATTATCAACTCGCCAAAATCTCTTCGAAATACAAAAAGTAAAAAAATGTCGCCACAATATTCTACTATTTATTTATCTATCGATTTTGGGTTTTTATAGGCGAAGGAAATACTTCAGAGATAAATATGTTTTAAAAAGTACTTTAAGGAAGTTGTTCAAAAATCTGTATAAAAAACACAGTAAGGAAGGGCTATATATATGGTAAGGAGGAAATATATAGATGGAGGCTATATCAAAATCTAAACCGATTTACCGCAAATTTTGTAGCGATTTTTCCTGCAACAAGAGATATACTTCTGCTAAACTGCATACAGATCGGGGCAAAAATGTGTATCATTTTACGCACACAAAAAACAGACTTGTTGCCGCAACCAAAATTTTTGCCAACCGAATTTTTGTAGTTCCACTATCGGAAATTCGTTTGGCAGATTTACATTTTTTATCAGCTGTCGACACTTCAACAGCATTTAAAAAAAAAAAAATGTTTGCATAAAATCGTATATATAAAATATTGTCGAATTTTTGCAGAAATTTTCGTCGAAATTGCTTTGCAATTGTCATCGATATTATATTTTAATAGAAAATATTGTCCATATGCATTTTTTATAGAAAGTTTCAGCAAAAATTTCGAAGATACTGAATTTTTGTAAAAAAAAATCGTCGAATTTGCTTTTTTATAGAAAATTTAGTCAAATTTGCACATTCATAGAAAATATTGTCAAAACTGCATTTTCATAAAATTTTTTTGTCAATATTACTTTTTTATAAAAACATTGTCGAAAATTATGCGAAAAATTGTTTGTTACAAAATTTCCTCGTATTTGCTTTTTTTTAGAATAATTTTCCAGAAAATGTTGTAAAAATCTCAATTTTCTGCAATATTAATTTCGGGATTAATGAATGACATTTAATACACACTGAAAAAAAATCGCTTCTGTAGTATATTGTCCCAAACATATTCGGCTTGAAACATATATATGTTTGGGGTAGACTCTATGCATGTAATATTTGGTACACACAAAAATTGTGTATTTGGGAAGATGTTGTTCTAAACAAATATTTGTTTACATTCCAATATGTTTTTATTTGCGACTATTATTTCCGAAACAAATATTTATTTGCATTTAAGTATTCATAAAATACATATGTAAATTGTCTCAAATTTTTCAGTAATTCAAAGTTAAATTTTTAGAAATTTTTAATATTCGTAAAAAATAATAATTGAAATCATATACGGATCTGTTCTGTAATCACGGTGATTTTAAAATCACCGGCGACTTAACATAACTTTTGGAGTTCGAAATCACCCGAACATATTTCGAACAGTCATTTTTGGGAGGCTATGAATAATAAACCGGGCGATTTCGAAATCCAACAGCGACTGTAAGTCGCCGGTGATTTTAAAATCACCGTGATTTCAAATCACCTTGCTACAGAACAGACCCGATAATCTTGGATCAATATAAAGTACTTAGAGGATTGACGACTAATGGAATACTCAGAAATTTGAAATGATTGATTTAAAACAGTAGGTAATGCTGCATATGGTATCATAACTGGGAGGTACAATTCGAAACCCAAGAAAAATTGAAACTGAAATATGAAAAACTCAGCAAAAGTTTTGGAAAAATTTTTTAAATAAAATATATTTGGAAAAATTCCTAAATAATAATTTTATTTGTATTTAAACACATATTTTATTTGAGAAATTTAGTTTGCAAATATAATTTGTTGTTATATATTAATATATGCGTTCCAGATATATTTTATTGATTTTCAAATAAAATGTATTTGCTAAGAAATATATAATATTTAAAAATTTGTGTTCCAAATATATTTTCTTTCGATTCAAACATATCAAAAAAGGCGATTTTGCCCCGTGTACAGTAACGGCACGCTCACAGACATTCAATCCAGACAATGGCCTTTTATCGGTCAATGGCTCTTAGTTCGGTCAATGAAGCTTTATTCGGTTAATGACCTTTAATTAAATTTCAATTTAAATGAAATTTTGTCGAAATTAAATTTAAAAAAAAAATTGCCGAATAGAAATTTCCCCGAAATTGAGTTTTTTGTTTTAATTTGATTTAATTTTAAAATTTTTCGAGAATTTATTCAAAAACAAAAATTGTATTATTTTTACCAAATTATTTTTTTCAGAGAGTTTTGTAAAAAACTTAGCTTAGGCCCATGTTCTGTATTCCGAGAGCGGATTGAATCCGAATTTCTAATTCAAAAAATTGTCCATAATTTCTGTTAGAGGACTTTTGAAGATTCTCCGTAAACGCAAATTGCCTTCATTTTCCCATCCGAACATATTTGATACATTGGAGTCCTTAAAACTGTCCTTTAATACGGTCGATGGACTTGAATCTGATCGATGGCTCTTAATCCGGTCAACTAAATTTAATCCGATAGATTGTTTTATGTGACTTTTATTTAAAAGTTATTAAAATTTTCTCAAAAAATAGGATTTTTGGAAAGTTTTTTTTTATGATATCGTCAAAGCCGTTGAACGAATGGAAAATTGGATGTTGAAGGCTACTTAATTTTGAATTTTTTAATACTTTCTTGAACTAATTCGGATAAATGGTTCTCGAGTTATACCAAAATATGTGGTTCTATATAAAACGAAATTGTTACGAAATTATGTATGTACACAAATTGTTTATAAAATTGCAAGTGCGGAGAAATTGTCAATAAAAAATGTCCATAAAATTTTTTATAAAAATAAAATTTCAACAAATTTTTTTTAGGAAAACATAATATTAGTGAAATTTTCAAGAAAAATGAAATTTCAAAAGGCAACATTAGGTGAATTTCCATTTTTTCGAAAATGTATTCGAAATTGCACCTTTGAACTTAAATTAAATTGTACTTTATATAAAATTTCATCGAAATATTTTTTTTATAGAAAACATGTCAAATAGAAATTTTCTCCGAAATTGCGGTTTTTAGAAAATTTGGCTAATATTGTCTCAATAAAATTGATATATCTTTTTGGTCCATCAAGGCTCCATTTAGAATTTTTCATAGTCAGTTCATAATAGTTTGACTCTTTAGTTCAAAAAAAATCAAGGACATTAATTGATACTTTTTCAGGATATTCTAGGATACGGATATTTTTCATATTTTCACCACCTTCTTCCAAAAGGACATACATATTTCATTCCACTGCATTAAAGAGGAGTAGCAGAGTTTTTTTATTGGTACAAAAATTTTCAAAATAAGTGAAGCGGTTAAGAAGATATGGATAATTTTACAAATGGTAATTTTGAGAAAAATCCCGGAGTTAGGTAACTTTGGAGCTCTGTACCACAAAAACTACAGCGAATATTGAAAAACTAAAAACGCCAAAATATTCCCACGCATTAGGATAATTATTCTGTGAACATTGAAAGTGGTAATTTTTTGAGTTGATCGAACTGCTTTGAAATTACACTTCTACGAAATTGTCAAGAAAAATAAAATGTCAATAAAATTTTCTAGAAAAATTAAGTTTTGACGAAATTTTTTATAAATATAATTTTTTTTTATAGATTGCGAACTTTTCAGAATGTTCCAGTATAAATAAATTTTAACGAGATTTAAAAAGAAAAAAATTTAAAAACATTTCTGTTAGAAATTTAAATTATAGATTTTAGAAAATTCCATTGGATTTTTTTTTACATATTAAGTTATTTCTAGAAATTTTCATTAAAAATTATTTTTTCTTGAAAAAGTTGACGAAATTAAGGGCCTGTTTCTGTAACTTATTTTCGTTCGTCTACGGCGAACGATCAAAATTCTCTCAGCTATTACTTGAATTCTATAAAACGCAGGTTAGAAATATTTTAGGAACAAGCATTTTACATGATTTCCTACAGACACAACGAATTATAAACTTCTGCGATTTATAGATTTCTCGGAATAATTGAGTGATTTTTGGTCGTTCGCAGTAGACGAACAAAAAAAAGTTACAGAAACAGGCCCTTAATTTCGTCAACTGTTTTCAAGAAAAAATTATTTTTAATGAAAATTTCTAGAAATAACTTAAAATGTAAAAAAAAATCCAATTTAATTTTCTAAAATCTATAATTTAAATATGAAATATTGATGTAAGATAAGAAAAAAAAATATTTTTAACAAATTTTCTATAAAAAACTGATGAAATTTTGTAAAAAAAATGCATATTTTAATTATTTTTTTTTTAGAAAATTCCATTGGAGTTTTTTACATTTTAAGTTATTTCTAGCAAAATTTCACTGAAATTAAATTTTTCTTGAAAATGTTGACGAAGTTACGCTTTTCTACAAGAAAAGTTTTTCAATTTTTTTCTTAAATCTCTTCAAAATTTATTTATTCTGGAATATGTCGTAGAAATTGAAGTTTTATAAAAAATGTCAAAGAAAGTGCATTTCATTTAAAAATTTGCAATTTATAAAAATGTTTATAGAGATTGTATATTTTTAAGAAATTTCGCCATAATTTAATTTTGCATTTCATTTAAAAATTTTCAATTTATAAAAATGTTTATAGAGATTGTATATTTTTAAAAAATTTCGCCATAATTTAATTTTTCTAGAAAATTTTGTCGAAATTTAATTTTTCTTGACAATTTCGTAGAAATGTAATGTTAAAGCAGTTCGGTTAACTCTAAAAATGACCACTTTCAACTTTCACAAAATAATTTGCAATGCCAACGAAAATTGCAATGTCAACAAAACATTTTCTAGAAAAATGTATCTTGACGAAATTTTTGTAGGAAATGCAATTTCGACGAAGTTTTCTACAATTTAGCAAAACTTTTATAAATATGCAAATTCGATGAAATTTGTAATAAAAATGCAAATTAGGCGATATTTTCCAGAAAAATTAAAATTTTGTAGAAAAATTAAATTTCGACGAAAATTTTTATAAAATTGCATCCAGACAAAAATTTTTTAAAATGTAATTTCAATGAAATTTTTTTTTTAAAATGCAATTTCGACGACATTTACCACAAAAGTAAATTTGAAGGAATTATCTAGACCAGGGTTTCTAAAATGGTGGTCCGCGGTCAACTGGAGGTCCGTAGCGATGTATCATGGGGGAATGGGTATGGTTTTCTGATTTGTGACCATTTTTCGTTCGTAATATGTGTGTATTTTATTCTCGGATAAATATTTCCTACTTGGGATAGCTCTTACATATTTTGCTCCTCAACAAAAAATTTTATATTTATTTTACCTGTCTTATCAATTTTCCAGGACCAAATAAAACATCATTTTTAAAATACATCGGTACATTTAATACATTGACATTATTTCAATTTTACAAAATAACAATATAATATTTTTTATGTAAAAAAATGATAAATCCATTCTAAAAAATAAAATATAATATGTAACCTATTGTGTACACCTACTTTACTTATATACTCGTGTATGTGTGTGTATGGTGTATGTATGTATACATACTTATAGATATATAAAATGTAAATATGTTTATTAAATATCAATTTGAATTTATTGGAAAAAAAAGATTAATAACAAAAGTTTATTAATATTAATTATGGTAATAATAGTAGATAATAACAAGTATTTATAAATGGTAACTAAGTTCGGCAGAGGCCGAATCATATTCGTTTACTCATCGTATATGCGTATATGTATGGATATTGCCTTCACCTTAGAGTGTTAGAGTTTCAGTTTAATTTGTACACAATTTTTAATAAGGTATCCAATTTTAATATAATTAATAACAATTTAAAAAAAAATATTTTTAACGTAACAAATATTTTCAACAACATTGCTTATTTAATGAAAGTTTTGAGCTGACATAGGTAACTTCTGTTTATACTACTGGTTTAATAAAAATTAGGAGAAAATATTAAAAAAGAATAATTTTGAAAAATAAAAACCAATTACATTTAGTTTATTATTTATAGAATAGGTTTCTAGGTGGCAACAATAATAATTAAAACCTATAAAAACATGTACCGCAATCAAAAAACCAGTTATTTTAAAGAAACTATTTTTTATGAAATTCTGGTTTCAGTTTAACCAAAGAGGTCAGGCAGGACCGACTATATAAAATCCTACACCTGAGTTATAAAGGCGGAAACTTCGACGGATATAGGGGTTCGGGGTTCAAAAGGGCTTGTTCTTAGCCCCAACATAGACTCTCTCTCGTTGAGATCGATCCATATTTGTAAGCTGGACTTTGATCGGAAAGATATATGAACAGACAGACGGACGGACAGACTTCGTTAAATCAACTCAGAAATTACTTCTGATTCGATTGATAAATGATGGGTCTATCTTTTTTATGTATCACAATGTGATGTATCGTATAAAACCCGACGGTCCACGTTATACTAAAAGGCAGAAAGCCCAAAACCTATAGGCGGTTTTAAAAGAGAAGCTGATTAGCCGGTGCGGTTTTTGATCACCCAATTTTCACATCACATTGGCCCATCTTCGAACACAGACTAAGATACGGGAAAATAGTACCACATACAAAAATTGTAATATTGACTTACGACATTTTCTTTTGGGGCTTGAAATTAAACGCAATAATCTTATTTAAATGAGAAAATATCCCGTTAAATCACATATTTTGACTTAACTCGAGAACCATTTATCCGAATTTGTTCAGAAAAGTTTTAAAAAAATCCTGCTATGAACGACGCACATTAACAATGGTCGTCCTAGGTTTTAGAATAGACCCATACAAATGTCATCTTCTGATTTGGCTGATTGATTTGACCCTATAAAAGGCTCTACCATTTTGATATCTGTATGCCATAGAATCCACAACCGATTGCGCTATAACTTTGCCATTTGCATTTAATTTTACCTAAAAATATTCACACGGAAGATGGTCATCGTAGGCCCATGTTTTGAAGTCGAAGGTCCCAGTCAAATAGATTTTTTGACACCAAACATTTTAACCAACTTGACTTAAAATTTGAAATATGCGCTTAATTCTATTTAGTCCATTCTATTTACTCCATGTTCCGATGTTAGCCACTTAAATGCAATTCATGGTAGATGGTATATACGATTTGGTCAGTCTGAAGTTATTTAATTTTGAATCGAAATGTAATACGATTTCTTTTAGAAAATTTACAAATTTTGTTTACTTCAATTAAAAATGTTACATCAGGATTTGTTTTTTTGTTTCGGGGTAAAAGGACTAATTAAATATGTTTTAAGGGTTAAATTTGCGGATTTCTTTTATTTCGAGCTAAACCTATTTTTACGCTTTTTAAGCCACTTAAATCGAAAAAGCTAAATTGACATCACTGGTAAGGAGTGAGATTGCAGGGAAGTGTAAGATATCTGAGGCATCGCGATCTAACTACATTCCAATCCAAAGATAGAGAACTTTAAAAGGGGAAGAACCATTTTGGGGCTTGTTATCGATATTTCGTTTAGCTATCGAGTTAACGGATATTAAAGTTTAAAAAAATAAAAAATAAATATCTCAAATTTGAAAAATGGACAGAACTTGAAAAAAATGGAAAAATAAAAATTTTTGGTAACCACCATTTATCAAAATTAAAAAAAAAGATTTTTTTAAGGATTTTCTCCTCTGTCGAAAAACGACTACGCAGAGTACATTATCTCTGCACAATCGATAAGTATGGAAGTTATCGATTACAAAGACAGATATCGATAATTAAAAAAGTTTTAGATTTTTTCTGCTAATTTCAAATGATTTTAATCCATAACTCGATAACTAAGCACATTCATAAAATGAGCTCAATATGAAAAAATGGGCAAAAAAATAAAATTGTCGACAACTATTTATGTTATCGAAATTGAAATAATCGATTTTTTAGTTTTTGCAAGTATTATATTGGTGTCAATTTTATAAGATTTTTTCAGCTTTACTGAGTTGCGCGATTTTTTAAAAATAATTGTACTTTTTAGATTTCTTTGAAGTATAATTATTATTATTATAAAGGGTCCGCCAAATAACTTTTTTTTTTGAAAACATCGCGCAAAACATCGAGTGTAGCTTCGGCTGTGTGGCACGTAGCGCCGTCCTGTTGAAACCAAATGTTGCCAATATCCTCCTCTTCAATTTTTGTGAACAAAAATTCGTTCAACATGGCCCGATAACGATTGCCATTGACTGTAACGGCCACTTGCTAATTTTCGAAGAAAAATGGCCCAATTATGCCTCTGGACCAAAATTCGCACCAAACAGTGACTCGTTTTGGGTGTGTCGGCTTTTCAATGTATGCGTGCGGGTTTTCTGTGCCCCAAATGCGACAATTTTGCATGTTTACATACCCGCCAAGATCAAAATGAGCTTCATCTGAAAAGATGATTTTTTTTGCAAAATCGGCATCTTCTGTAAGTCGATCGCTCCCCGCGTTGTTCAAGCGTATACACAACCATATTCGTTCAGCGGAAGGATAAAACTAATTATCTGTCAAATCAGACATGAGCTAAGTGTTACCATTCACGAAATAAGCACTAGTTGAAAAAAAACGTTAGATGGCGGACCCTTTATTTGCTTTAAATAAAAATACATATACTTTTTATCGAATTTCCACAATTGGTAAGTATGTAAGTTATCGATTACAAAAACAGTTATCGATAACATGTCTATCAATTCTTGTTTTTATTTTGAAAACTGTAAAAATATTTGTAAAATGTAAAAATATTTGCTCAATGTGAAAAAAAATTGAAACACTTAAATTTTCGATAACTACCTATGTTATCAAAATTAAAAAAAATATATTTTTAATTTTTTCAAGTATTTATGTTAGCATCAAATTTGTAAGATTTTCTCCTCTCCTAGTTATCGATTTATTGGATGTTTAAGTGTAAAAAAAGATAAAAGTATAGGATTTTTTGTAAAATAAACTCGACGTGAAAAACGGAAAAAAATAAAATGCAATTTTTCGATAACTACCTTTGATATCGAAATTGAAGTAACCGATTTTTTTAATTTTACTTTAAATAAACTTACGCAGACGTTTTATCGAATTTCCGAAATCGGTAAGTATGGATGTTATCGATTACAAAGGCTGTTATCGATAATTAGAATTTTTGTTTGTTTTTTTTCTGCTAATTTTCAATGATTTTTACCCATAACTCGACAACTAAGCGAGATATCGATAACATGACTATCAGTTCTTGTTTGTATTTTGAAAATATTGCATTTTTTTAAATTAGCTCAATATAAAAAAAATGGAAAAAATAATTTCCGATAACTACCTATGTTATCGAATTTCCACAAAGTTGTATCGAATTTCCACAATCGATAAGTATGAATGTTATCGATTACAAAGGCAGTTATCGTTAATTAAGAAAGATATATATTTTTTTATTTTAACCTATAACTCGATAACTAATCGAGAAATTGATAACATGTCTATCAATTCTGGTTTTTATTTTGAAAATATTGTATTTTTTGTAAAATGAGCTCAATATGAAAAAATGAGAAAAATTTAAATTTCGATAACTATTGAAAAACAACGAAATTGAAAAACTCGATTATCGTCAATTTCGTAAGATTTTCTCCTCTGGGCTGGGTTCAAAATCGGCTACGCAGTGAAAAGTTTTACTGAGTTGTGCGATTTTTTAAAAATAATTTTACTATTATTATATTTGCTTCAAATAAAAATGCACATTCTTTATATCGAATTTCCACAATCGGTTAGTATAAAAGTTATCGCTTACAAAAGAAGATATCGATAATTACAAAAGTTATAGATTTTTTTTTAAATTTTTTATGGTTTTTAACAGTTTTTCTGCGTTGCCCGATATCTCTCTTAGTTTTCGCTTTATTGGATGTTTAAATTTAAAAAAATCGATAAAAACATAGCATTTTTAGTAAAATAAGCTGAACTTGAAAACCGGAAAAAATAAAATACAATTTTTCAATAACTATGTACCTTTGATATCGAAATTGATGAAATCGATTTTGTAATTTTGCTTTAAATAAAAATACACATAAGTTTTCTCGAATTTCCGCAATCGATAAGTATGGAAGTTATCGATTACAAAGGCTGTTATTGATAATTAAAAAGTTATAGATATTTTCTGCTAATTTTCAATGATGTTAACCTATAACTCGATAACTAAGCGAGATATCGACAACACGTCCATCAATTTTTGTTTTTATTTTGAAAATATTGAATTTTTTGTAAAATGAGCTCACTATAAATAAGTGAAAAAAAATATTTTCGATACTATCTATCGAAATTGAAAAAATTAGCGTAAATTTTGTAAGAATTTGTCATCTGGGTCGAAAAGTATCAAAATTGTCGCTTACAAATGCAGTTATCGATAACCAAACAAGCTACACATTTTTATTTATTTTTCCTGCCAATTTTCAATGATTTTTACCTATAACTTGATATCTAAGAGATATATCTATAAAACCTACTTTTTAATTTTTTTTTTCAAATATTTAAATTAACATCAGTTTTGTAAGATTTTTTCTTCTGGGCTGTATGCAAAACCAACTACGCGGAGTAAAATCTTTTGAGTTGAGCGATTTTTTGAAAATTTGTCATATTTAGACTACTTTGAAGCGTAATTATTTTTAAATGAATTTCTTTTTTAATAATTTAGCTTTAAATAAAAATGCGTATAATTTTTTTCGAATTGCTACAATCGATAGTTATCGATTATTAAGGCAGCTATCGATAACTAAAAAAGTTATCCAATTTCTGCTAATTTTCAATGATTTTAACCTATAACTTGATAACTATGGAAAAAATCGATAACACGCCCATTAATATTTGTTTTTATTTTGAAAATGTTTAATTTTTGTAAAATTTGCTCATTATAAAAAAATTTTAAATTTTCGATAACAAATTTTGTTACCGAAATTGAAAAATTTTTTTTTGTGTTTTTTCAAGAATTTAAATTAGCTTTAGGCTGTGTTCAAAATCAGCTTCGCAAAGTGGTTTCTTAGTTGCGCAATTTTTCAAATAATAGGCATGGAAGTTATCGATTACTAAAAAAGTTATATTTTTTTTCTCGATTTTTTCTGCTAATTTTCATTGAGCTCAAAACCAATGGAAAGGAACAAAATTGATTTGTAAAATTTTAATCTATAACTCGATAACTAAGCGAGATATCGTTAACATGTCCATCAATTTTTCTTTTTATTTTGTGGTACTCAATCTAAATAAGTGTTCAGATTGCAACGACTCGGATTTCATATTCTCTCCGCTCCCTTGAAAAACCGGCTCTAATTGATAAGCAAATCATGCTCCATTTCTCCCTTACTAACCTGCTGAAAAGGGTGCGTTGTTTTTTTTGCTGAAGTTATGTATACTTGTTTTGCCAAAAAAAATCTGTAGGTGGATATTAAAAATCCTGACCCTGAATAAATTGAAATATCAATTTAATCGGTTTAAATATTACGAGTAATTGACCAAATTTATTTTTTGAGGGATAATGTTTTCGTTTTCAAATAAAAAAAATAATTAAATCAATTGAGAAATTAATAGAGTTAATTAAAAAATGATTTATTGATTTTCCATGAAACATTAAACTAATTAAGTTTGATAAATTATTGCTTTAATTTAGGTGAATTTTCAATAATTGTCGCAATTGTGATTTTTTTCTTTGTCTAAACCTTTCATAAACTATAATAAATTGAAATTGATTTAATAAAACATTTTTTAATTTAAAATGGTTGAAGTTTTTTTTCAATTGTGACATTTTTTTCAGTGTATAAACCTTTTATAAACTAATTTTTCTTTTAAAAGCAATCGGTTGTTTAAAAAATTTGATTTTGAATTTCGCCGAATAATAATTTTTTTATCAAAATGTTTTCCCACTCCGGTGAAGGATTAATAATATGTATATCTAATATATTGTATACCATCGATAGATACATATGTATGTGGATGTGTGTATTAGGTTGTACTGAAAAACTCTTGTATTTTTGGACATCGTTTCAAGAACTTCGCTTGGAAAAGCTTTGCACCACATCCTAATATCTACAATGCTTGTACAGTTTTTTTTCTTATTCTGTGTGTATATATTTCTGCTTTTTTGCAATTTTTTGATTAAAATCCAATAACATTCATCTTTGTTTTGTTTTGTTTTATTCTTAAAAATTCATTTCATTTTATTGGCATTACATGTAATTATTGTCTCGGAAGACCGTAGAGAAAACAAGATCCAACATTCTATTTTCTTTTTTAAGTAGAAAAACATATTCTAAAAAATTCATAAAAAAAATGTTTAACATAAAAATTAAAATCGAAGGAACAAGTGTAACACTTCTCTATAACTATTCAATGCACTAAGCGCAGATAAGGAATAATAAATATATATATATAAGAATACATATGTATTGTATGTATATTCGCAATTTAATTACACATATACGAATTAGAATAATAATAATAATATAAAAGACATTTTCTTCCTTTTGTCGCTTTTTCTCTCTCTTTCTCTCTTCCCTTCACTCTAGCTAAATACTTAATAAGTTACATAACAAAAATTGTTGTAGCCTTGTGTATTTTTTTTTTGTAAAAAAGGAAGAAAATCATTTGTGATTATTGCACACACACAAAAACTAAACTGAAAATAATGGAATGCTTTCCTCAACGTTGTCGTGCTACAGCGTTTTTCATTCTTTTTGATTTAATTCGATTCGATTAGATTTCATTTCACTTATTTATCTAATGAAGAAATCGACGCTGAGATCTCCGACACTTCCCGGGATGATTCTTCGCGAGCCCTTTTTTTGGCCGACCATTCCACAATGCAGAAACAAGCCGCTCCAATGGTTCCGAATACCACTAAAATTCCCAGTTGAGCTCTTAGTCCCAAATGTGAGGAGTAGAAGAAACTGATGGCAGCGGCGACAGACTGTAAAAAGGGAGAAGAGAAGAAAAATTAGTTAAAGAGAAAGGACATTTTCGAATATTTCATACAAGACTAATATCTAGTAGGAATATTTCAGTTGACAAAACATGCTAAGTGTCGTACCCCAATATAGGAGATGCCCGATATAGGAGATTCGGTTCCAAACTCAATAACCGCTGAAGTTGAGCTATACATTGCTGAAGTACTGCCTGGACACTAAGATAAAATGTTTGCATATTTTTAATTTTTCCATCGGATTGTAAATATATTTCATATATTTGATTGAAAAAATATCTCATATAAATATTTGAACGACAAAACGTCTAAATGCAAAGTTTGGTTCCAATCGGATGAAAAATATGCAAAAACCAGGTACCAGAGAGGTATCAGAATCAATATTTTCTCTGACAGTCAGGCTACTATTAAGTCCCTGAAAATTGTCATCCTAAATTCCAAAATTGCCCTCGACCGTCGCAGATCTGTTAACGATATGGCTGAACAGTTGAAAATGTACCAGACTTGAATGTCGAGCCATAGGGACATACCAGGGAACTGCAAAGCAGATGACCTTGCGCGAATAGGTTCTACCTTAAACACTCCTGGGGAACTGTTACATGTGTGCATGCATCATGCGACCTCCAAGCTCTTCTTGAGAGATAGTGCCCTTACGGCAATAAATGACAGGTATGCAATAGTCAGGGACGGCAAACATACCAGGCTCCGACTTTGTGATATCTGAACGCCGCACTTTCCTCAGCTAATTGGGAAGGATTTCCGAATACCCGAGATACGACCCAATTTCCCAGCAGAGACAGAGGGTCTCGCAGACGTGCGTGATGATATTCGTCGAACCAATCCTGCAGACCCTAGAATCAGAGAACTGAATCTAGAGATCAGTAGGAAAACAGATTAATACAAGTGGAATTAATGGCAGAATCATCTAAAGCAGTGCAACCTAAGTTCCGGTATTAGCAAATTGTGGGCAACGGTTCTCTTTTGTAGCCTTGGACCATTGGAGATTATGGGCCTGTTTCTGTAACTTATTTTCGTTCGTCTACGGCAAACGATCAAAAATCACTCAATTATTCTGAGAAATCTATAAGTCACAGCAGTTTATAATTCGTTGTGTCTGTAGGAAATCACGTAAAAGGCTCGTAGCTAAAATATTTCTAACCTGCGTTTTATAGAATTCATGTAATAGTTGAGTGATTTTTGATCGTTCGCCGTAGACGAACGAAAATAAGTTACAGAAACAGGCCCTATCCCATCTTTCAGGGAGGTGGTCCTCTGAGGACATGACAAGGACATGCAAACGACTTAGACATGCTGTCGAGTGTGACCCCAAGGATATTGGGGTAGTCAATGATCAGAGATATGGTATTGTTGACTCTTACATTCAAAGGCAGATGCTTTTCTATTGTGGTCGACGATTTTGAGGCAGAATCGTACAATCTTCCTCACACGTTCCGATTTCAACGCCATCAGAAGGGCGTGGAATTCCGGAGAGGCTGAGATTAAACATTGTCAGAGATATCCTAGGGTAACTCTATGTTTAAACCTACGGGTTCAGTCTTCTTATTACAGTTCCAATTAAGTTTTTAAGGGCCTGTTTCTGTAACTTTTTTTCGTTCGTCTACTGCGAACGATCAAAAGTCACTCAATTATTCCGAGAAATCTATAAATCGCAGAAGTTTATAATTCGTTGTGTCTGTCGGAAATCATGTAAAAAGCTTGTTCCTAAAATATTTCTAACCTGCGTTTTATAGAATTCAAGTAATAGCTGAGAGAATTTTGAACGTTCGCCGTAGACGAACGAAAATAAGTTACAGAAACAGGCCCTAAACATCAGCATATGGTTAGGTTGGGTTGAATAGTGGTAACGCTTAAACGTCTCATGTCCATGGACATACACTTAAGCCAGTGGTTCGGCCTTTTGAGCGCTCCTTATTTAAGATATTTGTATGCCTCACGGGTTACAGAAAATTGATACTAGACACGAATTTTCTCAGTATCTTTCAGTCATATCCTCTGAGATGAGTCAAGTCCGGCAATATGTCGGACCCGAAATATCGGGATCATGCATGTGTGAAAGCTGGGCTGTGACACAGAAAATGTTTCAACATCAGCGTACAAATTCCATGTGGACACAGCGCTTTAGATGACATCGTGCTCCGTCAGACATCTGCAACCTCGCCAACGGTAAATTGTGTTGGTTCCTCTTCGAAAATTAATATGATGCACAACTCTCCTACTCGCCTTATGGATCTCGGGGAGCTATACGGGCTGATTTTCTCGAACAAGGTGGCATGGTTGAGTGAATCGAATGCCTTGGCAAGTTCAATAGCTACGAGGACCATGGTGTCGCAAGGCCTATTATGGTTGAAACCGCTGCTTCTACGCGTGGTTATGGTGTGGTGTGTAAAGCAGTAGTTGCTTCCAGAATGCAGGTGATCAGCACTTTGAAAATTATAAGTCTCCAATGAGTCTCGGGGGAAGTAATGCTTCTTGGAAAATTTCTAATAAGGCACGGGAGAAGTATTGTTTTTAGTGTCTTCGCCACTGACGAGAGAGGGGAAATTGGCCTGTAAGGTTCTCCCTTTCTCACGACTTTGCCTGTTTTCAGTAGTGGGACACTATAAAAGGCATCGGGTACTTAAAGAGTGGTCAAGGACATATTAAGCATTCCGCACATGTACTCCGCTACAGGTTCATCAAGTGTTTCAACATCAGCATAGAAATTCCGTCTGGACCCAGCGCTTCAAACGACTTCGCCCTCCTTGGTGAGCAAGATCCTCGACGCATAACTCGCCTTATCTCTCTTGGAGTGCTCTATGAATTGTCAATTAAAATACTACGAGCAAGAAACCGTTAAAGTAATGTCTCCAAATGCAACTGCAGTTCGATCATACATTATTGTTCCTCTTAATTGGATTCAAGAGCGACATAATCGTTGTCCACAATTTAGCAATATCGGAACACAGGTTGCGTAGCCTCAAGTGATCTAGCCATTTATTTGTTTTGTATTTGTTGACACTGCTATTGATCTCAAAGTTCAGTTTCGGGGTAGTTAATGGTCCGATTTAGTGTGTCATAGACTCTTACTTTCAAAGGCAGCTTAATTTCTGCTGTTCAATTCCTAAACAGGGTAGTGTATGGATTTTGAGGCAGATATTTTCCTATTCAATCTTTAAAGAATCCGGCAAGATGTACCAAGTACACGTTCAACATTTCGCAGATGTCATCGGTTTTAGTGCAGGATTCCAGAATTTTACAAACGTCGACATACGTTATACTTTCAACGCAGTCGAAAGGGTGTGTAATACTGGAGAGGTAGAAGTAAAACAGTACCGGAGATAACACCACAACTTGGAGGACTCCCTGTTTAAACCTACGGGGTCTTGACTTCTTATCATAAAATTTTACGTACGACTGGCCTACACACTTATAGCCACCCAATATTTCAAACTCGGTGGAAGAGACGTGCTGGCGATGTCCTCGAAAAAGGTGGTATGGTTGACTCTATCGAATGTCTTCGAAAGGACAATAACCTTCGAGATCTCAATATCGTACAGTCGCATGATCTATTCTAGTTGAGACCGCGGCTTACATGATTGACTATCGTACTATACTGCTTCCGGAATCTGTCCTAATGATCAGCATATGGGAAATTCCAATGAGGTTCGGGAGAAGAAATGCTTCTAGTGTCTTTGTTACTGGCAAGCGAACGGAAAATCGGCATGTGAGCCCTTACTCTCGTATTTGTCTAGTTTCAGTAGCGGGACCCCTCAGCCCATCTTCCAGCCATCGGATGATCAGGGACATAATAAGCATTCCTCAAAGGTACCTGTAAGATCTACAAGATCTACACATTCGAACTTTTGCATACGCCATCGGCCATATGCAATTATCGTTCAAACATCCGTATACTTTATAAGTTCAACGCCGTCAGAAGAGCGTGGAATTCCGGAAAGGTAGAGGTAAACGGTGCCTGAGGTAGAACCTGACCTTGGGGAACTACCTGATTATCTCTTTGACCGATGGTCCTTGGCTTCTTATCACCGTTTTTATAAAGGGTTTTAATATAGGCATATAAATTCCTTCTGGACACAGAGATTTGCTGATTCTCCAATTATGGGCGGGCAGACCAGGATTGGAATCTTTTATTATTTCTAATATATCAGCCGGGTTGGAGGGCTCTTCTGTAACCCAGGTGATGGCTCTAGGGTGACTAGGGATGTTGTTTTTTCGACAACATCCAACTGGGCACCCGGCCACACCTCACCCGCTCGACTCAGAGCAGCCTTATACAGGTCTACTGCTCTGGTATCACCGAAATATAAGAGCTTTACTTTCCCCTGATGCCATCCTGCATCGTTGCAGATTGGTGGTGTGCCCGGCATTTCTCTACGGACATCGAGGTAATGAGCCATAATGGCTGATTCCACATGGCTCCATTTGTCCTTGAGGATGGATCCATCCTCACTACTTCTGTCTATAACGGTCATCACTAGACTCTCCTTCGCCACTTCATTGAATGGCTTGGTGAGTGTCCTGTTGATGGTGACATTAGGGCCTCTTGCCTTTTTCGAAGGCAGGGGTTCATCAGGTGATCTGATTCTTTTGACTTTATTAGCCGTTAACACAGCTGAATTTGTGGCTCTTTCAGCCGGCTGATTGGCCTTAGGAGCATATATGACGCCTTTAGCCCAGGTAAGTGACTCTTTTTATACCCTCCACCATAGGATGGGGGGTATATTCATTTTGTCATCCGTTTGTAACACCTCTAAATATTGATCTGAGACCCCATAAAGTATATATATTCTTAATCGTCGTAAAATTCGATTTAGCCATGTCCGTCCGTCTGTGGTAATCACGCTACAGTGCGCAATAATAGAGCTAGGTTGATCAAATTTGGTACAAATTCTTCTTATAGTTGTAGGTTGTTTGGGATTGCAAATGGGCCATATGGGTCAATGTTTTGATATAGCCCCCATATACTACATATAGCATCGAACTTGTTGTGATTCCTACTGTTCTCAACTACTATATTTTTTTGTGTGTTTCGGTGTTATTTTCTTTAGGTTTGAGTTATTTTGTGAGGTCACATGCTATCCATGGTGGAGGGTATATAAGATTCGGCATGGCCGAACTTAACGCTTTTACTTGTTGTTTTTCGGTAAGAGCCGAAACCTCAACAGCCTCCAACTTTGTCAAAACTCTGAGCGCTATCCGGTGCTCATTGTGCTTCCGTTTTGACTGTCGGACATGACGTTTTCCCCTCACCGTACCAGCTGTTGTGAGTACAGGGGTGACATTTTCACCATGTTTGGTGTGGTCGGCTTTGGCCAAGACCAACGGACGGACAGTAGGACGATTGGGAAACCCTGCTCCATCGGAACGCGAAGGCATCCCCGTCAAACGATTTTTTTTTTCTGTATTAGCCCGTAATAGGTACTACGATGTAGGCATTCCGGACTTTGTACAGATTTTTTTTTGTAATTGTGTAATAGGTACGTTATAGATTTTATCTATCCGCTCTGTGCTAAACACGCCCGTTCACTACGACTGATCAGCAACGACGGTAAATAGTGCTATTTCATAGAAATTCCGTCTGGACGCAGCAATTTAGATGAAATCACGCTCTGTAAGACATCTACAATCTCGTCAACCGTAAATTGTGGTGATTTCTCTTCGACTCGAAAAGCATGAATACGATGCATTGCTCTCCTTCTCGCATTGTCGTTCTCGGGGTGATCCATCGCTGTACGAACAATTTTTTCAAGTTCGGCGGGAGGAAGGAAGGATGTCCTCAAACTGTATCGAATGCCTTCGAAAGGTCAATGTCGTACTGCTGCAAAAACCTTTCTAAATGAGACCGCGGCTTATATGATTGGTAATGGCGTGCAAACATGTTGTCGTACTATGCATATTCCAGAATAATTGCTGATGATCCGTGTAGACTTATACGTCTGGACCTAGCGTTTCAAATGACTTCGCACTGCGTATTACATCTGCAATATCGGCCATTTATTGCTTTTGTATTCGTCCCAGAATTTATTCTCCGCTAACCCTCCGCTTGTAGTCGTTGACCATGCCGTTCATCATCTAGGATCTCCTGCGATATCCAACTGGCTTTGCTGGAAAATTTGGTCTTATTGTGGGTATTTCACCAGCAGGAATAAAGCGAGCGGCTGCCGCGTTGATGATATCCCGAAATGTAGTCTCTGCTAGCCGTAGCAGATCTAGATCTAGCCATTTATCTCGCTTTTATTCATTGATCTAGGATCTCCTTGGTTGGCCCTACGAATGTCATCTGCGAGTCCCGCTGGCTCTGCTGCGAAATTTGGTCTTCTGGGTATTTGACCAGCAGGAAAAAAAGCGAGCTGCTGCCGCGTTGATGTTATTCCGAAATGTATTCTCTGCTATCCGTAGCAGATCTAGATTTTCACGAATTTCATCACGCGTATCTGCGAGTCCCGCCTCTAATGGGAAATTTGGTGTTATTCTGAATATTAGAACATCAGGAATAAAGCGAGCAAGATTTATTCTCTGCTATCCGTAAAAGATCTAGAATTTCAAGAATTTCATCACGCTCATCCCGCCTCTGATGGAAAATTTGGTCTTATTCTGAATATTCGAACATCAGGAATAAAGCGAGCGACTGCTCTGTTGATAATTTCACAAAATTACTTCTCTGCTCGTACTTTAGAAGTAATTGGGAGATCACGGAGTATGCGGTAGGTGAATGTTCTGAACCCGTCCCAAAAAAATGTCCTCTGGTTGAAAAAGTACGGCGTTCATATGATGTAATGTAATCAGATGAATGCCGATGGAGGGAACTAAGGGTACGGGATTTGATCCCAGGAAAAAGACTGGCTGACATGTGACGTAATTTATCAGAACAGCTAACCCAATGGTTATGTCTGGCGAACTGTAACATTCACCCACAAATCGTGTGGTTCATCTTCATCACTCAAAGCTATGCCCCTCTGGAGAGAAAGCCAGAAGTCATGGTGCGCATTATAGTCTTCTAGAACCACGCGATTATTGCCTTGCAGTAAAGGACTAAGACCGGGAATACAACTCGAAGGACAGCTAAAAGTAGGCGGCGTAATAAATCTCTATTTTGGCAGTCCTAGACTTAACTGTTCCTTCTCCTTATATTCCATTTATAGGTCTCTAGAATCAAGTTGAGGCGAGATATGGCTATATTGCACTGAATTGTGTAATAGTAAAGCAAGTTCCCCAGCTTAGCTCTATCTCGGCAGTGCCACACTTCACTGCTAGCCCATACATTCTATTTATGGGGTAACATTCCATAACAACTGTGGAGATGTCGGTCAGCTTTGTTTCTTGGATCGGCGACCAATGGATCGCTCCGACCAAGATTTTGTTCCGCTCATAAAGTTTACTACCTCTTTGATCTGGCCTCGGAGTCCATTGCGGTTGAACTGCAAAACCGATGAATTTCCGGATCTTGTTATAGGAACAAATGCAGTTTCCACACACTGCTCGAATTTCTTCCAATTGTAGAGCATTCCATTTCTATACAAACGCACAATTTTTGCTCTGGAAACCCATAGTTTCTCCAGATAGAACCCTTTAAAATTAGGCCCAGAAGTTTGATGAAAAGTTTTATATCTTAAGTAGTTGCAAATCGATTGAAATAAAATTTGTATTATTTAACTAGAAAGTTTAAGCTTAACTGTCAAACGACAAAAGCGTCTGAATTCCTTAACTCATTGCTGAAAATTCCGAGAATAATTTTCTAAAAAACGTAGTTACTTCAAAAATTCCAGATGTTGCGGTCTATTTTTGTTTAGACGGAACAACAGACATACCTAAAATATCCTAAAATGGATTTACGTGAAAAATATATAGGGACTACTTCGATGTGCTACATTTTTGGTCCGTAGTAAATCTCCACTCCACAAATTATTAAGAACTCCAGCAAATTAAACTCACCTGTGTAAATTTGAACAATGCAAAGGCTCCCACTGAATTCTTCACAAACACTCCACCCAACATGGAATAGATCTGGGTATTGAAGCAGGCATCACCCAAACCCAAAAGGAATGCACAAAACAAAGCAATCCAAGTACGAGGAGGATCAAAGAATGATATATCGGTGGTATCATTAAATGGAGCGTTATCGGGCAGATTGAAGAATATCAACAGGAAGGCGACCATATGGATAACATAGCCAGCAATTACGATGGGATCACGACCAAAACGGGTGGTCTTCGAAGCTAAAATACCAAAAAGACTTCCACCGAAAACTTCACCGACACCAATGCAAATGCCAGCCAAACCCATAATTTCCTTGGGCGTATCGGAGATTTGTTTGGTGAAGCCAATCGAAGGACCATAGACGCCACTGAAGAAGGATAATTCGAAACCTGCAAAAGGAAAATGATTAGAATTTATTTAAAAAAATGGAATTTCAGGAAAGTCAAAGTTGGTTCTTTAATGGAGTTTCCTGAAAACGGGGGTTAAGAGTACTCTTCTTAAACCTTCTGTGCCTCTTACCTGTATACAAGAAAGCCATACTCAGCAGCAACATATCCCGCGTCATAAACAACTGTCCGGCCGAACGGAAAGCCACTCGAGCACTATCCCAAGGCGTTTGCGGCTGTTGTAGTTCTGTATCCACCGAAGAATTATCCGGAACATGTCGCAAGGTGGCCAAAAATATCACACCCAATACGGCCACCCCAATTAGAACGCCAATAACCAAAGATCGCGTCTGGGAATCAATGTGATCCTTATTTTGGAATTGATAGTATACAAAGAGATTGCCAAAGAACATACTGCACTGCAGCAGAGCCCAAAAGATACCGGAATTCCTGGAAATATTTCCCGAATCACTGCAACGAGCCAAGAAACTGCCCTGACCAGTCCAGGTAATGGCAGCCCCAGCACCCAACAAAGCACTAGCCACATACAGAAGCCAAGTACTGGGGAAGAGGAAGGTGACCATAAAGAATCTGCAAAGATAAGGGGAAAAGGTAATGTAAGAAACATCCTACTTTCAAGGGAAAAAGCTTACGTATATGTCAAGGCTCCCGCCACCATGGCGGTACGTGGTCCCGTAAAGGCTATAAACGAGGGAGCCAACCAATTGAACAACGCAAATGTGGCATAAATAACCGCCAAACTTGTATAGCCATCACCCTGGAACGATGGATCATCATCGTGAATACTGACCAGCAGAGTTTTCTGTAAATAGAAATTAAATTCATATAATTAATTGTAATTTAAAGCATATTTTTAGGCTTAGACTACTTATTTAAAGAAGTTGGCTTAACCAAGTTTCCTGGCAAAGTTAAATTTGTTATAGGGGATTTTTTTCTGTTATACGTTTTTGTTTTTTTTTTTTTTTTGTCATTGAAGCAACAAACATTTGTTTTAATTTTTATGGAGTTAATGACCGGCCACCATCGCCTGAACGCTGAACTGTTCATTGTTTCAGACTTAATATGCCAGACATGCATTGTTTTCAAGTGCAAATTTTGCTTCCACTTCAGGTTTTTGTTTATTTGTTTATCTCAACATTTTTATAGTTTTTATTATATTGAAATTTTTCAGTGAAGGTGTTTTTTGGCAACGTGAAATAAATTAAAATAATATCGAGTGATTGATTGTTTACAATCAGTCTTCATTTAATTTGGAAATAGCTAGTACTCCTAAATTTCAGAAAATAATAAGAAAAATATGCTCGATATAAACATTTTTATGCAGTCTTTCTTCTTCTGATGCCACTTGTGGTTGATGATCTCCGAGAACAATGATCACTCGGGAGTTGTTGACTGTTGCTGCGACTTCGTTGACATGTATATCATTCTAACCTGTTTGGTACTCTCGCTTATCTGGAGTCTCTCATTTGGACCGATGCACCTCGTGCTCTGGATCTCCACTGAAGATCACTCCTCACCTCTCTGAATGGGGACAACCTATCCATTGTAGTTTGGGATGTTTACTCCAACTCAATCCAACAGGTACTGCTACGACAACATACAAAAGAAGCACGAGTATGAACTTCGACTCCTCTGGGAGGTGATCTTCCGACGACATGAAGACGCGCCCTGTTGCTATTTTAAAGCGGCATTCTGACAGGTCTGTAAGTTCTTCCACTGCGGCGCCACATAGTTTGCCACGAACCGGCCTATCGCTTTATGCATGGTCAAGTTTAGTTTTCTTAGTGGGTTCCCCAAGAGCTGCCGACTAACGACTTGAGGTCTGAAAATTGTTAATAATCCAGAATTTCAGGAAAATGTAATAAAAAGGAGGCCATTTAGGTAGACCTTTTTCGAGCATGCTCAATTCAGTGTTTTTAGGTTATCAATTGTTTTCGATAAATTCAGTCTACATGATGTCGTCAGCTTAGAAAATCTGCATCAATGGTTTCCTGGTTCAGGAAGTTGGCGACCTGGGAAACGGAAAAGGTGTAGCATATAATGCGGTTCCTGTTCACACGCTGGACAGTTAGGTATTCGTCACATTGCAGTCAAACCCATCCCAGTACGAATTGAGGCGGCTACACGCTTTAAACCTCATCGGCATCTCCAATCCTGTATTTCCAGGTTTTTAATAGTTTTCGAGAAATCCAGTCTACAAGATATCGTCTGCTTAGGGAATCTGCCTTATTGGTTCCTAGATTTGTTCCCAGGTCCTGGGAACAAACATTCCTGTTCACACGCTGAACAGGTAGGTATTGGTCACATTGCAATCAAACCCATTCCTATATGAATTGAGACGGCTACACCTTTCAGACTTCAGCGTCTTTTTTCTCCTTCTGATGCCACTGGTGGATGATGATCTCCGAGAACAATGTTCAGTCGGTAGTTGTTAACTGTTGCTGTTACCCTCTTCGATATGGAGTCTCTCTTTTTGTACCGATGGACCTCGCGGTTTAGATCGAGCTGATCTCTCTAGAGTGGGGCAACCTATCCACTAGTTGATGATTGCGTTGATTATTCCGATAGCAACACGGCCGGTACAGCTTCGGCAACATAAAATCGTGTCTACGCACGGATATGATTTTCGTCTCCTCATGAAGATGGTCCTCGGAAGACATGAGGGAAAGCGCCCTATTGCTGTTCTTAGGGCGACATTCTGACCTGTTGCGTACAATCCGATCTAGACGCTCTATTTAAAGTGCAAACTTTGGCTTAGGCAAGAGGCAATCAGGCAGTCCAACGGAAGATGGACGGAAATCGCCACCTGCAGGGTAGCTAGACAAATCTGACCTGAGAAGATCAAAATATCTCCTCGCACTAGAGAGGCAAAGATTGTCTACGTTAGTATCGGTTCTGACGGGACACTGCTTGATCGGCGAACACGCCAAAAGATTGGGTATTGACTCCAATGACTTCTGCAGAAGCTGTGGAGATGAGGAAGAAGTGGAGAGCATTGAGCACTTGCTATGCTACTGCCCCGCTCTGAGTAAACGACGACTGGACATACTGGGGTCGGCCTTTCTAGGCAGCCTAACAGATCTTTCCAGTACCGATATTCGTACTATCGATAAATTTGTATATCAAACAGGGTCTATGTGAGCTTGTAAAAAAATACTGCTGCCACCCAAACTAAATTAAGACAGATTTTGCTCTCTACATGCTCAAGTCAAAGTTTAGAATTTTACCGAACCAGTTCGGGATGGAGTGGGATTGAAGCTATCAACGGAGGCCAAATACATTGTTTTTATCTCTGATCAGCGAATAATCTTGGGAATAAACTCTGAAAAAAGAGTCAGCAAGGAATTGATCCCGATCTACTTTTGAAGAAATTTCGTGGGAAAGAGCTGAAGACTCGCTAAGTATAGTCTACTGATTATACACAGTTAATTTGCGCTTCATTCTAACCTATGATTCTGTGGTTTAGTTGAATGCTATGAGCAATGACAGTTGACTGTCAAAGCTCTGAGAAAAGTTCAACGAATCGGCTCGATATATAAATGCAGTACCTTAAAGTGTGCAGTCTATTTGACTGAACGAGGCTGCTAGGTTTTAGGTTAGAGTGGCAGCCGAAGTTAGGTTAGAGTGGCAGCCGAAGTTATGGACCAATTTAGATCCCTAGCGATACCAAAGTCTCAGTTGCCCCTCTTCAGAACAAATGTGTTTGATGCACAAATTTATCATAAATATGAATATCAAAACCGGCACATCAGTCAGACTTCCTAGAATTGTCGTTTTTTCAATGTTGAACAGAAAATATAAGTATATGTTCCTGGACGCCGTGACTTAGCTGGCCGTGAATGGTATCCTCACATGAGCCGAAACATCACTTAATCCTCCTTTGTGCATGTAACATTTACAGAGAACTTGAAATCTAAACATTGGTAAGTAGATGTAATTGTAAAATCTCTAGATCCCTTTGGATAACCACAGCAAGATCGACAATGGAGATTCTTTTGATAGGCACAAAAGACAATAGTAATGTTGTCTAATTCAAAGTAATCCTCTTCAGATTTAATTCATTTGTACAAACGTTTTTTTTAATCCTCGGAGTTCTTCTGATATGCAGTTTTTGTTTAGGGCTTGAGCTATCTTCTCAATGAAGGCAAATCTCAGAGTTTTAATGGGTCATAGTTTTAGGAGCAGAACAATTCACAGGGGCCACATCCGGAGATTGCTGTTTTTTTTGTCAAAATATCATACAAAAAGAGCACATAACCTTCATACGAGTATTCGTCAAAAACTGAGCTGATTATTGGCGCAGACACGAATGCTCATCATCCTATCTGGGGAATTACGGATACAAACAGTAGAGGCGAGTCACTTCTTGACTTTATTCTTCCCACCCAACTATTTATACCAAAGTAAAATACCGCCTCGCACTAGAGAAGAAAAGATTATATACGTAAGTGTCAGTTCTGGCGAGGCTCTGTATGATCGACGAATACGCCAGTAGGTTGGGAATTGAATTGAGCTATCACCCTAACTTAAACTCTTGTCAAAAACGAACTAAAAATGCAAAATATGTTGGGGACATTCGTATCAACTCAACAAAATCATATCTTATTTTTCGAATTGGACAAACTTTGTGGCGCTCTTAAAATAAATACCATTCAATAATTATTTTTTGGGGGAAAATTGTTATTACATATTAAATTCCATTGCAATTTTGCTATGGTTTGATTGCATGTGAATGTACATCGAATTTATTGACAGGAAATTGCCTGTTAACTTCTACAGCTAGATAATACATAGATACACACACACAGTGTGTGAAACAAGTGAAAGTGATACTTGCTACGTGTTTGATGCATTATGAGTCAACAACAATTGATTCATATGTAGACCGACTTGTTGTTATTGTTGCAACACTTTATGAGATTATTAAGTCTATCCAGTCTGCACCTAACTAGTCATACGGACAGACAGACAAACAAATAAATACTTAGTTGATAAAATAGTTTATGGTTTACACAAGAGTATCTTATTGCACAGTGAATGCTCTGTGGAATGTTCTGGTGGAAAATTTTTGAAAGAAGAGAAAACGGTCTATTGCATATTTTTTTCAAAATCTTGCATTAAACAATTAAGTATATTTTAGTTCAGTAAATCATATACCTTCATTTTTTGAGAAATTAATATGGAATTTGGTAATTTATGTGAGAGATACCAGAATGGCGGAAACAACAGATACCACCAATGTTTGACCTTCCATGAATTGTTGGTTGCGCTATGAATGAACCACTTTGTGGCAAGAAGTATCTCCCGATAGATGGGAATGGAATGGTCGCATCCCAGGACATAGGAGGTTCGTGAACTTCTATACAGACGGTTTCAAATACAACAACCAAGTGGACTTTGGCGTCTTTTCCAAGGAACTAGTGCTATCCATTACAAAAGGACATCCTTATCATTAGTGTTTACCAGGCAGAACTCTTAGCTATTAGAGAGGTAGCAGAATGGTTTAGATTAATGTTCTGACCAAAGTTGGTAGCAATATTTTCTCGGTCAGGCTGCTACAGTCGTTGGAAATAGTCTTCCTGAATTCAAAAAGTACCCTCGACCGTCGCAGATATCTTAATGAAATGGCTGAGCAGTTACAAATTCGCTTTATTTGGGAATATTAAAGATGAACTTGCAGATCTAGGTACTACATTACTACAGGTAACAGTGGAACTGGAGCATGCTTCTAGTGATCTGCAAGCTCTTCTTGAGATATAGTGCCCTTACTGCAACAAATGACATGGCCGAAGTTCTAGGGAAATGACTTCTGGGGAGACGGAGAAGAGGAGGAATCAATAGAAACCCCTACTTTCTTTGGGGAATTTGTTGAAGAGTTTACACAAAGGAGGAGCGATACATCGGGTCCTATGGCTTTCCTCGCCAATTACCTTCGAGCGAGTCACAGTGTCCAGGGACCTAACATAGTCTGACAGGTCCCGATTTTTCAATCAACAATCGTTTACTACATTTCGTGTCTGTGATGCCCTTCCTCTGTGAGGCAGCAGGCTACCCTTGGTCCTCCTTTCATAGGGAATTTGCAAACTTGCATGATGGTAAAAACTCGCCATCTGCTCAGATATAAGATATTCAATATTGCCCTATATATTAACCCTTTGTGTGAGTGGTACCAGTAGTAGTAGTAGTAGGACCGAAATGGCCTTATTCGATCTTAGCCTGAGGCGAAAATAATACCACATACAAGTCTATAGGTGGTATTATTATGAGCTCCAGTCAGACACACAGGCGGCTGAAAATTAATATTCTGATCAAAGTCGGTATCAACGTTTAATAGCCAGGCTGCTACAAGGTCCCTGGAAACAGTATTCTTCCAGGAAAATTGGAATATGCGGATATGCTTCAAGAGACTGTAAGCCATTTTTGAGAGGGCCCTTGTAGCAATAAATCACATGTGGTTATTAGCCGATAACTGCATACCATCCAACGGCACCCTGCTATCATTATCAAGACCGATCGTCTCATTTACCGCGTCTTTCATGAATGATCAGTGCCTCATTGTACTGCAGTTTGGCGAAATAACTTTTGCAGAATCTGCGGAGGCGAAGAGAAGTTTGAATCAATAGAGCACCTTTTGTGTCTGAGCCCCGCTCTCTCTAGAAGGCGGCATACTAATGAGAGCCTATAATTTCTTTTGGGAGTTATTCAACTTTGCTGAAATAAAATCTGCCAACTCTGTCACAAGGGATGCAATATTGCACTAAATGTTAACCCTTTGTGTGGGAGGTATCAGAAGTAGTACTAGTAGGACCAATATGATCGATATTCGAATGTAGCCAGATATAGGAGAAAATAATACCACATAGTAGAATGCCGAAGCATAAATGTTCTGCCTAAAATCGGTATCAATATTTTCTCTTGTGGTCTGCTGTAAAGTACCTGGAATCCTTCTACCTGAATGCGACTTTTGCAGAATCTGTGGGCTGCTATAAAGTACCTGGAATCAGTCTTCCTGAATGCGACTTTTGCAGAACCTGTGGAGACGAAGAAGTATGGTCGTTTTTGTGAGAAGTATTGTCACCCCTAGCCATTTGAGGCATCTTACAAGACCCAGGATTTTGTTGATGTTGAGGGATGATACTCGTAGGGCTTCCAGGTTTTGGATCAAATAATTACCTAGGCAGCAGTGTTTTCTCGCGGTTAAGGTTGGACATAGACAAAGAAACTCTTCATCCTCACAGTCGGCAGATTCACTTTGCCCTTTTGATGTTAGTGATCTAACATTACAATGGCCTGTCAGGGTGTCTATAATAAAGACAGGGTGTCAGGGTGTCATGTGGCTGGCCGAAGGGATCTAAAGATCTTACGAACTGCTTGTTCAATTGAGGTGAAATGAGGAGTGATTTTTTGGGTCTTTTGACTTTCCTTGCCGATCCTCTTCGAGTGAGCTCACCAGCTTCCTCATTTTCAGCAATGTCACATTGTCCTCCAGGGACCTTACATAGTCTGATCCTTCCATCCTAATTTTCAGCAGTGTCCTTGTTATAATCGACAATCATTTACTACCTTGAACTTAATAACATTTACCCGTTTGACACGAGTTCTTGTTGGTTTATTAAGCGTAGAATTTCCAGTATAGTACAGATTTTCGCTTGGGTTTCCAGATAAAAAATCTTTCAAAGTTCTGCTAATGTCAATGGATGATAAAGCTTCCAGGTTATGGAAACTCTGCCTAGGAAGCAGTGTCTTTTGCCAGATAAGGATCGACATTGGAAAATATGTTGTTCAAGCGCCTCTTCACACTTATAGAATCGATAGTAGTCGGCAGATTCATGCCTTTTTTTGTAGAGTTCAATAGTGTTTTGGTCCTTGAGTGTCACAGTGTCTTCCAAGGACCTAACATAGTCTTACCCTTTTGAACTCTTATTGACAGGTCCCGGTGTTCCAATCAAAAATCGTCTACTACCTTGGACTAACTACCTTAATAACCTTTGATCTCAGTGCCTCAAGGACAATTTGACTATCTACGTAGACAGTTATTTGGTTTAACTCTATACTTTATTAGGTTTTTAGGAGGAGGGTTTCCAGTATAGCTACATTTCCGCTTGGGAAACACTACAGGTGTCAGATATTTTGTAGGATATGCTTATACCAAGCGATTCAGTGAAGATACCGGCCCCTGTGCCTACATCCATTTTTGAACCATCTGTATATATCGCATGGCCATTCAGAGGGAAATTCCCACTCAACCATTCCGTTCTGGAGGGAAGGATTATGCCAATTAAGGGAGATAAATTTAGGACTGTCAACATATAGTCAGTTAGTTCTGCGAGTTTTACTTCGCGTGTCAGCATCCTAATTTTCAGCAGTGTCCAGGGACCCAACCTGGTCTGACTCTTCCGGATAGGTCCACATTTCCAATCGGCAATCATTTACTACCTTGGACTTGAAAACATTTGTGCAGTTGGTTCGAGATCTTCTTGTTTTTTTAAGCGCAGGGTTTCCATTATAGCGAAGAATTCCGTTTGGAAAACTCTACAGGAGTCAGATAGTCTGTAGGCTTTGGTTATACTAAGCGAGTCACTGAAGATGTTGGCTCATGTACCTACATCCAACTTTGAACCATCTGTGTATATCTCATGGGCATTCAGTATATCTTCATGGCCAGTTACATATCGCACCTGTTCCACAAAAGAATAACAACTCAAAATTAAAAAATTTCAGCAGATGCCATAAGCAGCTTCCGTTAATATTATTAACATTTAAAAAAAGATGTCAACAATTATGAAAATATCTTCTTAATTATATTTTCTTGCAATGACATAATTCCGTTAATATTATTTTTTTTTTTTAAATTAAAATTTACGGGAACATTTTTTGGGCTCTAGTATTACCAGTAGATTATACTTGGTTTGAGTCCCTAGCTCTTTCTGCCAGAGTAGATCACTTTCGATGCTTTGTTTACTCTTTACCCAGAATTTCTTCGCCAATTTAGTTTCTGGTCTAGAATAACAGCAATGTATTTGACTTCAGAGGATAGTTTGAATTCTATACCTTGCAGAACTGTTTCGATGAAAGTACCAATCTTCCGCCTGCGAGTGAAGATGATAAGTTCGGTCTTGGTTGGGTTCCTTATCATCCCAACGGAGGCTGAAAGAATAGTCTAAAAGATTGATGAATAAATAAGTATTTTTGGAGAAAAGTAAAATCGCATGTCTTTCTGAACAGACCTCGTAGATGTATAGACAAAATACTTGTTATTGTCATAGTAGTCAATCACTTAATGGCAAACTCACTTATCATTTCATTTCATGCCATGTAAATATATAAGACCAATAAACTGATAAGAGGTATTAATATTTGCACATTGTACAATAGTACGTCATATCCAAGAACGATTTGCGAATTTAATATTGTACTCTTCTTTATTTATTGTGATTGTTGTTTTACGAGCGTTAATTGAAAATAATGTATTTATTAAGTGGATCTCCTTAGAAATAGTTAATCAGTGTTTATTATAACACTTATCAATGACCCACATTGGTTTATTAAACGATTTTTTTTTTAATTTTTAAATACTTAATGCTAAATATACTAAATACTTGAATTTGTTGTTTTGTTTGCAGAAATTTATGGCGCTTCAAAATTGATTTCATTGAGAAATATTAATATGCATAATTTATCTATGAAAACAAAAATCCCCTCCATCAGATACTGTTCTACAAATTGAACTACTGTAATGTTATAATGCAATGGAA
This sequence comes from Eudasyphora cyanicolor, assembly GCA_963930755.1. Classification (NCBI taxonomy): domain Eukaryota; kingdom Metazoa; phylum Arthropoda; class Insecta; order Diptera; family Muscidae; genus Eudasyphora; species Eudasyphora cyanicolor. The sequence continues at coordinate 199,634,494 of OZ005734.1, read as the reverse complement.
TACTTATATTGCATTTAGTTAACCATGAAAATTTGGCTTGAGGTCGTTGCAATTTGAGAGGTAAGTAGTCGTCATACGTGGCTTATTGAATTTAGTTTTTATTTAATTTACTTCAGAGTATGTGGTCTATTGTGCTACCACAGGGAGGTAAAGAAAAACATACGTTTTTGTTCCTAGTACCTCCCGTTGAACCAATTGCATTGCTGTAGAGACCCCGAGAGTTTGTGGGTTTTCTAAGCTGCCTAGATTGCTAAATCTCCAAAGAAATGTGGGCCTAGGGTAGCCTGTCGCCTCCTAGAGATAGAGCGAGTCACATACACGGCAGGTGTTCTATTAATTTTTTTTCAGGACAAACAAGTGTTGTTTCATTTCGAGTTTTGGCAGGGGCACATCAGCCTGGAATATATGCAGGTCCTGACTAGTGGCCACCTATCATTAGTTGTCACAAGAAAAACTTGCAAGTCGTTAGAGGTATGGCCACATATTCCAGTTCCCCTGGAGCATGTCAGGTAGTCCCTAGTCTTACAAGATCATCTGCTCGCTGGTAGTACGGCACCAGGAAAAGATGATTGTTGAACTATTCAACTATCTAGTTAATAGATCTGCGAGGGTTGTTTTTGAATTCAGGAAGACAGTTTCCAGGGATTTTATAGCATTTATTTTCTTTGCAGTTCCCTGGTACTTCCCTGTGGCCCGGAAACCATATCAGCCGAATGTTGAACTGTTCAGCCACTTCAAAAAGAAATCTGCGACAGTGAAGGGCAATTTTTTGAATTAAGGAAGGCAGTTTCAGGACAGAGACAATAAGTGTGACATCCGGTCTGCAGGACGTTGTTGCGTTTCGAGTTTAGGCTGAGCCACATCAGCCTGGAATATATGCCTGTCCTGACTAGTGACCACCCATCATGAGTTGTCACAAGGGCATTATCTACCAAAAAAAAGCTTACAATCGCTTGAGGTATGGCCACATATTCCAGTTCCCCTGGAGCATGTCAAGTTGCTCCTGGTATTGTAAGTGCATCTGCTTTGTATCTCGCTGGTGTCTGGCACCAGGAACAGGTGAGTGTTGAACTATTCAACCATCTAGTGAAGAGATCTGCAAATAAACATCAACCGCAAACGCCACCACTTCATTGCTGGCAAATCTTTTTCCGTTGAGCCATTTGTTCATGTTAGGAAACAAAAAATAATCCAAGGGAGCTAAATTTGGCGAATAATGTGCGTGCTGAAGCAATACGAACTTGAACTGGTTCACAAGTATGAACTAGTGCATTGTCTTGATTGTGAGCAAACGCTGCACCCATCTTGCGCACATTTTTCTCGTCATCACATTTCCCATCAATATGCGATATATAGCACTTTTTGCAATGTCTATGACTTTAGCTAGCTCACGCACCTTTAAACGACGGTCATCCAATACTATTTCATGGCGTGGACAAATGGTCGACCACTACGGTGTTCGTCTTGGCTGCTCGTACTGCCCCGTTTAAACTTTGCCAGCCAATATTTTATAGTTGTAAACGAAGGAGCATACTCCCCCAAATTAGAACCAAGATCGGTTTTAATATTGGTTGGTCGCAGACCTTTTAAATGAAAGTATTGTATTACATATCGGTAACCAATTTGTTCCATGTTTACAAATTCACTGAGATAGGTTACTGTTGAGTGCTCAAAAAAAACTAGACAACGTAGCGCCTTGAAACTTAAAACATATGTTTTAGAAGGTTGTCACTTTTCACGAAAGTATTTTTTTCAAACTACTATCGCCATCTATATGACAGTTCGGCAAATTTTTCGACCGCCCTTGTATCTCAAAAGTATGTAAATTCAAAGAAATATGTTAGTAGATGTAGCTGTGTTAGCAATAATAGCAAATTTTCTGTTGATGTTCGCTCATATTTCATCCTAAATAAAATTTATAACAGCACAAAAAATGGCTATAATTTCATGTTTTTGTGTTCATATTCGAGTTGGGATATTTTTATTTCAAGATACAGTAAAACTAAAAAATATGAAACTAGAATTGCAATAATAGCAGATTTTCTGTTTGTGTTGACTCGTATTTGCAGCTATACTTACTACATTTGTACATATAACAGCGCAAAAGTTTACTATAATAGCATATGTGTGTGTTTATATTCTGAATCGGATATTTATGTCCAAAAAAATAGAATATTCTAGTAGACGCAGCAAAAATTTCTATAATAACAGATTTTTTCTTTATGTTCGCTCATACATATTTATAGCGACACAAGTTTTCTATAATAGCATATTTTTGTTTTCATATTCGGGATGGGAATTTCTATCTCAAAATATAGTAAATATCAAACGAATATATTATTAGATGCAGTTAAGTTTGCAATAATAGCAGATTTTCTGTTCATAATCGCTTATAAATATTTGCTGCTACAGCATACAATATACATAACAGACAATAAGTTTTCTATAATAGCATACTTTTGTGCTCATGTTTTAATGGAATATTTTTATCTCAAAATATAGATGCATTTAAGTTTGCAATAATAGCAGATATTCTGTTCGTTTTCCCTTAGGTTTGCTGCTACGTTGATACTTTTTAATAGTTAATAGAAAAATAAATATGTATAAATATTTTATATATGTATTTTACAAGTTTTTTACCGGAAAATAAAATAATAACAGTAAATTGAAATTATATTTTTATCAAGAAAAAAATAATTGTTCGCCATGTCTAATAAAGTCGCCTTCTAAGTGCCACTGCCTCCGAACTTTGCCACAAGTTTTAAGTACAGTCGCGCCACATTCCTTTCCTTTCCATTCCATTTAGATAAAAAATTTTTTTCACCACAAAAAATAGCAAAACATTCCAACAAAGAAAAAACATTGGAAATCATAAAAGAGAGCGAGAGACTTGCAAATGAAGCTACGAAAGATTATTTACATACGCAAAAACTGAAGAAAAACAAAACAATCGGCAAAAACTAGTTTCATTCCTTTAGTAGTAGCCTTTAGTGGTCTATGGCATCGAGCACTTAGCCGCGTCAATGTTTAACTTGGCTCTAAACCTATGATAACCAGTTTACGCTTGCGCTGTGTTTTAACCAGCGACTCTGTGGCCGAGTTATGTGGTGTGTGTTGGTTTGGTGAACGAACGACAGCTATTTAACCTGACCGAAAATGTGGGCTCGTCCCGTAGTAGACGACGTTCATTTGTTGTTCTGACATGGGCGTGTGATGGAGGTGCGTCGGTGTCAGCGTCCATCGTAGCATTTGTCGCATACACTTACACACCTGCTCATAATAATAGATGCACCTAATTGGTTAGTTTTAAAGTGATCATGAATCTTGAACTAATCTTCAAAAATATATGCAACATATTAGTTCAATGTGGCAATATTATTTACATATAACAAATGAGGAGGATAATTTGTCAATTCAGAAATTTGCAAAAAACCACCCAAAGGGACCCTTTTAAATCGTAAGAAACCCATATAGGCGTAGATTGAAAATGTATTTAGTCTGCAAAACATATACTAATAAAAAAATAGATTGAATTAATGGTAGCAAATTACACTAGTTTAGAAAAATTTTGCCGAAGGGCTGTGTATAACATTTTCTTGTGTAATTTGTTGTTTCAAACACGAACAAATTATTAAAAGACAATTTTATCATAACTTTTTCTTTTATTTTTATTTTCATAACAATGTTTTAAAAAAACACTGCATTCTATAAAAATAATAGAGACAAATATGGTCTAAAGCCAGGAGAATATACTAGTGATAAATCATTTTCTTATAGTTGTTTTTATTGGGCAAATATTTTAATATTTTTTTCGTGTTTATAACAACAAATTATAGCGGAAATGTTTTGCACAGCCCTTTGGGAAAATTGTTTGTAATTTGGTCCACTAAACCTGTAAAATGCGAGTATATAAGATTTCTATACTTATTTATGTTTTTTAGTAATTGTAATTTTTTGTAATTATCCACGTAGCAGCAAATATAACCGAATACGGAGAGAACATCTGCTATTATTGCAAACTTAACTGTATTTAGATTTTAAGATAAAAATATACCATCCCAAACATGAACAGAAAAATATGCTAATACAGGAAACATATTTTCTGTTATGTATATGTTGTAGCAGCAAATATAAGCGACTATGAACAGAAAATCTGCTATTATTGCAAACTTAACTGCATGTACTAACATATGAGATTTACTTATTTTTTGAGATTTACTTTATTTTGAGATAGAAATATCCCTTCCCGAAGATGAAAACAAAAATATGCTATTATAGCAAACTTTAGCACTGTTCTAAATATATTATAGCAGCTAATATGAGCGAACATAAGAACCCATCGAGTATATGAGCACATTAATCTGCTGTTATGGTAAACTTTTGAGCTGTTATATGTACATATAGATATAGCAGCAAATACGAGTCAACACAAACAGAAAATCTGCTGTTATTGCAATCTTAGTTGCATATTTGTTTGAGTTTTACTATATTTTCAAATATTAATGTCCCATCATGTTATTATAGCAAACTTTTTATATGTTATACTTTGAATTATGGCGAATATGAACAGAAAATCTGTTATTTCAGTTTGAATTATGGGCGAATATGAACAGAAAATCTGTTATTTCAAACATAGCTACATCTACTAACAGATTTCTTTGAGTTTTCCTATTTTTTTATTAGATTACAAATTTTTTGTCGAATGGCTGTCAATAACATTTTCTGGCGTAATATGTTGTTTTAAAGACGAAAAAATATAAAAAATTTATGGTAAATTTATAAAAAAAAAATTATAGCACCGATTTTCTTGGTATTTGCACCCTTTTTTTAAATATAAGTTTGAAAAAGCCGGGATAACCTTTAAATAAAAGAAAATTATGAGAGCTACAGTTTGGAATATCAACTTTCATGTATAGACAGAAGTTTAGTAACTGTTTTTAAAAATAAATTGGGAATAATTAGATTTTTTTTTCCAAAAAAAAACTAATTTTATGGCACGAAAAAAGATATAAAAAATAGGGGAAAAATCACAAAAAAATATTCTATTACATTTTATTAATTATGAGGGCTACAGTTTGGAATATTAACGTCACGTATGGACAGAAGTTTTGTAACTGTTGTTTAAAAAAATTGAAAATAATTAGATTTTTTTAAAAAATTAATAAATTTATGGCACGAAAAAAGACAAACAAGTAAGAAAGTTTCAGTCGGGTAAACCGACTAAGGTATAGCCTCACTTTGTGAGTAATGTAATATTAAATTTTCCACGAATTATTCTGTTAGTTTGTATGGGAGGTACCAGAACGGATTTAACAAATACACCTATTTTTCGCTGAACAGTAGATACTTTAAATACATTGCACTAGCCGAGTTATAAGCGTTTATATGCACTGGTATATTAACGCTATGAGATATTAAATTGTGGAATTATTTGGCAATTTTGTGTGGGAGGTACAAAAAGGTGCGCGGTGATAACGCCCATTTTTCACAGGGCTATAGGCACTATAAAAGAATTACAGTGTAAAAAATTGCAAGTATTTTTATACACTGGTATTAATGTTATAAGATGTTAACTTTTGGTTCACAATGGTACCTTTGTGTGAGAGGTACCAAAAGGGACGTGGCAATATCGCTCATTTTTCACTGGATTGTAGGCTCTAGAAAAGCAGTACACTGTACACAATTTTAAGTATTTTTAAGCACTGGTATTAATGTTATAGGATGTTAACTTTTGGAGCTAACAAACGGCGTGCGGCAATTTCGCCCATTTTTCTCGAGTTGATAGCGACAGACAATGGTGCATTTGTGTGGGAGGTACCAAAAGGCGTAAGCAACTTCGCCCATTTTTCTCGAGTTGATAGCGACTAATAAACTAATACTATGTGTGGAATTTCAGAGGATTCGAACAAATAGTATAGCAGTTATTAAAGAATCAATATTTTACAACATTTTAACCCTTTGTGGGGGAGGTACAAGAAGGAGTGGACTCATATGACCCATCTTCGAACTTAGCCAGAGATAGAAAAAAATATTACCACATAACAAATTTGAAGTCAATCGGTTACTCCTTTCGATAGTTATCGTGCGCACCAGCCAGCAGACAGACAGACAGACAGACGGACGGACGGACATTTCTCATTCGACTTAAAATGACCCAAAACGAATATCCACCGAACATACTTAGGGTCTTAGATCACTCCTTCGATGTGTTACACTTTTGGCCGTAGCAAATGATATATACCCTCGTATCACTAAAGTGAGGGTATAAAAATAGGGAAAACATGATTTTTCCTCGTAATATTTCAATATGGCATTGACTGTGACATGTGTATCTATTATTATGAACAGGTATGTATTTACATT